>JAEUYN010000519.1:0-67496 GCA_018257835.1 Euura lappo
AATACTGCCAATGAAAATCAAACCGAGGCCTCAGTGACTGCCAGCGCCCCGCAGTCATAACGACGGTACAATGCGGAACTACCGGATGAAAAGTCGGCGCCACGGACGTATATTAGAGGACTGGCAACTTCCAGCAATATCGCGCCGACTTTTCCTCCGCTATTTCCGCATTGTACCGTCGTTATGACTGCGGGGCGCTGGCAGTCACTGAGGGCTCGGTTTGATTTTCATTGGCAGTATTTTACCGCGCCTCAAAATACTCCCAATGAAAATTCAGCCTAGGCCTCAGTGACTGCCAGCGCCCCGCAGTAATAACGACGGTACAATGCGGAACTACCAGATGAAAAGTCGGCGCAACTCTAGCACGGCTGACATAGGGGAGTTGCCAGTCCTCTAATATACGTCCGTGGGTAACCCGGTGTGTGGTACCGTAACGCACCGATAGATGGTTGGCTGTCTCTATGGTTCTCACGAGTAAATTTGCACCGTGTAGGCTACACTTACGCGTCACCAAACAGCCGGAATCGTACTCGACTTCAATGTCGTGCAGTGGAAGAAGGTTATTGGGAGCGAATTTAGCTCCAGTTATGCCTCTCTCACGAATTATGAATGTTATTCCTGAAAATATTCAAATTGAATATGAAAAAAAAAGTATAAAAGCATAAGCTCATTTCGTAAGTTTTACCAGTTAACTAATTGATATGACGATTCGAAACTAGAGCTAAATAGCTGATTAAACGTACGATCATGCATAAATCACGTACTGAAATCGGTCATAATTCGATTTGATTTATCATATGATTTATCATGTACATACTTTTTCACCACTTTAATCATATGAAGTTTTTCAGTATTATAGGGATAAACTTCCCTTGATAATTGTTATATGATTGTTTTTCACCCATCACCCTTTATCGATTTCATTCCTTTCGTATTAGTATTCTAACTCATAATTCGTTCACTCAATTAAACTTTTTGAATTCCAATGGAATCGGCAATGACAAAATTAATAACACGATAAACCATGCGATAAAGAACAAAATAAATGAACTTTATGGTTATGACAAAAAAAAAATAAATGACAAACCTATATGTTCACGATAAATTACCTTACAAATCACACACCGAAGTATACAACAAGTTACACGGTAAACTATACACAAAAATCGGTCATAACGTAGTATGATTTGGTGTGTCATTTATAAGGTACTTCGTCGCATCATTCGTTACAAAATGTTTTTCAGTAGGGTGTACCGCTGCAAAATGAGGTTCTCGCTGATAAATATCGTTCGTAATCCGATTATGCGAACACTAAAATTGTACCGTGGCCGAAATTCGTTAACCTCATACACGCTTGACGACGACCTTTACCTTCGTGCGAATAGGTCGCAATTTAACTGGCATAACTAATCAAATTTCCCGCCACCCTGTATTCCGGAAATAACCTTCGAGTGCATTAAAACCGGAGCCATTTTGATGAAATTCGTTAAAGCGATCATTAACCGACGGACGCGATAAAACGGGAGACGGGACCATAAAGCTTTCTCACAGCCCACTAAAGTTTACTCAGATTTTCACAATTCTAACCTTTTCGAGAAGATTATCAGGAAAAATGGCGGAGCTCTCAGCTAGCAGCGTTAAAAACCGCTCTGGGCTTTAGCGTTAAGGCTCTTAATTAGCATCCTCAGTGATAAATTATGTTTAATATGTTTAAATATTTATGTTTGGCGTAAAATATGTTTCAGCAACTATTTGCAGATAC
Source organism: Euura lappo (assembly GCA_018257835.1). Lineage (NCBI taxonomy): Eukaryota > Metazoa > Arthropoda > Insecta > Hymenoptera > Tenthredinidae > Euura > Euura lappo. The sequence goes on from JAEUYN010000519.1 coordinate 1,763, forward strand.
GATGTTGATTGTTTTAACTGGCAAAGTTGTTATTACTCAAAGTTGCCAGTGAATTGTCAATTTTTCGCCCTAGAGCTTTTTTCCCGCGCATGCGCACCTCGAGTATCGCCTGCTTCCCGCACTGGCGATAAAAAACACTCATTCCACGACGTTTCGGTGATCCGTCGTCTGCCTATGTCGAACGCCAAGTTTCAAGACTAAGATCCAGCTGAGCCACGAGAAGAGAACCAACAAAGACCGAGGGGATGCGGGTGAAAAGAAAAATACAACAAATAGTGGGGAAAAAAAGGCGCGCAAGAGAAGCTTTCGAAGGCAAACAGCGAGGGGAGGAAAGCCCGGGATCACTGACATCGTTCTTTTTCTTATTTGTATTCCTATGAGATGGGAGTAGGGTAATGCGAACATTTTTTATGTTTCAATATCCTTGAAAAAGAGGATTAGAAATCAGAGACGGCAACGGATTCTACGTTTTATTTCATCTCTAGCGGCGTCGCGGTCTCCTGTGACTCGTAATAACTGATTCGGTACCCTATAAAAGAGGTTTACGTCCCCCTGGAGGAAAAGACACACCCTCGACCAGACCCTGGTGACGGAAGATGAAAAGTTGAGAGCGGGAACCGAGTCTGGTCCATTTAAACCCCTCGCTCGTCCGGAATCTACTGCGGCGAAAAAACCGTAGGTGAGGGTGGACTGCGGGCTCTCAAACCACCCTCGGAATAATAGCTTCTCCCACTTTGTGTCGAGAAGAGGAAAGGCGAGCGATTAAATTCGAGATACCTTATCTTCACGTAAGAACCTCCTCATCAACCCTTTTTCAAAACATTTTTCTCTACTCCGTGAGACTTGAAAAGTACCAATCGGCCTAATTTTTCGACTCTAATATAGCCAGGCCCCTTGATCATCTCCGAGCACGCAATGTGCCTCGGTGTTCGTGTAATTTTGGCGTGATCGCGATAACAGACCCCCCACGTGTCGAGAAAAAAAAATTGTTTCATCAATCCTATCATCTACCGCAGATGAGAAGCCCGCAGTATTTCTTCAAGACTGTTCTAGGCGAGGAGTTGATGGAATTTTCCGCGAGCTTTTCAAGTAACGCGGTCTCTGCAAATTATTATTACTGAACATGTCTTGCGATAATTGTTTCATAGAAATTTGTTGATGGAAAATTTTAGGCATTCAATTTTTCTTCGCCTTTTCATCAAGTGTTTAAGTCCTGACCCGAGGTTGTGATATGAGCTTTCAGGAAAATTATGATCATAATAACGAACAATGTTTTTTCAAGGAACGGATATCACAGTGGAAAGTCAATTAAGTTCTGAGACGGCGTGCTTGTGGAATTTATGAATTTTTTTTTTTATCTCGTTGGAAAAGAAACTCGCGTTATGAGGCGAGTCACGGTTGATGAATTCATTAGAGGTCTTTGCCTCTCTGCTATCCACTTCTCTGACGTTTCAACCACTTAGCGTCAAACTGGAACCCCTTCTTCTTTTGAGTATCGATTATGTTCACTCGTGTGGAAAATACGTGGCAAGCACAAAGTTACTGACATGGAAATATCACCGACCCTAGACGATCACCAATGCGGAGACGTTGTGACACTATAAATATGATGGGATTTTTTTTTCTCTCTTTTTCATCAGAAGCTGTACCGACTTTAGTCAATTTTTTTCTCTTTTGCGTTCAGATGTTTCGTTTAAATTTATCCAGGTCAGTTGAATCAGAAGATATTGCGGAAGTCGAGGATAAACTTGTATGAAGGAAAAATGGAGACAGCGCCACAGGGAGTCAGGTTATTTTAGCCGATATTCAGCCACGTACCGAGAGAGTAGATAATATTTTCTTGAATTTTTCTTTCATAATTCGTCATATATTTATTCTTTTTCCAGGAATTTCAAGATACCAGTTTATCAGATTTTGTTTACAGAAGAGGTACACAACAAACTAAAAACAGGCTGAAATGCGGGGGAAGGGAAGGTAGAACATTTTCGGGATAGAATAATTGTGTTTATTCGGTATCTCGTGATTAAAGTTCATACTTCACATAATTTTCAAGATTTTAAATCTGTGATAACGTTTCGGAGGTGATTTACGCCCGGTTTCCAAGTAGCGTTGTTAAATTATATATTCATAACGCGAAACTTTACCAGAGACTTTATAGATATTTATCATGCCTTATAGCCCTAACGACGTAATTAATGTTGCACGTAATCAAGTTACGAGGACTGAAAAGTGAAAATCGTCGAGTTTAATATCGCCCATATTTGGAATTTTCTTTTTCCACCGCGAAATTTTCTTCACCTTGCTTTTTTCACAACTCTTGGTCTTTCTCACGGAATTTCGTTTCACATTTCGGTTTCGCCCTCGGCAGGAATGAATATAAATGCAAGGTTTCGTGATAAAATGAAATATCTGTTGCTTGAGGGATTCAAGATGGCTGGAGCCGTCGTCTCATCGCTTTCAACGATAACAAGAAAATAAAGATACTTTTCATATTTCCAGACATTAGGAGAATTCGGAGAATATTCTTTCCACTGGAATATAAAAATATCCATATTTTCCTCTTGTGGGAAAATTCAACTGGGTACAATCAGTTGGTTCAGAATTGAGTCCATCTAATTTCTCATCAGTCTGATTATACTCAGTTTCCATTTCCCAAAACAGGAAAATCCCCACTGTATTCTGTACCAACAAACATTAGGATAAGTATTTCACCCTTTTATGTCCCGTTGTCGCTCTGAGCACCACGACAACGGCACAGCATTATCCGGATTTGTCCGGCTTTTCATTCTTATCTTAACATTTGTGGAATACGTCCATTATTCCCACAATAGGAGCCAATTTTTTCTATTCATTCCCGACAGGATGCGATAGAAACTCTTTAACTACGCTAATTAGAAGCTGAAAATCAAGAAAAACCATTTCCAAGTATTCCTGCACATTTTCTCCTTGCACAATAATTGCTGGGTATAGATTCAGTGAGACATTGAACTTCCTTAAATAATTTTGAAATTTGCTTGCTTTGATGCATTTTGGATTCAAACTCAAGAGTTGATCTTTTTCTCTCGTTCCATTTCACCCTTAAAAATTTGAAATTTGAGTAATTGCTCAATCATCATACTTACGGTCAAGTTCCACGTTTTTCGATTCTTGTGCATATAGGGTAAGGTTGCTATCGATGGACCAGTGGTATATCTCAGGTATGTGTTAGTGCTTGGCGTTGCTATCAGTGCGAATCAAGTCTACTAGTGGCCAAAGAGTGGCCATGTTAAAAACAGTCACATGGGTGCCATAGGTGTGCTGAAATTGAGCGAGGTAGGAATTTGCCCTTTCTGATCTTATTTTTCCTAATTTTGCAAACGTGTTTGAACCCTTGTATCGGTGATTTTTCCTAAATCGTGTTGGATGGTTTTGAAGCTTATACTTCGCTCTTCAAAATGATACCGATACTTTTTTAGGTATCTTTCCATCCTGTGGTAGTAGGATAGGTTATGTGTTGCGATGCGAAATTCCATGGATGGACCGGGCAACAACGCTATGAATGGACCAGTATGGAAGGTATTACTTTTTTCAGTTTGTAAGACACTGTTGAGAGCATCTATCGTGGTTGGCCCACAATTTGTTTGAAATCTCAAAAATCTATTCATACGTCATCAATTTATCATTTACACCAATATATTAGGTCATTAGATCATTGTATTGTTTTATGTTCATTATTTTAGCGGTCCATTCATGGAGCAGGGTTGCCATGAATGGACCAAATTCAAAAAACAGAAAATCGGTGATAAATAATCAGAAATTAACAATAACCTTGCTCACTCGTGACTGCTCTGTAGAATAGGTTTCGAAGAAAACATCCACCAGTGGTTTTGCATTTTCGACTCAAAATCCAAATTTTATGACCAACTTTGCTTAGGGGGTCCATCGATAGCAACCTTACCCTATTTCAAATACAGAGTTTTAACTCTGATGAATTTGAGTGCACCAATTAGTGAAATTTTGTATTTTTTATTTTAGCCGTGATTCAATCCCATGATAGCTAATCAAGCAGCGACGATATCAAGAGATTTGATGTGATGACAAGCGTCACGAGTGACAAAAAAACCGACTTCAAAACCAAACTACTTGACCGATTTCGATGAAACTTATATGGGACCAATCTGAAAGTATACCCTTTCGATTAAAAAAAGAATTTTCCAAATCGGTTGATAAATGACGGAGTTATGAGGCAACAAACATAAAAAAAATAATAATAATACAACCGAATTGAGACCTCCTCCTTTTTTGATGTCGGTTAAAAAGGCGTCTATCTCTAACAATAAGCTAAATCCAGACATTCAATTCGCGGTTATCTTGATACTGCGGGATCAAGCCTGCGATTATCGATCTAATTTCAATAGTCGTTAGCGTTTCACAAGAGCCTAACGGCTGTCTGCATCGAGTTGATAACTGAGTTAACGTCATCGCGATCTGAATTAGAAACTTTGAATATAAATCGAGTTTCAATCCTCGAGAGTATTTCAGACCCCTGAAAATAAGAGTTTTCTGCCCTTGAAAGTTGCCACTTTCCGGCCGCTGCGCTAAACGAAGTTACCGCTTTCCGGCTTAGCTGCGTCGAGCAGAAAAATAGTATACACACCTTGGCCAGTAAATAAGAAAGCCTCAGATCACATGTTTGTCAGCCTCGGCTTCGCCTCGGCCAACAATTACATGTGATCTGAGACTTTTCTTACTTTACTGGCCTAGGTACGTAATATACTATTAAATATCAAGACGGATGGCAATTTTCCTCGATTCTCGGTACAAACTTCGGCTAATGCAGGTACCGCCTTTTGTCACAGTGCTTCGGGCTGACTAATGGCTCTTTAGAATAGTGGGAAAACTGTGACTATTAATCAACGCCGAGTTAACAATGCGGTAGACTTCTTGCGGTACAGAACCGATCGAGAATGTAACCGTGTCCCATGATAATTGTCGGGGGTCGCAGACTAATCCGTGGACGATATATGTATGTTATCCTGGGACTATTTTATAGCCGTCTTATTTCACCGTTTATTATATTTGCCAGATATTCGTGACATGATTACCGAGATGCGTACTTTGTGAGCGGGGAATATCAGCCGAATTCTCTTTTCTAATCTACGAGAATTATTATCGCTGTTGCAGAAACTGCTTTTTCTATCCTCCCCAAAAATTATTTGATCGAGGATATTTACACGGTCGTTTATACCGTGTGTCTATATATTTACGAGCTGATATAATAACCCACACGCATTTTTCCGTAGTCGTTCCGATCACATTGGTGCCTGGAATAGAGAAGATTTGTTACAATCTTTTATGGATCCGTTAATAACGAATGTTATAGAAGCTTTCAGAAAAATTATCGTCTTTTGTGAGCGCAAAGATATTTGATGAGGAGAAAAAATAAACGCATTCCAGATGGGACTCGGAATTTTTTCGAAACGGCTTTGATATCGATGGAAGTTCAGAATTTCAGTGAGGTTTTCGGGGCATATTTGTAAAACTTTTCGATTTGGGGGGGAAGAAGAAAAAATTTAGTTCCGAATCAACGAATACCCCGAGGTAAAAAGTATTTTTAACCATTCGCCGAGTTATTTTCGGATACGAATCGGTTTTTTATCATTCACCCGAAGATCGACCGTATTTTTTACGTCTTTTAAAAAATTTGCTTTTTCTTTCAATTTCTGTTTTCATTTTGGACACTTTTTGAATTCGCTGTTCCAATTGATCGATTTTTTAAACCGATTTTGTAAACCAATCAAAAATACTAAATTTTCCGAATTTTTTCTGATCCATAAATTGAAAACTGAATTTTAGTCTGCAGTCGTCAAAATCCAGTCGCCCGGTTTGATGAAAAAGAAATTTACTTTTTTTGAATTTGTGTAACTTTGCTCGAAATTGAGGTAGGCTGATGATTAAAAACGCATTTTGGAGCTTAAAATGTCTGCTTTCGAAAGCGTTTCGACATCAATCCTCATACAGCCATCCGTATCGAAGTTGTGTCACTTTGAAGCGACTCGTGACAAGATCGTAAAATCAACTTTGACTTCAAAGTGCTGTACGGGACGGTGACATTTTTTTAATGGATTCCTGTATAAACTATTTCATGCTCCAAATGTCCCCTTTGAATTCCGTTTTTAACATTTCCTCTACCATTTTTCATCGCCGAGTTACGAGCCATTGAACGAAAAAGTGTCCCGAAAGCTTCGATGTGACGTCACAGATGAGCGAATCAGTGTACAAAAATTGTCAAAAACCGATTTTGAAGCAGAAATTTCAAGCTTCAAAATGCATTCAGATTCATTCATTCAACTTCATTTTTCGCGAAGTTACACGCTTTGAAGAAATTCAATTTTTCGAAAAGAATTTGAATTTTTTTTTTAAACAGTCGCGGTCTCGGTTTCGAATTTTTCTACCGTTCACAAGAACGTTTCGATCCCCTATCTCGCCTTTCAAGGCTCTATCTTCTCCTCTTCTATCTTGAGAGGCAATCTTCGCAGCTTCAGCATGAGCTTTCGCCTTTCGGATATTATCAAACGTTCTAATTCCTCCCTGCTTTAGCGAACCGACCATCGATTTCCGTGGTGAAAATAAAATCTTGATAACAAATCTCGCTGAGGCTGAATGGAACAAATTATCTGACAAACTGGTGGAGTACAAGATGAAGTGTGTAAACATCAACGTTAGAATTGGTGGAGAAGTCAGAGTGGAAAAGCTTTATTTAAACCGAACTGAACGTAAAACCAACGTCTATGAGTTATTTATTTTTCCATGAATGCTTTCCGACAAAATTAATGGTATCTACGTTTATTATCCGGGTTATTATTCCGACGGTTTAGGAAGATAAAATTTTATCTCATTGCCTGATCGCGAATCTCTTCGAGTAAATATATTCGATACGAGAGAACTCAGGGTTCGCTGTGATTCGTAATCGAATATACTAAAATGAACCATCGAAAAACAGACTTTTATAGACGATCTCGTATTAATGCGGCACGCGTGTCCTTTCAGGATTATTGCCACACAGGAATATCATTCCGAAAACGTGAATGAAGAAGTGAAGAAGTAAAAGAACATTCCGTCGCATTTCCAGACGCAGACGCAGGGGGCGAGGATACTTTTTTTTCACATTATTTGAAGAACTAGAAGATATATAAACTGACCATCGACGTCAGTTGCTTCGGATCCCATGGGCCATTGTTTGACCCGTAAATACTTCTTCTTTCACTTTGTATACGAGAAATAAAGAATTCGTTCGACTTTCACTCCGCTGATTTCACCCCCGGTCGTAAATCCTTCCTTCCTTTTTTGTCCTCGAAAATTCGGGAACTCGGAATGAAGGTAACAATTTTACTCCTTGAAATTTGCCTCCAAAGTAAGATGTAACTTGAGGAAAAATCTAACGCAATTGCAAAAGCCTAAGAGGTTAAAAATCACATCCCAATAAAGTTGAAAATGATAAAATTTCTATGAAGCAACGCGATCCACGTAGATTTTCCGCAATTTCCTGAGCTTCGTATTCAATATCGAGTATCCAGTGAGAAGGAGGCATTAAATATCGAGTAAAGTATGAATATTGAATATCGTACGATCGCGACATCGGAGAATGAGATCAGATATACCAGCTCCCTTAAGGCGATACACTTTGCATTTACGATACTCGACTTTTCCAGCCTCTTTTCAGCCCTTGCCTTACTGGCTCACGGTTCAACTGGCTCAATAAAGTGTCGTTAGTCCCTGGGGGTAGTGAAGAAATAACCCCAGCATCCCAATACCGTGGAAAATCGTAAAGAAATTTTAGCCGATCAATTATTCGAGCTCCCGATGCATCGTGAATAGTAACGATCGTATGAACGAACTCGTTCGAGACAAGTATTGCAATATCTGCGGCTTTATACTTTAGACTTTAGATAGAGAGTCGTATAATTTTCATGGAAATGATAAACGATAAAATACGTTATCTGGGTAAAATAGGAAAAGACACACGAGTCCACCGACGGATCCTCAAGATTGAATTAAAAGGAGGCAAATATTTTGAAAGTAGAAGAAGAAGAAGAGAAAGAAGAGATAAATTCTTCAAATATTTACAGAGCAGAGAGATAAGGTTCGGGAAAATGGGGCCGATCTAACGGTAGATGAAGAGCAAACGTGAGTTGAATCCCATTCTTCTCAAAGAGTTTCGTTCCGAATCACTCATCCGCCGCTCAATTTCTTTTGTCGATAAGTAATAAAACGGATTGGTTCATCCGTTTACGGACATTAGCGCGAGAACGGCTTTGCCCGAGAGATGAGGATGAGACAGAGGCAACAGTCTCGCGGACGCATTAACGGCGAGACTCGGATGATCCTGATCCTGATCCTGGTCCATATCCTCCGAACATAATCTTCCAAAGGGACTGGCCGCTCTCTGGCTCGGTAATTCGATTTCCTGGAGAGACACTCCGCCTGTGGGTACTCGACTAATATCTTGTCGGATAGTGGGAGACCCCAGAGCCCAAAACTCCGAAACCGAGTTACTCCAAAACACTAAATAGTATCGGATGGAGAAAGCATGGTTCGTACAGTGTGTCCCCTGAATCCATTATGCAGATACCGGCTGTTTTATTCGCTCGTATCGACGAATCATCCCATACCGGATTCTGGATTCTGGCGTCTGGCTTGTGGTTCTATTTCGGAAGCAGAGTACCCATCGCAGAAGCGAGTGGGACGACCCCGGAATAAAATTTGCAAGGATAATCTGATTCACAATGCCATAAACCAGCCCTTCAGATTCGAAATGGTCTTTATACTATTTCAAAACAACCTTACCTACGCCAAATATCGTATGTTTCCAGTAGCTGGGGGCTTCTTTCGGTGGGTAGTAGATCGGAGCCCAGACATGGGAAATTTTTGCGAATAATAGTATCCTTAGATTCTCCAGAATTAAAAAACTGACGATGATCACTTTTTTCCCGCGCTATTCGGCTCCGGGCTGTGTAAAATATGCAATCTTATGTTTTACATGACTTTGAAACGTCGGCTCTTTTGTCGAGATTTTTATTCTGAATGTGGACTCGAGCTTGGAAAAATATACGGTGATGCCCAAGGCGGAGAAACAATATTTGAACATTCGTCTCAAAAAGAGATATAAAAAAACTGACAAAGTACCTTTTGGGGTACCGTAATCCGATAGTGCGCACCAAATATTGGCCAAAAATATTGAAAATTGTTGCAATTGTTGAAGATTAGACTTCTTGTCTTTACTCTGACCGATGGACCCCCTAGGGTTTTTCGTGTGATCAAGGGCTGTTTCGTCTTAATCAGAACCGTGTCTAAACCCTTATTAAAAACCTGACGGTCGACCCTTCATGTCGGAAGGTTTTCGGTAATCGACTGCTTTCACATCGTCGTACTCGTCTAATTATACAGATTGACGTGGATAATAGGGTCGATTCGAGCGTAAACGTTGAATGTTAATTGAGGTCTAAGCATCTACGAAATTGATCACATCCCGGTTAAGGGTTTGGCCAAGGGAGGACTAAAATAACCGGGTTCGCCGGAGCGTGATCTGATTCCTCTGAACGAGTATCTCATTGTGGTTGGCTACAAAACTAGAAAAAATGTTCTACTTTTCAATTCTTTGTCATCGAATTAGGTCAAGCGAAATTCCAGCTTCTTGTTGCAACGTCGTTAATTGTGGTCAAAATATTCATCGCCAGACTCGGCACCCAGGGTCCCTTCGTGTTGCCCATAAATCACCGCTAATTCAGGGGTGAAAGTTGATTAGGAACCTTTCGAACAAGGCAAACAGAATCTGTAAAAGCACCCCCGAAACGCCTGTGTTTTACTGTTCCATCTGGACCGGAATGATTCTAGAGAAAAAGTTTCACTCCACTCGTTTGATGAAAGTGATAAATCAAACGAGTCGTACCGAAGAAAGAAGCTTGCAGACAACTTGTAACAATGGAGAATAAAAATTATCGAATTTTTCTTTCTCGCATCTGATTCTCCTCTCGACCCACGCCTGATGTATTCAAAGTGAAAATTACGTGGGCGACAACGTGCCGAAGAAAAGCTTCTTAATGTTTCATATTCGTTTTCTATATTCTCGTCTTTTTTTCAATACGAATAAATCTCACGTCCCGATTGTAAAAATTCGAAAAAAATCCTGGTCACGACTTACGTTCACAACAAGTCGACGGCAGTATGGAAGAACGTGACATCTCAAATTGTGCCACAAGAACGAGACATTTCAAATTATTGACGAAAAGGGTCGTATGTCCTATGCTTCAGCGTAGAAGATACGACCTTCTTCATTCAAAATCTGAGATGTCATGTTTTTCTAGCACAATTTGAGATGTCACGTTTTTCCATACTGTCAACGAAGTGTCACGTGCGTGCGTCGATAATCTTATTCGACTCTTTTCGCTTGTTGTCATTTGGGTTGCCTCCGGTCAGGCGAAACCTTAGATTCGGAATCCGGTAAGTGATGGAAAAATTTCGCAAGATACTTTCAACCTCGTGGTGAATTATCAACCGAGTTTCCGCGATTATATATCGAGCCAAAAATCATTAGTATCTTATCCAAAGTTCATTACACATCGACTTTTTTAAAAATCACTTGTCGTAAGGTTTCAGGCACACGATTGTGTCTCTCGACGTCTTATTTTCTTCGGAGAGCAATTCTTCATCGTCTGAATGAGGGAAATTGAACGAAAAAAATTTCGGACCAAGTTATCAGCAAAAGAGCGACGAGATTGTCGCGAAATTTCGATAACTGACCATAACTCAACACAGGATTTTTCTCTCTCCGTTTCCCTCATTCATATGATGAAGAATTGCTCTCCGAATGAAATGAGACGTCGAAAGAGATAAACCTTACGACAAGTGATTTGGCAAATAGAAGAAAAAGTAAATTATTCGATGTGCAATCAACTTTGAATGAGATATAATTGATTTTTGGAGTTATAGAATTTGTTGAATCGCGCTGCACTGGTTCCTTCAATGATAGCAAGACCGTTTGTTATCAGGGTGAAGAATGTTGTCTCGAATTCATCTCATAACCCAAGACTTTCCTGGTTTGGTGGCTGCTCCCCAGCAGAGTGTACATCAAAGCCCTTTCAGCATCCATTATCCGGCTACCCGTGATATCCTGAATCTGATTGGCTCGTACAGATTCACGCACGTGGATAGTACGCGATATGACGATGCTCAACAGGCACCGGCTATATCACCGTGTCGGGATTAGATGGAATCGGACAGCCAACGTCACGGATGACTGCGTTCATAGTGGATGCACAGGCCACCTCGCGAAAATAGTTTACCTCAAAATCCACGCGGTCTGAAGGGTTTCCGATCCCCTAAAAAAAGGAAATGAGAACGTTCAGCCCCCCAACTAAGAAGCATTGACAATTTCATTATCGTTTCAGTCGGAGAATCGCGGATTTCTTCCGAATACGGATTCGGAGTTCTTCACCCGGTGATATTGGCGGCGGGTTTAAGCGAATGCCAATTATTGATTAGATCGAACGACGGGGATTGAATACAGATAAGACGTGACGTGACGGTGCATAATCCGTACAGTCTTACCAGATTATATCTCTACGGTGAATAGAATCTGTGTGCATATGGATCGTCATACACTGTTCACACATCGGAGTTGTAGGTAGACACATCCACCCGTAATCACTGACGCATGCACACCACGGATAAACTCGTTTCGAACGGATTAAGCTCATCCAATTCCATGTAAATTCCCTCAATCAAATGTGCACGCGGTAAAAAAAGACGTGCAAAAAAATCCCCATGAAATACCCGAGTCTGTTAAATTTCGTCCCGAATGAGAGTGGAAAAAAAATACCAGTTTCACTCGCTTCAGCAGTCTTCGGTCAACGGTGGTAATCGTATCGAGACAAAAGTCTCAACCTTCTACGAAGAAGCCTGTACAGAACGCGCGAATCTTGAATGAATAGAGAATTTTTTTTTCCACCGAATTGAAAAGTTCTTTAATTCTTGGAGAAAATGTCAAAGCCGCTGGAAATACATTGAATAATGTTTGACAGTTTCTTCTCAGATCAGTTAAAAATCCTTGGAATTTTTTCCAAATCTGAAGACGAATTTTGCAAATTGCGCGATACGTTATTTTCTACCACATATTCATTAAAAACGAGTGAAATTGAGGTTAGAGAACCATGAGAACCACTTTCTTGCTTTTTTCCCTCCTGCCAGAGTCTTTTTTCCCTGGCAAGTTTATTTCCCCGGTCAAAAAACTGTGACTTCGATCCCGTTAAGGAGGGCAAAAAATGCGTGTTTTTAATACATGTGTGGTAAAAAAAACTCTTTCGTATCAGCAGCGGAGCATCCGGTTTATCTTCTCGAGCAGAAACCCGATTGTGCTGTATCGGATGAAATATGCTATGATGGGGGATAATCGGAATGATGCTGTCACCTGATCCCAGTATTACAGTATTGGATTCCCCGATGTAAACCTGGCATTAATAATACAGTATCATCGTCTCACAGTGGAGAACGAAACTCGTTGAAACTTCTGTTAATAACAGCCTCAACGATCCTCAAATTTTGATCGATGGAGGGAAAAGACAGAGAAGCTTCGTCTAAATTACAGGCATCGATGGTACGATTCGGGGGAAATTGGTGAGCCTCATCTTCCTACCATTCGATTCCTGTATCGAATTCGTTGTCCTCGGGGAAACGTGTATTGAGACCCTCGCCACGCGAGATCGATAGGTTTTACCTGTAGCTGAAGAATAAAAGTAATCTTCGTTCCTCGTGGCGTGAGGAAATTATTCACCGAATCATTCACGGAGTGGGTGAAGAAGATACATCGTTGATGCATTGAAATTCGGCGATTTCTTCGGGGAGCTGAGATCCACCGTCAAATTTGCGAATCTATTAACGAAATTGGTAATTCGAGTTAGAAATAAATTCGCCAAGTCCTCTCAGAAACACATTTCAGCATTCCCGATGCTCCCAGGATCAGGCGGAGGCTTCATTACGCTAAGGCTCGCCCGATTTGATTAGGACCTTGTCGCTGAACAGCGCAGGCAAAAAAAACTACCAGGAACAAAGTGAATGGTTTTTTTTCACAGTGAGTGAAACCGCGATCATTAAATTTATCAAATTGTTTCAGAGCTTTTTACGTTTCCGTTCCGAGAAGGCGAATTACCAGTCCGAAAAAAGTGCCGTGCGGTAATCGATAGCAATTAGGTCCATTATCCCCGCACTCACCACTCGCGGGGCTTTAATAAATTGAGGAGAAAAGTATACAATTCAATGTAACCATTTTTTGCGCTGCTGTTTCAATTAGACTTGCTGATATTGGAGATAATTGAATGAACCAAAAGGTATATAATCTCTTCGCTCAATTCTTAAAGCAAACAGCATCTCTTACTGCAAATAGCGATGCGGGGTGTTGGTCAAGAGGTGCGGCAGGAAGCCAATATTTGCGTCCATTATACTTCGCAATTGGACTGGTTCTAATAATTTGCTATTTTCTTTTTCCCAAATCAAAAAAATTGTTTCGAGGTATGTCTGTATGTTCGAGTTTACAAAAAAAAAAACTTGGTTAGTCTAATCGAGCTTTTTACATTACAAAGCAATTATTTTTGAGAGACAGGGACGCTAGAGATTTTGAAAAATGAAACGAAACTTTTTTCTTCGAGTTCAGAGGATAATCACGACAAGCTTGGATATTACGTTGTAAGTTTTTTTTTTATCACTCGATCGAGGAGAGCCAGTAATAGCTTTCTGTTATTTTTTCCTTTTCACAAATCTCAAGTCTCACGAGGTGGGAATTGACCAGATTTGTGATTCTTTATCAAACGAACTAGACTTGCCGTTACTTTATTCAAGATAATGGAAAAACTTTTCTATTATCCCATTCTTCGTTGATTGAGTTTTTCAAAAAATCGTCTGAGACCGTTTATAATTGAATTTTTATTTCCATTCAGTGCAGTGACTTGGGCGACTGTATAGAAGATTTATTTTTAATCGTAGGAAGTAATTAAGATACTTAACCCATTTCTAATTACAGTTCGTTTCGAATATTTATGAGCGCTGATGAAACCTTGAAAAAACAAAGATTCTAGGTCAAATGTAACACCTGGAAAAATCCAATTTTCAGTATTTTCTCGCTGATGAGTTCGACCACTGTGATCGAATTTTGAATTTAATCTCGCCTCCAACTGGACACAGGTCAAGTATTCCCGCGAGAAAATGTTTCTCATGCAAGTTAATAATTTTTCAGACTTTACGAACGTAGTTTTTTTTTTAATAATTCGTCCCACGATTGTCTTTTTTCTTTGTTTCTTTTTCCAAGTTTTTTCTAGCTTCGAGGATAGTCTCTCATTTTTATGTCATGGTAAATGTACGGAATCACACCCTAGCGGTGCTATTATGCTAATTGGTTAGTTCGCAGTCTCGAAGTGCCCGGTGTTAGATTACACTCAGGTATATTCACATATGTTAAATCGGTGGTCTTAGATTTCCATATGAATCATTAAAATGATTAGATAATGTAAATTCACACTCCAGGATCCTGGAAATCGAATTATTTGTGGCTGAAAAAAATTGTTAATCCTGATCTCGCGAGGTGTGCCTCATTAGGACGTATTTTTTCTCACTTCACTTTCATTTTTTTTTTTCAATTGATATATAATATGCGCGAGTGGTTTGCTAATGGTTTCTTAAAATTACACCACGTGATGCGGAACGAACACGAAAGTGCTTCGAAGATTTATGACCGACTGACGTAAGGTTAGAATTTTTGTAGGCATATAAAAAGCTACTACATAGTCACACGCGTGCAGGAATTACCGCGACAATATTCTCCGCGCCTCTGAAATGTGGTAATTAATCATAATTAGAAACTCAGAAGTTATTCGAAGACCAATTAGGACGGGTACTTATTCGGGACCAATGACCGCAGATCTCATCCAACTGGACAAAAAAATTTTTTTAATGCATTCCGGGTTTGTAAAACTTTTCAGAAAAGTAACTAACGTAAATTCCCAGTAAATTTTATTCCCTTGCGAAAAATCCTGTGAATTCTACGGTTTCTTTTTTACCCATTCCCGTGGTCGCGCGTGGAAGTGGAGCGGAAATATATCGGAAGCTTCGTACGGGTTCGCGAGGGTAAATCCCAAGGGTAAAAAATACCGTGCTTTAGTGTTCATCCGAGTGTGTTCAGGAGATATACTATGACAATAATCGCCGGAAGTTCGCATAGATTCGCAAAAAAGGGGGGGTGGGGGGTTCGAAAAAGCAGTAATGATATTTTTACTGGATGAAATAAAGTCGTGAAATAATTGAACCGGAAATCATGCATTGCTGGAATTGTTTGACTCAATTCCGTAATTTTAAAACAGGGATGAAAAGTTTCAGCAGAAAATCTCAATTCAGGATAATTCAAGGATGTGAAATCTAATGAACTGAACAACCACAGTGGAAGTGGGACGAAACCATTGAACCACGACGGAAGGTAAACTTTTAGTATCAAAGTTTGATACTGATAATATTGACAAGGTAATCTAGTCAGGCACAGACATCAGGACGGATCGCTATGTCCTAACCGCATGATATCAGAGGCCTTTGTCTTTGTCGATCAATTATCATCCCATCAAAAGGGATGATTGTAGGGTTCAGATTTTCTCGGAAGATTCATAAGAACGTCGCTTCATCCGAGTTTCTAAGGGAATATGTACTCGGCAACTATTCCTCATCGTCATAGTTCGAGGTCTTTGATGCTCTTGATTGAATCTAGTTCATCAAAGTCCAATAGACAACTACGATACACTATCTCGGGGATCAAGACAAGCAGTGATCGAGTAAACAGAGGCGAGACGTTAATTAATGTTATCTTTGGACTCTGGCTCATCTCATCGTCAGTATCCGGAAGTCCGTCGGATAAGGAGCAGGATGTGTTCGCGAGAAACAGGATACCATGATGAAATATCGTTCGGGAAGAATGTGACCGTGACGAAATGGGAAAAAGGCTCTTGATGGTGTGCTTCATTTACTTCATACTCCGAAGGAAAATAGATTCCAATGTGATCGTTGAATGGTCACGTTTTTTTCTGTTTTGAGGGAGAAAATAAAAAGTGACCAAATTTTTGTCCACACGATATTTCGAAAACGAGGGCGCGGATTTTTATCAAATTAGGGTCAATCGACGCGGCTTTTCTCAGCCTAGAACTAAATAAATTTTTACTTCGATCGGTTCGGTACTTTTTGAATTAATTAAACAACAAAATCTCGAAAAATACAACGAAAATCACGATATTTTTTAAACGGATCAAAGAATTTTAATGAAATTTGGTACCACATGGATTCTTGGATCGGTGATCACGAATCTGAGGTCAGTTTTGCAAAATTTTAATCCTGCACGATATGCTGCAAAAAAAAAACTGAAAATATTTGGATTTTCAGAAAGTTCAAAGTCTGCCACAAACCCGTTTCTTTGTTTTCTACAAAAGTCATCAGTTCTCGTGCTTCTCGTGCTTCTGGATGCGAGTTAGGCGCGATTGTGAGCTTTTGATCGATGTCAATTATAACAAGCTGCTTTTGAACTGTCACAGGATGTTGAATTCTGGTGAGGGTTTGAAATTAACGTCAATCTAGACTCTGATAGATATATTCGGGGTTGCTACTAGGGTGTTAGTCATTACATTAGTACCACTCAGTGCCTCGTTAAATTTGCAACCTTAGTGGAACAAACTGATTTCGTATTCAACCCTCTGTTCCGAATCAGATGATACATACATATATCCCCAAAGAAGAAGAAGAAGAAGAAGAAGAAGAAGAAGAAGAAAAATATGATGAGGCTGCTTGATTGGCGTTGTCAAACAGATGTCTAAATAATGACTTCCGATGACTGTAACGTGTAACCGATACCGGATCAGGACTTTCTCTACTCGAGATAACATTTCACTCAAAAGTTATCAGAAGCCAGGACCAACCCACGTCCTCGGAGGTTAATTGGAAAAGTCAACGGAGAAACAGGATCAGATTCAGTTGTTAGAATCGTCGTAACCCGATTCTCTTACCTCAATTTACAAGAACTTCGAGGGCTAATTATACCGAGGAATAAAAATGCGGAGGATAATTGGATTCGAATTTTTAGAAAAGTTATTCCATTTTCTACTTCAAAATCGTTTTTTGAGATAAACAATTCCAGATCTTCTGGTCATAAGGATAGGAGTTTTCATAACCAGTTTGAGACCACAAAATGTGAAAAAAAAAAATTGTTGTTTGATCAATGATTTTTTTACATTTTTAAACAATGCAGATACAAAAAAGTTTGCTTCTCAAAAACCACCCCTGATCGTACATCGTGACGCAGTGGAAGGAAATGAGGACTCCGTTCGGATCAGAATGCAGGATAATAATTATCCCACCTCGATGTCGAAGTTCCATGCACATTAAGTCCTGATTCCAGCCATTCCTTGATTGGTAGTACATTCCAATGTCAAGATCTGTGATCTTGCGGAATCTCACTTCGTTCCTCGTGGAATACCGATGATAATTTGCAGGAGATAAGCTCGGAATTCGGATGAGTTTTACCCCTCGTCACATTTGATGAAAACAGATCGTAGTCTGGAGAGCATACGAGGTGTGAACGAAGCCCGTTACTCATTCCGGTAAAAAAATGTGCAGCCTTAATAAATTTTTGGATTCTTAGGCACAAGCGTGTCGAAATTTCGCGCGATGGTGTGAATCCGGTTGCCGACATATGGGCGCAGCTCCGCTTGAATTATTAGTCACATTCATATCATGGGAACCCAAGGGGCTAGGGTCTGGTCCTTTAATTTGGGGAACTATATCATCGGGATCTGAAGAAAAGCGTCGAGGATGACCATAAATATTCCGACATTATGGTTTCATGAATTCGTGAATTACAACTCTGAGCATCTGTTGAAAACGTGACTTTGTTCGATCGAACTAATTAGAGAACTGAAAAAATTAATTTTTTTAACGTTGAATCGATGGTTGACTGAACAGTATTTCGAGATGTTATTAAATGCAGAGTATGAAGAAAAGTTTTTTTCTCGTTTCGTTTCTTCCAACTTGAATATAGAGTTGTAAAAAAGTTTTCTTACTCGTATTATTTTAATCTCTTTCTGTTCCACCGTCTTTCCACGGTTTTAAATAAAATTCACACCCCGTTAATCAGGCTGAAAAATCCCGTGCGGTGTTGGCTGTATAATTTTTATTGCTCATTCATCGCATAATATACAGCGAGCGGAAAAGTAACTTTGCGAAAACTACTATAGTATGCAAATAATATTCAGTATTAACTCGGTTAGATCTTTGGATACAATATTATTCCATAACTTTGGAATCAGCCTCCTTCTATACCTGATATTTACAGAGTATTTAACACTCAGTGGGTGTTCACAAATGAACAGAAAACAGAAAACTTTTCAATACAAAACCCTCGAAAGTATCGCTGAATCGGGGAGATTATTTCTGAAGACAGTTTCGATGGAAGTTGTTTGAAAGGACCAAAATTAAAGTCCATACAGAATTCGATGGTCCGCCTGATGCCATTGAGTGGCTGCTTTTATACTCTCATTTCTATCGAGTCATTCAGTCACAACTCCTAAGTTTGTAATTTGTAGATTCGTGAGCAGGAAATGGATACTAGTGTTTCGAAATGACACTGTAGATGAAAAAAACGACGTTATAGAATTCGATCAAAATTACTTTAGTCCAGTTAAATTAGATCAAAATGGTAGCCATCAATAAATTGACAGAGACGATCAAAGGTGCGAGAATTCAGTTTTTTCATTATATCTCGACAACTATTGATCCTATCGTCACGGAGGTTATTACAAAAAATGAAGCTCACTAAATTATCTACAACAAATATTCAATACATTTTTCTCGTATCTTCGATAGTTTTTCTCCAATACAACAGCGAATACGTGCATAATTTTCACAAGGTTCTATACAAATATCGATATTTTCAGCCCTGTATTACACAAAAACTATTAAAGATACCGCAAAAATGTATTAAACCTTTGTTGTGGAAAATTTAATGAAATTCACTTTTTATAATCACCTTTGTGACGATAGGATCAATAGCTGTCGAGATATAATGAAAAAACTGAATTCGAGTAACTTTGATTCAAGATGGCAGGTCGAGCCGTCCAGTTAGAGGTCAGAACTTTCAGTCCTTAAACTAAGATGAAGTGAAGATGGACTATTTTCCTGATACAAAGAAGGAAATCTGTGGGGTGCAAAGTTTGCTGAATATATGTATAACCTTTATCGGAGGCAACTAACCACCGAATTTCTGCAACGTTGGGTAAGGTGACAATTAAGGAAGAACAATAATTCTAATGAGATGTTATATTACCAGGAAAGTTTAATCCGGTCCCATTTATCCTGTTACAGGCTATCGTAAGGGTTACGTGATCGAATCGCAAATAGAACGCTCACAAAGATTAACCAACGAACGATTCTAAATTCGAAGCACTGCAAATCGACGGCAGTATGGAAGAACGTGACATCTCAAACTGTGCCAGAAGAAGGTGACATCTCAAATTATGCCAGAAGAACGTGACATCTCAGATTGTGCCAGAAGAACGTGACATCTCAAATTGTGCCAGAAGAACGTGTGTGACATCTCCTGTGTTTAAGGATAGGAGATGTCACGTTCTTCTGGCACAATTTGAGATGTCACGTTCTTCTGGCACAATCTGAGATGTCACCTTCTTCTGGCACAATTTGAGATGGCACGTTCTTCTGGCACAATTTGAGATGTCACGTTCTTCTGGCACAATTTGAGATGGCACGTTCTTCTGGCACAATTTGAGATGTCACGTTCTTCTGGCACAATCTGAGATGTCACGTTCTTCTGGCACAATCTGAGATGTCACGTTCTTCTGGCACAATTTGAGATGTCACGTTCTTCTGGCACAATTTGAGATGTCACGTTCTTCTGGCACAATTTGAGATGTCACGTTCTTCTGGCACAATCTGAGATGTCACGTTCTTCTGGCACAATTTGAGATGGCACGTTCTTCTGGCACAATTTGAGATGTCACGTTCTTCTGGCACAATTTGAGATGTCACGTTCTTCTGGCACAATTTGAGATGTCACGTTCTTCCATACTGCCGTCGAAATAAAAGCTGATAGAGAAGATATTCCGGGGTTATATTCGAGGAAATGGTTCCTTCAGCTTTGCCAGGACTCTGAACTTGAACACATAACTCGATTAAAATCGTCGTTGGTATTCTCAAATAGTGGAAATCCAACATTTATTTCCACTGTTCTAATCATTGACACAATTTACGAAGCTTTGATGATATGTAATCTTATCTGAAATACTTCATCGCACAGGTGATACATACATTCGATTTATCTGCAGTCTCGATTGTAAGATGCAATCTCTGCAATCAATCGCTCTGCAAAATTATTACGGTCATCAGATCGATCGACTTTTCAGTTTTCACATCAAATCTCAATCGAGCTTTGTATAACTTGCGTGTACAAAAAGGACGATCAAGGATTGTCTGTCTGTCATTCTCTTTGAGATTGAGACGATGATTTGATTATGAGATGTTTTAACCGAATTTGAAATTGTGATAACACAAATTTCTGCTGGGCGATGAGAGAAATTGGTTGAAAATTGTTACCCGTAGAGGAAAAAGGACATTTTTTACGGAGGTGGAGCGAATATAACCCAAAAAATGTTTCACAAATATTCAGAGCTCGATACATCCGAGGAAAAGAATGTTATTTTGAATTGCAAGGAGCGTTGAAAAATGGGTCAAACCTAAGCCGAGGGTTCGGAGTTTGAGGGAAAAAACCCTGACTACAAATCGCATGAATGTTATATACTATATGCGGGTGAAAATTTACCCCATAGCTTTGTAGAAGCTCTGATCCTTCGCGTATATATAAGCGATGAATTGGAATTTATCGTTTGAGAGATTTATAAGGATAAATCTTCCTGGTTTTTTTTTTTTTTTGGTTTCTTTTTCACGTAGGTTGTCATTCGTTATAAAAATGTCAAAGGGATGAAGACTGAAGAAAAACCCCCTGGATCGGATACAACGAGAGCAAATTACTTTTCGAAGTACTATCAAACGATGCTACGAGTATTTTGATAGCCAATGCATACAGACATTGGAAACGATTAATTAAACTGAACCCCGGGGTCGAGACGCGATGGGAAGGAAGGAACGGAAGGGAGGAACCCGAGCCAATATTATCTCGTGACCGATAAAATATCGAAGAGGGTGATGAAGCTAGGCTTGCAATTTATGTACCTAATTCCGATAGAATATTATATCATACGACCTTCGTGAAATGCAGGAAATACCGAGGAAACTTCGCTATCGTGATATATTTAACACCCCTTATTGTACTTCGTGAGCTCGACTAAGTCAAGAAGCAAACTCCTGATGTTGCACACGATGACCACGATGAAAAAAAAGAGAACAAATTCGATAGCTTTTGTGAGAATGTAAGAAAAACAAGCGGGTCTGGGCTGACTATGAGCCAGCCTTCGAACTTCCCGTTATTTATTTTGTTCTCAGCTATTTTGAAATTTGTAAATCTGACCTCAGATTCTTGATCAGCGGTTCAAAAAACCTTCGACTACAAATTTCCGTAAGATTTCGAATGTTTTTAGTCTTTTTCCCAGCAAATCGGACTCGCCATTTTGAATTTCGCTAATCTGACTTCAGATTCGTGATCTGTGACCCAAAAAACCTACGAGTACCAAGTTTCATCCAAATCCAAATGTTTTTAGTTTTTTTGCAGCATATCGAATACGCCAAATGAAAATTTTGCAAAACTGACTTCAGATTCGTGATCAGCGATCAAAAAAACCATATGGTACCAAATTTCATTGAAATCCGTTGATTCGTTCTCAAGATATCGTCATTTTTGTTGTGTTTTTTTAGAATGTTGTTATTTGAATAGTTCAAAAAGTACTGATCCGATCGAAGCCAAAATCTAATCAGTTCTAGGTTGAGAAAAGCCCCGTCGATTGAGCTCAAGTTGATCGAAATCCGACCACGCGTTCTCGAGATATCGCGCGGACAAAAATTTGGTCACGCACATACACACACACACACACACCCAGACGTCAAACTGAAAATAGTCGGAGGTGATTCTTTGGACCTCGAAACGTGAAGATTTAGTGAAAACTCAACTTTTCATTTTCGGGGTGATCACAATAACTTCCTTTTTTCTCTGAAAACAGAGAAACGGGAAGTTAAGAACTTTATTGGTTTTTCGCGGGTCAGTTGCGACGTTCTGCGAGATAACATATATTTAAATTCACCATTGGTAAAGACGGATCCTGAATTCAAGATATTTGATATAGTTGTTCAACCGTGGAAATGACTTGTTTGAATTGCCTTATTTGCCTTAGAGACGACGACGTATTTCACTCTACGATTTTCACCTGGAAGATAGACCAGCAATCTATGCAGGTGATTGCAGTCGAACGGAAATGTCAGCATCACAGCTGCTGAATGGATAAACCGTGACTTTGGAGGTTCATCGGTCTGCGAACGTGGGCTGTTCCAATCTTCGGAATGACTATTAAACTTTTTCACTGCCAGCCCTAGTCTCGCTCGAATATATTTTAACAAGCTTTTTTTCAACGAGTTATAAAATCAGAGAGTTGATCGCGAAAAAGTTTCGACGAACCCGACGCGACGGTTATTATTGCGTCTGGAAATTGTGCTTTTTGTCACCACAGCTTCTAAGGTTTCAATTTCGTGCAATTTTTGAACTGTCAACTTTCCACCCCTAGGACTTTTTCAGGGATGGACTGTACGTCAAGTATTTTTGAAACAATCGATTCTGTTTATTAAAAAAATTGTAATGAAATTTTGCATAAATTCGACGATAACTTTGCATCTCGAATTTGACTTTGTCAGATTGTGATTTTACATCAAAGTGTTTTTGTTTTTCTAGGATAACTCAAAACTGTAATTGGGTCATGGTTTTTTTTTCTCTCGTTAAAAACTATAATTATAGAGGTGACAGGCAATTGAATTTTGTCCTCATACTATACATTTTAGGTGACGTCAAAACGTAGTAATTTTGCGTCCATTATGTACCTATGTGAACTTGGCCCCCCCACTTTGGATTTTTGAACTTTTTTTCAATGGAATCGTTTGGTGGTCGTTTGGTGGTGTTTGGTAGTCCATTCTTAGGGTTTGGTGGCGAACGGTTTTTTCAAAATTTGAGAAACAAGATTTACGCGTGAAGCTAGCCCCCCCACTTCGACTTTTTGGAATTTTTTTTCTCAAATCGATCGGTGGTCGTTTGGTGGTGTTTGGTAGACAACTACGGAGGTTTGGTGGTGCAGCGTTTTTTCTAGAAAATCGAAAAATTAATTTTGGGTGTGAACTCCCGGGAAAAAATGGTTTAGATCTAATTCGCATCTCCGGAGATCGAATTTAGATCTAATTGTAAGTAGATCTAAGTAGATCTAAATTTTGGGAAATCGTAGATCTACCTAGATCTACCTAGATCTCCAAAGATTTTCGTAGATCTACGTAGCTTCGAATTGATATACTGTCATGTTCGAATGCCCATGCTTCTTAGATCTATGTATATCCACCCAGATATCGTTAGATCTACTTTAGATCTAGGTAGATCTACTTTCGATCTAGGTAGATCTGAGATGAGTAGATGGAATAATTGCAGCAAAACGTTGTTGCTCATTGAAGCCAAGTAGATCTACTCGGATCTGAGTAGTTCTGGTACCGTATTTGGAAATATTTCAAGTCTGTCTGGACTGATTGGACCATAAGTATGCCAGAAACGCACGTACTTTCAGAAGGCGCCTTAGCTCATCTAGTACGGTACAGGTTTGGTAATCCGAAGTTCCAGGGTTCGATTCCGATTTGTTCGATTTTCACAATTTTTTTTTTTCATTTTTTTTCCTTACTCGTATTCACGATTTCTTATTTTATGACGATAGTGAGTATTTTTTCATTATAGTTATGCAATTAATCAATGTTTTTTCAATTCATTTCCGGAATTGACAATGACGTAAAAATTAGATCTACGTAGATCTCTTGAGATCTCATAAGATCTACGTAGATCTCATTAGATCTATTCCAAAATTTAGATCTACGTAGATCTAAAGCATTTAGATCTACATAGATCTACTCGATTTTTTCCCGGGCTAAGCCCCCCCAAATTGTGTTTTCGCAATTTTTTTTATTCGAATCGTTCGGTAATCGTTTGGTGGTGTTTGGTAGTACCATCTCAAGGTTTGGTGGTAAATAGTTCAATAGTGATACCGAAAAACAACATTTCAGTATGAAGCGCGCTGGGTGGATTGCTGCAGTGCGCCTTTATTTTTTGGCGTGTGAAAAAAATAACGAACTTTCATCCCCAAATCAAGGCAGGTAAGAAAATGAAACTATTTATATTATTTCTACGAATAATGAGATAATTACGGTTTGGAAATCACGAAAATTTAAGTAGTAAGTAAGTAGCTGCAGTGTTCAAATGAATAGGGGGCATTCCATGTCAACTCGACCAATAATTTTTCCTTACCATTTTTATACGATATACGTTAACAATACATGATTGTTACTCGAGCGTCTCTTCATCTTATCAAATTATCGTGCATCGGATGAACAGATATTACAAATAATGATGATCGGTTTACGGACAAAAAAACGTCTTTCCGAATAATTTCTCAGATGATACCTATGCAGGTATGGAGCGTTCCATGTCAACTCGACCAATGATTTTCCCTCACTATTTTTCATTTGCTTCACGATTCCTGATATGATTCTTCGATATCAAAAAAGGTATACTGAGTTTTTTCAGATTTTTCCCGCCAACCTTTAATTTTTCATGATTATTCAAACCTATCCCAAAATTGATCTTTTTTCAAAATCCAAAGAAATTCTGAAAAATCTAATTTTTCATTCCGATAATTTTGACACCCGTTCGACGATGCGCCGATTCATTTTCTATTTTTTTTTTCGCACTTCGAACATTTACAACGAATGAAACGTCATGTTTCAACTTCAGGAAAATTCTCCCAAAATTACCCAAAATTCTGTGGTCAGTACTGAATCTTTTGAAGTAAGACCCATTTTTCGTAATTTTTCGAGAATTTTCCTAACATTGAAACATGACGTTTTATTCGAACAATATGTTTGAAGTTCAAAAAGAAAAAAAGATTGGAAAAAAATCGGCCCATCATCGAATGGGTGTCGAAACGATCGGAATGAAAAATTAGATTTCTTTAGATTTTGAAAAAAGATCAATTTTGAGATACGTTTGAATAATCATAAAAAAATGACGGTCAGCGGGAAAAATCTGAAAAAATTCAGCAGAGCTTTTTTTATATCGAAGAATCATATCAGAAATCCTGAAGCAAATGAAATATTCAGCAGAGCTTTTCTAATATCGTAGAATCATATCAGAAATCCTGAAGCAAATGAAAAATGGTAAGGAAAAATTATTGGTCGAGTTGACATGAAATGCCCCCTATTCATTTGAACACTGCAGCTACTTACTTACTACCTAAATTTTCGTGATTTCAAAACTGTAATTATCTCATTATTCGTAGAAATAATATAAATAGTTTCATTTTCTTACCTGCCTTGATTTGGGGGATGAAAGTTCGTTATTTTTTTCACACGCCAAAAAACAAAGGCGCCCTGCAGCAATCCACCCAGCGCGCTTCATACTGAAATGTCGTTTTTCGGTATCACTATTGAACTATTTACCACCAAACCTTGAGATGCTACTACCAAACACCACCAAACGATTACCGAACGATTCGAATAAAAAAAATTGCGAAAACACAATTTGGGGGGGCTTAGTTCACACCCAAAATTAGTTTTTCGATTTTCTATAAAAAAAGCTGTACCACCAAACCTCCGTAGTCGTCTACCAAGCACCACCAAACGACCACCGATCGATTTGAGAAAAAAAAATTCCAAAAAGTCGAAGTGGGGGGGGCTAGCTTCACGCGTAAATCTAGTTTCTCAAATTTTGAAAAAACCGTTCGCCACCAAACCCTAAGAATGGACTACCAAACACCACCAAACGACCACCAATCTAATCCATTGAAAAAAAGTTCAAAAATCCAAAGTGGGGGGGGGCAAGTTCACATAGGTCCATTATGTTGCCTTCAATTTTGCTGCAATTGAAAAAACGAAAAATATGTCCTAATCGTTTTTTCGCGAGCTTCAAAATAATGGGTTGACAATGAGAGTTCGTGCGGAATCCTAATTATGTCAAATTTTATACACTTATATAATAAAATTAGCTATCGTTTGATATAGTTTGAGAAAATTTCATAAGATTATGTGAAACTATTCGAAGATATTCTACCTAGAGACAAGATCGAGATAAAATTTGATAAAAGCTTAAAAAATCATTAAGGATGAAGTATGTGCAATAATTTTGTGATCAATACAAAATCTTTACTATGGTCTTTGAGGCTTCCGCGGGTAGATTCTGGATGAGTCTTGGCTTCCGGGTTGGAGCCGCGTTGATGAACGGTGTGTTCCCTCACACCGTTCATCAACGCGGCTCCAACCCGGAAGCCAAGACTCATCCAAAATCTTTACTATTCAGATTCCTTAGACTTGAAGTTTCCTCGAAATATTTGTTCCTAACTCAAAATTCTCTCGTAAGACCACATCTATTCTCAGAGGGAGAAATTCTAGCGCACTGTTAAAAATGATTGTGAATTTACGACACATTTACTACACAAAAGTGGTGCAAAGTTACAATTTTGGCGTGGCAAATTAAATTACTAAGCTTTTCCTCTGACTTTACAATTAAATTTTGGATTTTACGAAACTTGAATGGAAAACCACGAAACCGTGTTTTGAATTTGCTAAATTGTATAGTAAATGTATTGTACATTCTAAATTTACAGCACATTATTTTGAATTCGATGAATATTCTACTAAATTTACCAAACCCTCGTCTAAGAAAATTAAATTACACTGTGTGAGAATGAAAAATATTGTGTATCAAACACTATCACTATACATGTCTACCAATTTTGCTATATTTTATTTCAAAATTGTATTGCGGATTCTAAATTTACAGCGCAGTATTTTGAATTTGCTGAATATTCTGGTAAAGTTACCAAACCCTCGCCCTAAGGAAATTCGATTACACTGTGTGGAAATAAAAAATATAGTGAATCAAACGGAATTACTACACACGTCTATCAATTTTACTATATTCGATTTTGAAATTCCCAAAAGTGATTTCTAATTTGACGCAAGTGATCTTTAATTTTGTAATCAAATTTCTAACTTTACTCAACTTAATTCTGAAATTGCCCCAACGTATTTTGATATTACCGGATGATCTAATAACCGTAGCATTTTTTAAATATTCCGAATGGCTATTTGCATCTTCTGGATTTTTTTTTCAATTTGCACCAATCAGTAATGTGTCAAATGTATGCATATTCGTATGATTATTAGTATGAATATTAATTTCATCAAATAAATAGGGAATTTTTAATTTTACTAATTTTACGTAGTAATTGAATGCATCTGCGGTTGAGCTAACATTGAAAGGAACTACACTGTAAAAAATGTTCGTGAATTTACAACACATTTACTACACAAAAATCTTGCAAAATTACAAATTCGGCGTAGCAAAAAAAATTACTAAGCTTTTTCTTTGAATTCGCCATTAAATTTTTGATTTTACTAAACTTTAATGGGAAAATACAAAACCGCGTTTGGAATTTGCTGAATTGTATAGTAAAAGTATTGTAATTGTAAAATTACAGC
This sequence comes from Euura lappo, assembly GCA_018257835.1. NCBI lineage: Eukaryota > Metazoa > Arthropoda > Insecta > Hymenoptera > Tenthredinidae > Euura > Euura lappo. The sequence continues at coordinate 29,549 of JAEUYN010000519.1, forward strand.
ATAGTATTTTTAATTTGCTAAATATTTTTCTAAATTTACTGTACACTTGTGTGAAAAATTTCAATCACAGTCTTTTGAAATTAAAAATATTGTGTAGCAAACGGAATTGCTATACGTCTTTATCAATTTCACTATTCAGTTTTTAAATTCCCAAACGCCAATTCCGAATTTACGTAAGTGATTTTCAAATTTGTAGTTTGATTTCGGAATTCATGAAACTAAGTCCTGAAATTGCTCCAACAAATTTTGATTTTACTGGATTATGTATTGAACATACCGCATTTAAAATATTGCTGAAAGCTATTCGCATATCCTGGATTTTTTCTCAAATTAGCGCCAATCAGTAATGTGTGACTTGTCTGCACATTCTTATCAAAATTGAAGTTCGAAGAGAAATGAGAGTTTTTTTTCAATAAATTTACTAAAGTTGTGTGGTAATTAAGTGTTATCTGCGGTTTACCTAGAAGTTCAAAAGCAAATATACTATTGTGATAATGTTTTATCCACTGTATTATCTATCTTGGTCGCATAGATCGTCTATTGTATATTCATCACATGAAATCAAGATTTACCATCAGTTAGATTGGCGCAGTAGGTAGGGCGTGCGACTAGTAATCCGAGCGAGCGAGCGAACACGGTTCGAGTCCCGGCGGGGACAAAAAACACAGCGGTGTTTTTCGAGCGAAAAAAAATACGTTTTCATGCGTTCAGGTTAACCATAAACATCTTAAATGTACTTGGCACTCTCAAATAATCTAAAAAATTAATTAAAAAAAGTTTTTTTTACCTATTTTTCTCCTTGTACATAATTAATACACATTTACTATAAAATTACTTAACCATGAGTATAGTAAATTCATCAACTACTTTTGAAATTCTAATTCATGTGCATATGAAATTTGCACATGATGAATTGAATAACGATGTCCAAATTTATTAAATTTAGTGCACTAATATTCTATAGTTTTACCGGATACTGCATTAAAATTGCAACTAATTTCTCCTAAAACTACCTAACAAATGTATAGTAAATTTGCTATCCTGTATATGCATAAAACTTCCAATACAATTTTAGTAAATTTACAACAAACATTTTTTACAGTGTACGTAATATATTACTGTGATAATGTTTTATCAACTGTGTTCTCTCTTGGATGTATTCACCATCGATTGTATATCTGTCACATGGAGTCGAGCCTTGTCATGAGTTAGTTTGGCGTAGTAGGTAGGGCGTGCGACTCATAATCCGAGCGAGCGAGCGAACACGGTTCGAATCCCGGTTAGGACAAACAACACAGCGGTGTTTTTCGGACAAAAAATCTGCGTTTTCATATGTTTAGGGTAATCGTAAACTGTCGAAACATCGTTGGCACTCAATAATAATGCCTAAAATTGATTAAAAAACCTTTTTTTTAAACATATTTACAATGTTAAGGTATACATTCGCCACAAAGTTACTCAACTAGTATAGTAAATTTCAGTGAATTTCCAATAAACACTTTTTACGGTGCAATAAAAATTTTCATACATTCGAACATTGAAATTGCTATTCATCAATTTAATAATGCTAATCCATTTTATTAAATTACTTCACTCATGGCTGATGACTTTACAACAATAGTATAGTAAATGTGCGAAACAAGACCTCAAAAAATACTAACAAAATGTGTAGTAAATTTAAAATACCGAATCCGAATATTGCTTCCTATACATTTGTTGTAAATTTACAACAGAAATTTTTAACAGTATAAAATGGTAAACTTATCTTGTTACATTGTTCGCTCGAAGTTTTCTATAAATTTGACAAAATACCCTAACATTGTTGTATAAAATTATGCGGTATGTATATGGGGGGTTCCATGGCATTTCACCTAATCGGTGAAGGTCATCGACGCCGATCTTGATGTCAATTTTTTTCTGAATTCGTCTATCGAAAAAAGTGAACACGTGTTCCGCCGTTTTTCGATTCAGCCACGTTTTCAATTTTTTTTAATTTTCCAATTTTTCATGCTTTTCGCGAACAGACTTTTTTCAACTGGCTCTAACTTCGAAAGCTTTGACTTTTTTCGAAAGATGATAAGGACATAAAATGTGCCAAAAAGACTGAGCTTTTCGAAAAAAAATTGCACAATCTTTTCCAACTACACAGTTCTGGGATATTTTTTATAATAGAGAAAAAATCGTTATATCATTCATTTGGACACCTTCGATTTTCCTGAAACTTTGTACCTGAAATCAACCACCCACAATCAGGTTATCCTCCAAAGGAAATTATGGGCCTCGGATTCGTTCGGAAGTTATACGATCATAGGTGCCAAAAAATCGGACAAATCGCAATATATCTCAGGGAAATCAATTTTAACTTTGAGCAGACAAGTTCTCATGTTCCAAAAATCAGTGTTTGCTGAAAAATGAAATTTTTCAAAAAATACCCGACGTCGTGAAAAAAAACGAGATTATAATTTTTTTACCGTGCCAGGTATATTTTCACGTACATTTATGAATGTAGATACTAAGTTTTCACGTGGTTCCGATCATAAAATAAGTTCTAGATTCGCGAAATGCGAAATAAAACTTCAAGTGTACGTCAACGTTGACATTATCGACGGTTGCAGCGAACAGAAGAGCGAGCTGGGGTAGTACTCAATCAGAACTCAAGCTCGCAACAAAACAAATTATCTTGTATACTGAAAAATTCAACCGTATAAATTGTTGAAAAAAAATGCTGAGATCTCGAAATTTCGATGAAGCATCCGATAAAAGAGCGACTACAATAGTTTAACTAATGATAGTATAATATTGAAATAGTTGAATAGTTCAAATTCAATCATTTCAATTATCAATATTCAATTTTTCATCAAGTACGCTTTTCTTGTCGAAATTAAAATTGATAAAACTGATTTCCCTGAGATTTCTTGCAATTGTCCGATTTTTTGGCACCTATGATGGAGTAACTTCCGAACGAATCCGAGGCCCATAATTTCCTTTGGAGGATAACTTGATTATAAGTGGTTGATTTCAGGTAAAAAGTTTCAGGAAAATCGAAGGTGTCCAAATAAATAATATATTGATTTTTTCTCTATTATCAAAAATATCCCAGAACGGTGTTGTTGGAAAAGATTGTGCAATTTTTTTTCGAAAATCTCGGTCTTTTTGGCACATTTTATGTCCTTACCATTTTTCGAAAAAAGTCAAAGCTCTTGAAGTTAGAGCCAGTTGAAAAAAGTCCGTTTGCGAAAAGGATGAAAAATTGGAAAATTCAAAAAAATAGAAAACATGGCTGAATCGAAAAACGGCCAAACACGTGTTCACTCTTTTCGATGCACGAATTGAGAAAAAAATTGACATCAAGATCGGCGTCGGTGACCTTCACCGATTAGGTGAAATGCCATGGAACCCCCCATATATACACATAATATATGCATATTATTATATACGTACAATAAATGTTACAGAGAGGGGAAAATCGAATCGTGTAGTGCGGAACCGCGCCTGGTATTTTGTGCGAAATATCCGATTGTCATGCAGTGTGCGAACCAGATAACTGCATCGCTTCCAATATACGACGTGTTAAATTTCCTAGTGTCCTACACACATGTACATGTACATATGTACCTCCAGGCGAAACCGTACTCTAGTTCGATGGCCCTTTGATATGCACCGAATACTTCTACTCTTGAGTACACAAGCTACACGCTATATCACGCGTTCGCTGTATTGTTATACGATTTTCATTTTCTTCTTTTTCTTCTTTTGTCATCTTTTCGCAATAATAAAAAATCCCCTTCAACCGCGAAAGAGGAATCGGAACGAATTGAGATTTTTTCAGGGGGGTGGAAGCTTTAAAATAACGATTTTTTTTTTCTTTACAGAAAACGTTTGCATATTATATCTTGAGAATGTACTGTAAAAAATTCATACTCAAATTCGAAACCGATTTTAAGTTCTATTGAAAAATTGTAAGGACTATAATTTCAAAATTTGTGTTCAATGCAAAAGCTATTCGATCGATGTTGATGAAGTTTTGGAAAAATTTTCTCAATTTTCTTTTTCCCAAGGATTGAACCTCAATATAATCTCCGAAATGTTGATAACGAAGTGCTTTTTTGATTGCAAATAATAGAAATTTTTTGTGTAAAATTCCGACTCAATCTTCCAACAATTTTTATGAAAGTTTCATTTGGTAAATTTTCTTTATTTCTTTAGACCGGATTGAGTTCAACCTCAGCAATTTTTATTCATCAATTTTTTGAATAAAAAGGTTTTTTATGTCAGATTATTAAAACGGACGCTAGGCGCTGTCTATTTGTAAAAAAAAAATAAATGAAAATATGTCAAAAGATGAAATAATGTGAAACAATTTCATTCTCACAAAATCTACTAGTTTTAGGCATTCTACGTAGATTTTTCCCCTTGAACCGATGTAATCCGGTTTCTTTATCGACCGAGCTCCTCTAACCTCAAAATCGAAACTTTAAAGTTGAATAACTCGTACAAATCTCGATATTTTGAGACGAAATTTGGTGTACATGCTCAGTTTACTGTCTCAAAGAAGGCACTTTAACAGTTTTCCTATATCTCACTCTGTGTCAAATCCAGACAGTCGGTAAAGATCAAATATCGTTTTCCCGCCATTTTCGAAACCCGAAACAGCATTTAGAAAAAAAAATGGCAAGCTGTCAGATCTAATTACACTATAATCAAAGTATGGCGTCGTTAGAGAGTTGGGACGCAAACTCAAACTTGGATATTATTACGATATAATTGCAGGCCTTTCAATGATACTGTTTGTTGAACCGCCTCATGGATAAATCAGGGTAATAAGTTACCATCATTATCCATCGCTCTCAATGTTCAAGGCGATCAATTTGAAGGATGCAAAAGTTTCCTTGGGCTGAAAAAAAAATACATATATATACGTATATTCCGAGAAACGATAAGAGGGAGAATGAAATTAATTCCACCGCCTTTCGTAGTGCGCGATTTCCATATTTTCCATATCAGATATATTTCCGAGGGTCGATATATTCCTCGTTACACTTTACCGTATTTCTGGCACGTACGTCACGTCCGGAACAAGACCTGATTAGATTTCTTAACAAGACCCCGTAAATTCGACTCATTTTGGATGGAGGATCGTCGAATTGCCAAATCGTTATGCCAAAGGAAAATCACTTCCAACTCCGCCAATTGGGGTCATTACAGTAGGGTAGCTCATTTCTGATCTCCGAATTAGGTGCCTACGAAACCGGCATCGAAGAATAACAAGATCTCATTACGCTCCCCGGAAGAAAAATTGTGAAATTGAACAGTCTCGTGCGATGAGACTTGAATCGAGTTAGTTTAGGATCTCGTATTCGGTCCACGATGCCGATATAATATCTCAGACCAATATCCGCGGCTATTGGAGCGCGAAGAATTTTCCTGTTGTAAAATTTCAAATCCCCTGATTAATTATCGCGTGAACTTGAGAATCCAGAGTTTACAAGAATTTTTTTATTTTTTTTTTTCTGTCTCTCGGAGTTTTCTAAAAGCTGGAAACTTATATGATCGAAATTTCCCGGCAGCAATGAAATTTTACACGCGGGTGTGAAGGAAACGGCGGAAACCTTTTTTTTCTCGTTATATATCTCTAATTGTTCCGGAGAAACTCAGAACTTGAATTAATTGGATCCGGTACAGAGAGATGAGGGCCGTCATACACCTATTTTCCACCTCGACAAGATCTGCGTTTGATATCAATTTCCCAAGTTTGACTCGTTGCACAGTCAGCAGTACGGAACAAATAGTTCCCTGCACACTCCTTGCAGTCTAATTGCTTTACATCGAAGACTCCTAGTTCCTCAGCATCGCGGATGATCAAAGAGGTGAAAAGAAAGAAAAACGAATAATCAAGATGGCGTTTTACTGCTCAACTTGTCTCTTCGTTTGAAACGGACAATGTACCGTTGATGGCTATTTTTCATTTAGCAACTGTGACGAAACTGGCAGACTTATGACAATAATGCGTAGAAGCTTTTTTGTAGAACTTTTTATAGCAAACATTTTTTATTCGAGGTATTTTTGCGATCGGAGGTAAAGGAGCCGAGATATTTGCGAAAAACAGAAACAAGGTGGCGGTGAAAGCTCAACCGATAGGATTTTTCACTTTTAAGGTAAAATTAAACTTTTCCGTCAATTATCAAAACTGAAACATTGAAAAAAATACGTATTGACTGGCCTACATTTGTGTATCGCAATAATGATAAATGTCTGTTTTGTCATTTCTTTTTTCGTCAATTTTACACTGATGTAAACTAATTTGCAGACACCTGGCCCCATTTGAATATCAGGCGTTATCCAATGCCGTATTGAAATGTAAATTAATTCATAGCAAAGTGAATATTCGATGTAACATTCAGCATAAAAATGTTGACTTATCAATTTTCGCGTATATGTGACCTCATAACCGGTCTAACATTGCGGTTACCAGAATGAGTGTCAGCTGGATATTAGAATAAGAATAAAAATTGATAATAATATCAATTATATGATAATTAATAATTGTATACCTGGTGCGAAAAATTGGCCGGGCACGACGCTTCTTATACTCAAGAGGATCCGGACCATCAAAACGATTTTTAACGCGTTACCAGTTATCTTCGCATTCTTGTATAGCCGACGAAGAATGTGATACCGGATTCTCCACTTCAGAAAAAGATTTCACACTCACACGTCTCTGGGGTCTGAGAAAACGTTGGAGAAAATTTATCGCGTGGATGATAACATTTTTTATTCGACTATCAATTTTGATATATCTATAGAATAACCCAAAACGATTCTTCTTCTTCTTCTTCTTCGAGAAATATTTCTAAGGTCATAATTATGATTTATATGCCGTCATCATTTTTTAATTTCACGTATCCTATAACAATTTTTTCTCCATCGAAGGTGAAGTTGGTGAGGGAAAATTGACAAGAATATTCCATCGTTTGAAGCGGTAATTTTTCGTCTAATCAAATTCTCGTTAGATTATATTCAGGTTTCATTATGCAGCCGGATTGAAAAATGGCAAACGAGAAGGAAAAAAAATACCGCGGATATTATAACCCGCATAAAAGCTAATGAGGTAGGGTGAAATTCGTTTCAAACCCTGAAATGGGGAAAGAAGAACGACACGGAGCAGTCACTCAAACTCTGAATGGTACAGAAACAAACACCTGAATTTGAAAGGCTTTTGAACGCCGTGAATTGGAAAGGGAAACTCGAGAAAAAAAATTGTTGAGCTCATGAAACCAATCAAAAAATGTCGTTGCGGTGGTCAAAAGAGGGAAAATTATATCAGCATTGAAAAGAATTCCAGAATTCACATGAATCTTGACGTTTCAAACACGACTTTTGGCCCGGAGGTTGAATATCAGTGAACAGGCCGAAGAAAAAATTGTGATAAAATGATGAAATTTCGATCGTTGTATTGACGGAAGTTTTTGCATGCCCTTCATCGAATTTTAGAAAATTTTTCTAGTCACTTATATGTTACAGAAATAGGATCCTTGGCAGGTACTCAAAATGTTTGATCTCCTTGTTAAGACTGTGTGTGTTTTTTTTTCCTGGCAAATTTCACAACCCAAATTTTACCTGCTATATTTGTTCACGTTTGCAATTATCGTTCCTTGATCAGAAACACAAATATCAATCTGCTGGATGAATTCAAATAATCAGTACTTGCTTTTCTATCTTCGAACAACATACGATTATTCGAAAAAAAAACTTGAAATTCCTGTTACTCATTCTGTTTACAGCTATTCTGAATTTTGCAAGTCTGACCTCCGATTCTTGATTAGGAACCCAAAAAACCTTCGGTTATGCATTTTCATCAAAATCCACATTTTTTTTTTTTTTTGCACATTCATCTGTTCATCCGTTGTTTAGATTAGTTTGAGATTTTCCTTCGTGATAAAAACTGTTTTAATATTGTTGGATGGATAATTGGATGAAAATCGTTTCCCCCGCAGCTTCTTAGGTATTCACACCTATATCTCGAGGTGAACGGGTACCGTACGATCTTCATGGTACGAAGGCCGTTGAAGCAAAACTTTAATCTACGATACATTATCAACGAATAGACAGCCTGTAACAAATTCAGCAATTATTGAGGCATCCACATCCTGCTTTGTCAATTGTCAATTCATACAACAAATGGAAATAGAAGTAACGAGAGACTGACATCGGCTACGGTGACGTAGTAACATAGCGCTCTCAAAATGGATCTTCAAATTCAGGTTGACGGTCTAATATTACATTTTTTGTTCAATATTTGAATCACAACTAGAGCATCGGTGTACCAATAGTGGGATATTTGAACAGCGAGAATTGATGGCACTATAGAAAATTCGATATCAGTAAAATAGATAATGATTTTCACTATGAAATACCAATACCTGAACATCGTGTATTTCAATGTATGAGAATCACGAAAAATTCATCAAGAAGTGGATTCATAGCGTCTATTTCATTCTAAATTCTATTCATTCAACACAAATTATCATCATATCCAACAAAATCATGAAATCCAAAAGTATAATCATTCCGTCGTGATTCTATCTTCATTTTCACTATCCTAAGTAACTGATTTCAAACATTTCATAGCAAGAATGTTTCGAAAAACGACTTTTTTTAACTAATTTTTGTTAGTTGGTCATCCTATATGCACATTGTGCATTTTTCTAATTGAGGTTAGGATAAATCGTCCATTGATCCAAGATTCGACTCTGACTGCGCATGCGCGGAGTACAAATAAAGCTGCTTTTAACGCTCAGGACTTAAAAGTCGCTTTATTCGCACCTTGCGCATGCGCACTCGCGGATTTTCACCCAACCGTCGGTAAAATTGCTGCTTCGGTTACCTAACACAGGCTGAAAAAATATAAAACATTTTTCTTTCGTGTTTGTATCCGAATAATAAGTTGAAGAACGAATTTTTCTATCGTTCATGTCATGTCATTTCATTTCATCATTCTACAATCACACGTACATTCAATAGTGTAATAATAATGATAATAACGAGGCTTATTAATCACTCGTGTTCACTCAAGTCTTCTGTTGCTGTTGAGTTTACCTTAATCTCATCCAAACTGAACAAAAGCCAACGAGTATATTATACCGCGTGAGTTTATACAATTATTTCGACATTCCTTACCTACCGTAGGCCTTCGTGCTCGCACTCTTATCTGGATGATAAAAAAAAAAAATGAAAAATAAAGAAAAACATTGATTCAGGTGAGTTTAGTAGTTCACTGTGCTAAACAAACCGCGATGACTGATGAAATAATAAAAAAATAAAATTTAATTCAACTGCAGTCACAATCGTGTGATAAATTGATGTATGCGGTGTAGCTGCAAAGTGTGCCACATTTTATCAGTGAATAAACAAATTGAAAAAAGAAATAATAATTGAAGAAAACTAGTATGACCAACTGTATAGCAGAAATAACGTGATATTATCGAGACAATAGCAAAAATGACCAAATAACATCGATAATCTTATCGATTGTGATAATTTGATGACTCAAATAAATTATCAGACACAGAATTTCTGACTTTACTGCACTTGAAATTATTTGATCAAATATTTTTCCGAATTGTATCGTAAAAAAATTTATTGCCAAGTTTCTTTCTGCAGGAGATTGCTGAATATTTTATTCAAATTTCTCGAGTCTTAATCAGGATTGCCTTGACTGCGTCTGCATCGCCTATTTCACTCCTGATATGCATCCACTGTCAGGGTCGTCTGATATCAAGTTTCCTGGGCAGCGGCCATTATGTAACGCTGAATGGATGTGTGGGATACGTTATAAAAAATAATATTGACCGATATTAATCATAACTGAAATGATACACGGAGTGATTTCGCGATATATGAATTATGGATGATGTGGTAACAGGTTGGTAACACCTCTTCACTTTATTTCTTCAGTGATTTCTTCGCACCTCGACACCATCGATTCTCCTTCACCTTCAAATTTCTATATTTTATGAACCGCTTGAATTAACTACATAGCTGAATATATACGTATGAATACCTGTTTCACGTAAATACTATTTTTGGTCTGTTTTCTTATTCCTCTGACAGTATCGAAGCGATTATAAATCTGCAAATTTATCATAAACATGATCACTTGACTTTGAACAATATTTTTCCCTATTTTTATTTGTCAAAATATACGAAGTTCGGGGTTTTTCAACCGCGGTAAAAAAAAGTATCCTCTAATTCAGAGGAAAAAACCACATTCTCGAGAAGTCATTATATTTGGCAGAATATCACATCTTCTTGATTCAAAAATTCTATATTGTTATGCTTGATTTATAAAAATAGTCTTTTAACGCCCTTGACATGATTTTAGTGTATTTAGACGCCGATGTCTCGTTCTGAGAAAATAACCTCCCCAAAAAAACCGTCAGGTTAATTATGTGAATGTCACATGAATATCTACTTCTGCGTTATTCCCTGAAAAATAGTGTTTTTCGACCTGCTGAGTGGCACCTTTTTTTGTACGCAACCGCCGAGTTCAGGGCGGCAGTTGGCTGCCTTGAAAATACTTTTTAAGGCAGTTCAGTGATTCTCACGTGGCAGATATGACTGTGACTTTCCCTCGTTGGCTCTGCCTCGAGCTCGTTGGGAAAACGCAGGTAAAAAACGAAAAATAGGTAAATTTACCTGTTAAATTAATTTTTGCGTTGTTGGAAGGATTTTTTGGCAATTTTTATCTGCAGTGAAACCTCCGAGTTTTTATATAATTTTAGGCCATACCTTTGAAAAACGTGTAAATCAAGTTTTTACTGTATCCTAAACTCATCTTATTCCACAAATTTGTTATTCAACAACAATTGAGAGAAGTTAAAAAATTGACAAATGTTATCAGCCATACTTGTGTAAATTTCGTGAAGCACGTATCCTTTCAACGTGTGGATCACGTCCCCTCATTATCCTGCTCCTAGGAGCGTTATATTATAATTGTGCATGGTCGACATGAAAATCAGTGATTAACTTTATTGCCTTTCCATTTTCACGTCACGGTTTGCGATTCCGTTTTTTTTCATTCGCGAGGGCAATAATTTTGTTTTGTTTTAAAAATTGATTCATATCTGTACTTCTTCAATACTTGATCTTCTAAATTATTACTAAGAGCACCAGACCAAAAACGTTCCTGAAAATTTAAAGTATCCGAAATAATGTTTAATATCCTTGCAAAAACCTCTTTCAAAGTGACTGAATTTGCTTTGACTTTAAACTTCTGTTCTGAAACCGAAAGTGCGATCGGGCTCAAAATAATATTGGCACACCTTCGCGATGCGAATGATAGCCTCTGAAAATTTTTTGCGATTTTTTTTCCACCGTCTCCTGTGGTTTTTTCCCAATTTAAAGTTTTTTTGCGATGTCGAATGTGTGAGAAATCGATCAAATACTATCTGATAACGGTAATCATGATGACGATGAAAATAATAATGAGGAGCAAAGACAGTTTTCAACGAAATTTACATCGAAATCGTGCGATGCAGCGCGAAAACCGGCGTCCACTAATCTCTGGCTAATCAGAAAAAAGAATGTAAACATTGTCGACCAATCATCGTAGAGCTACTATCAATTCACGAAGCATATAAATGAATGACAGCGCCAGACGTGGTTAGAAACCGTGCGGCTCTTATTTGTCGTAAATCGGCATCGGCGGACGGCACATCGGTGATAAATATCGGTTCGAAATTCGAATAAAACCTCGGATACTGGCGCGAATCTTCAAAAATAATTAAACAATTATAGAAACATTCGAAAAAAAAAAAAAACACTCCGAAATGGATGTTAAACTGCGTAACATCAAAACCATGTGGTTCCTGATAGCGTCGTGTTTTGTGATAAAGCTTTCAGACGCTGCCTGCAACCACAGCGAAGGTTCGCTTCCTAATTTCGTCGAATACGACTGCACGAGGTAATTATAATAGTTTCATTAATTTTTTAACCGTCTGAAGACTCGATGTTACAATTTATTTCAAGTTTTTTGTCCCTTTGTCTGTCTGTGTAATCACAGTGGAAATGAGAATCGATTATCAACGTCACTCGCTCAATACACGATTATTTTAATCCGCGACTGATTATTTAATACTTTTTGTCCATTTCATATTTTTTATTAGTCGTAATTGGCACGTTAATTAAATATTATAATCGTTGTTGCCTCGCGAAACAAAACAAGAAACGTGACAACGAAAATAAGGAAAAAAGAAAAACTTTCTCTATCATCGATTTTTCTGAACGAACTCGAGACGTTCAGACTTCGGTCGTTAATTAAGTACATCGTGCGCTTTATTTTTTTCTAATTTCAAAGATAAGTTCTGAGACATCTACAGCAATATATTTCGTTGTTCCAAAGTTCCTTATTCATTGGATATCTAAGTCGCATTCATCGAACACGTGAAAAATACATTCTAATCTATGAGCTAATCAGTTTGACCTAGAAATGTGAAAAAAAAGAATCGAAAAAAAATGAACAGTCAAATCTTCGAGTCATTTATCGTTCATAACTTTGAACACACGGAGAAAACACAAAAGAGAAAGAGAGTCATCGTTGTTGTCCCATCAGACTCTCTCTCTGGGTTCTGAGAAGCACACATTTCTTTAGATAATCAAATAACCGTGTCACACAGAAGACCGAGACGATCGTTTTGTAGAAACCGATCGGAACTACTTCATAATTGGTCTAATTAACTCAGTAGCTTCCCCAGATGATTAGTTTCTTTTTTTACTCGAAAAATGAAAAACAATATTTGTATCGATGATTCAACTGGAACAGTGACCATTGACTGAATTAAATAACATCCATGGTATGACTGACGTGAAGTGAGTTGGTCGAATAGAAAGGTATTGTGCACCAATTAAACTCCAAGGATAAACGGAAACCACTTAAACGTGGCAATGACTCTGTAAACTTGAATATATTATTTTTATTCGTCTTATTATCGATCTTGTATACATATAATTGTATAACGAGACCGTAGTAACGATTGGATCACATTTTTTCTTTTTTTTTTCTATCCTTCAGATGTTCTCCGTCTGTCAAATTTAGACCAGTGATGACTGATGAAATTTAGATCGAGGTTACAATTATTCAGATAGTATGTAATCTCGGAAGTTTTAATTTTACAATTATAGTGCAGCACATGGTGGAGATGATTAAGGCTATTGTTATCATCTTTACGAAACGCACGGGATTTTCCATAGCCATCGTGAACGAGATAATTAGTCCCGTATGTCTTAAGTATCGGTATCAGTATGAGAGAGAATATTTTTCGCCAATTTATTTGCACAAGCACGAGAGAGTGGCTCTTAATCTAACTATAAATAAATTCTTCTCTTCTCATGCGTTCAAATATAGACGTGGGTTCAACGAATATGATTTGACTTCGTTAAAAAACTATCATCTTCTTCTTTTTGTTCTCAACGTTGAATAACTTCGTCTAATCGCTGTCGATATTCCATCAATGATCCTCGAATTCTTGAATTAATCCCCTAATAATGTCTTAATAATTGTTTAAAATTTGCTATAATTATAAATCTTAATTGCTTTTTTCGAGAAATTACATCTCATGCTCGAAGTCACGTGGTAGAAAATAGCCCTCACATACTTTATGCCCTCGGGGGGGTCACTGGGAGTGTAAATTTCAAATGGCGACCAAATTGTGCTTTTGCTTGTTTTCGAAAATTATTTTTTTTTTCGAAAAAAACGGTTTTTCTCAAATAACTCGGCCATTTTTTATTTTAACGAAAAACCGTGAGTACAAAAGTTGTAGGAAATTTGGTCCGCTACAAGTTTGGTTCTTACAATTTTTCTTGTAGGATCGATATTTTTTTACTTACACTTAAAAAAATGTTCCAAATTCCAAAAATTGCATTATCTCGTTTATTTTCAATTTTTCAGCTATAATGAATATAAACAAACTTGTAGAGAATTAAATTTCCAACAATTTCGGTCTCTACCTCTACCTAGTAGAAAATAAACGAGATAATGCAAAGATTTTGAAATCGGCGCGTTTTTCAGGTTTAATTCCAAAAATATCGATTTTGGGAAAAAATGACGAAGACCAAAATTGTTGTAAATTTGATTCTCTATAAGTTTGGTTATATTCATTATAGCTGAAAAGTTGAAAATAAACGAGATAATGCAATTTTTAGAATTTTTAGAACGTTTTTTTAAGTGTAAATAAAAAAATATCGATCCTACAAGAAAAATTGTAAATACCAAACTTGTAGCGGATATAATTTCCTACAACTTTTGTCCTTACGGTTTTTCGTTAAAATAAAAAATGGCCGAGTGATTTGAGAAAAACCGTTTTTTTTTTTTTTAAACAAACTACTTTTCGAAAACAAACAAAAGCACAATTTGGTCGCCATTCAAAATTTACACTCCCAGTGACCCCCCCGAGGGCATAGAACAAGAAAATCGCGCTATGAAATTTTTCGAGTGTTAGGTCGTTTTTTTGCATATACTGACTGGACTGGACAACGTTTCAACAATCCGATTCTTTCATGACGTTATAATTGAAATTTCATCCAGTTTGCCTCGGATTTCAAATTTTATCACATTTCATGTCCTCAACGATGCTGGATAAAAATTGCATATACAAAATTAATGAAAAAACGTATACAAATCAAATGAAACATGAATCAGAATTTGAAAAAAAGGAAAAACGAGGCAGAAAAGCATCCGGAAGTTAGCGAATGAAAGCTTTTCATAGTAAAAAGGAAAAAAAAGTATCAATACTGATAATATCGCACGTAGAAATTATTTTGCAAATGGAAATGAATTTCTGCTTGGATTTTTCACCAAATTTTTCTCCAATCGCGATTACGGTTGTCAGCTGATCAACGTGTGCGATTTTATAACGCGTAATCGCGTTTGTCAATAAATTTTTATCGCGATAATCGCTATCGATGAAATGGTCCAGCCGATTATACCTAATCTCGCGTGGCGTATTATCAAAATTGAACGATGAATCATTAATTGAAGGTTTCATTTGTGACGTTGTACGGTGGGATTATCCTTTCGCAACCAGCATTACAAAGCGCGGGCTTTCACTTACGACTGGCTAATTAATCCCGTTGGGACTGTGGATCTTTTAATTATACGTTTCCACGTAAGGGATGAGAGGATAATAACTCGTGCGGTATATGAACAAATTCTCGCACGCGTTCCGGGTCAAAAGACTTTCGCTTTTGTCAACTTATTTTCTCTTTAGGACCAAATTACGTCACTGTGTACCCACTCTGATGACGTTCATTCACATCTTCAATCCAATTATAACCTCGGTCATGAATAACCTGAGTAAATATTTCGTTCCCGGTTCCCTTTTTTTTTTCAAAATCCCAGAACCCAGTTTGACTATTTTTCTAACTGAATCACCGCGTGTCTAGATCGTCGAGTTAATTTTACCACCGCCAACTGCGATTGGCTGGCTTATTGTCAGATAGTGCTTAGTATATTCGCTCTAGCCTTGCACCGAGGCTTCTAGTGTCTCTCATGCTATAGTGTCAGTCAGCTACAGATTAAAGGTCGTTAAAAAGACGGAAATAAATGACAGTTGTCAGAAGACCAGCGAGATTTATCGACGTTATCGCTAGAGCACGAGAAAATAGTCGTTCCACGTGGTTCCGCGACGCAGTTCGAATCGGTGTGATTTAAAAAAAAAATACAACTAGTGCAAAAATGTTGAACAGACTGCGGAGTCAGTGGCAAAAGGTGCATTTTTTAAATCGTTCTTCGACTCCGGACCGTGCAGTGAAATTTTTACGAACGAAATTCACATCCGAGGATGAATTTAGGTATAAAAAAAGTGAGTGGGAGGCAAAAAGCTCCTTGCAAGCCATTAACGCCCTTCATTTACTCTCTCATTTTCGAAGACCGACGATTTTCCACGAAATGAAAACGTCTGCGAAGAAAAATAAACTTCAGACTCTTGAAAGGATGTATACCTTTATTTTCAGACCCTCAGACCCTCGGATATTCGCGGCCTGTAATTGTATCACTTTTTTTCAATCTTACGATGCTCTTATCTACTCCGCGAGACCTTGACCGTACGGCTAAATCGGTTGCGTAATGAACCTTCTTGTAGGTAATAATTCAATGTGTCAGACGATGGACGATCTCAAGTCACTTTGGTAGATGCTAGATTTCTAATTTCAACATTGCGGTAATATTCTCGGTGCAGTGCCATTGTTTGTGGAACTGGTAACCGTGAAATACCCTCTTTTTTCCTATTCTCGTTGCTTGGTAATAGCGCCAGCACCATTGTGTACTTGTGCACTTTGCCGGTAGCGATTGAAAATCCATATCTACTATCATTGCGTAATGTTTGACCCACATATATACCCACCTGACAGCGGAACAATTAATCGCAACGACCTACAGCGGGTTCTATAGTTTTTCATTGAAAATTAAAACGCGATTTTTTGCCATTCGTGACAATATCTAATTCTGGGAATAACAAAAATTTTATCAGAACAATTTTCAAACCTCCTATTTCTCTGTATTTCGGACTTAAATGAAGCTATGATGGCGATTGAATCATCTGAAGATCAGGAAGACCAGTTTTCATTGTAAATTTTTTTATCGACGCGATATTTTGAGAACGAGTTACCAGATTTTGGCGAATTTGGTCCCGATCGACGCGGCTTCTTGGAGTCTAAGACCGATCAAAATTTCGATCTGATCGGTCTGATGGATCAAGAATTATTTAGAGAACAAAATTCAGCAAAATGAAACAATAATGACGTCATATCTCGAGATCGAATCAGAAGATTTAGATGAAAATTGATATCTCAAGGTTATTTGAGTCGCTGATCCCAAATCTGAGGACAGTTTCGCAAAATAAAAAATGGCGGGCCTGATACGATGCTATAAAAATCTGCAAGCATTCTGATTGTAATGAATTTAAGGTCAATATATTTAAAGAAACACATTGAAATTGATTCGCTGATTACGAATTCGACGTAGTCCGGCTTCTGAAATTCAAATTTGATCTCGACGGAGTGCGAAAGAATAAATTAGTGTTCATCAGCGGCTTCTGTGGTCCCTGGAAAATGACTGTATAATAAAATTCTTGTGTTTATCATAATTAGAAACACACTCCCACCAGTCACCACTCGCACTCGTCGAGTTGATTAGACCGCGCGGGTTGTAAATTTCGCAAATTAATTACCACCGAATCGCGAACCGGCTCCCGAAGATAGAATATTGACCGGGTAAAATATTGGCGTACCGCTCATACGCGTAATCAGAGAGATATTAAGGATGTATAGGCCATACAATCTCAACCAAAAGTGAGATAAAAATCGGAAAAAAATCAACCACAATCAAGATGATAAGAGTATTCATTTTCAATGATAATAATGCCCAAAAGTTATCAACAAATTGTTGAAACAAATCATTTTTTAACAAATTTCCTGGTGACGTTATTTTTTTTTCATGTCAAATGAATTCGTTAATCTTTCCGAATACACATGAATTTTTTCAGAATTTTGTCACTTTTTTGAAATTTCCGTTTTCGATTTTGAAAAATTGAGAAAAAAAAATCTGAATTTTGGATATTTTATTGTGGAAACGATGTAGATTACAATTCCGAAGTTTCCGGAGCGTGGAACTAATAGTTTTGTAAATATAGCCTTTAGAAATTTCCGAAAACGGAAATTTCAAAAAAGTGACAAAATTCTGAAAAAATTCGACATGAAAAAAAAATAACGTCACCAGGAAATTTGTTAAACAATGATTTGTTTAAACAATTTGTTGATAACTTTTGGGCTCCAGGACCTCAAAATCGACAAATATTAGCCGTGAAAGATCTAGATTCGCGGTTAATTCTCCATGTTTCGGAAAGCAGCATCGATGTTTTTGCACAAAGAGAAAGGGCTCTCTTTCGCTCTCCGTCCTGAGCAAGATCAAAGGATACTTGTAGAACGAAAGCTAGTTGAGCTTTTCGTAGCCTCCAGAGCTTTCGAAGCAAATAAAGTACCCACAGTCACTGGCTGAAAGCACACCGAATAGAAGAGAATCGTGACTGTAGTCGCGACGACTTTACCGATGGAAAATAAATAGCCTCGGAATACAACGTGTTGTCTGCAACGATTGAACCTCTTTTCTTTCCACGAACCTCCTTTTTCTTCTTCTTCTACTTCCTCTTCTTTCACTTCTTCTTATTCTTTTTTTATTCTTTTTCTTCTTTTTATCTTCTTCTTCTTCTTCTTTTTCTGCTTCTTTTTCTTTTTCTTCTTCCTTCTCTTCTTTTACTTCTCCTTATTTATTTTTATTTTTCTTCCTCTTCTTTTCTTCATCTTATGTTTTCTCTGCTCCTTCTTCTTTTTTTCTTCTTCGTCTTATTTTTTTTCTTCTTCGTCGACTGTTTCTTTTTTCATTCTTCTTCTTCTGTTTCTGCTTCTTTTTCTTTTTCTTCTACTTCTTTTCTTTCTTTATTTGCTTCTTCTCGGTCTTCTTCTTCCTCATCTTCTCTTACTTCTTCTCCTTATTTTTTTTTTCTTTTTCCTCCTCTTCTTTTTCGTCTTAGTCTTATTTTTTTTCTTCTTCTTCCGCTGCTTCTTTCTAATTTTCTTCTTCTTCTTTTTCTTTATCTTTTTCTGCCTCTTTTTCTTTTTCTTCTACTTCTTTTTTTTCTTCATTTTCTTTTTAAAATTTACCCTGACAAAATATCCTTCGAAATTATTCCTCGACTCTCATTTATTTATCTTGTCAGCATCGCCATTTTAATTTTTCTTTTTCTTAACTGTCTTTTCCTGTTGGAATATTATTCAATTGTACTATTTATTCGATAAATGTCAGAGATGTCAATTTTAAGCGTTGATTCGACTTCGAGGACGTGAAGCGAATCTTGAAAAATTCATCTTCGAACAACTACGAAATATCGATTCTAGGATTATTGCAACAAGAACAATATTTTAGTCGTGGATAAAAAATAAGCCCATAATCAACCTAATAAACCTGATTACCAAAAATATGACTGATTATTCAATTGAATAGTAAATGAATCCACCAGTTACAATACGCATATATTCAATTAACACTCACACGAACATATCAACGATTATTATATGTATATCAAAATGCTTTTCTGTGATTTCTGATTTCATCGGTGAATATAATCCCTCAATGCGACTCGAGTTGACAGATTTTACTATAGTCAAAGGGAGTCTGAAGATTCGATAGAAATTCAGGAAGATGGAAAATCTATAGAAATTTTGGAAATAATGGACAGACAATTTCGGCAGATTTTACAAATTTCAGAATAAATTCATGGTTTCAAACGCTTGAGGGTTATATTGTGTTTTCCATTTTGACAATTGATGATAATATACTCGAAATTCAGAACTTTGGGTACTTTGTGAGCTTCCAAGGAATTCACACGAGGGGATAGGTTAATTTTTCTTACGAAATTAATTTGAGGTGTGAAAATCGCAGGGGTGTAATTTAGAGAAATAGTTATACCCTCGGTGTTATTCCACACGTGTCCTAAGGGGGGGATCGGCAGTAGTATCAGTATAAATGGGTCAATTTCACCAAATGAATAATCCATGTTAGTGCCTTAATAAAATGTAGTTTTATCGGCCACTTCCTTTTTAACGTAGTACGTGGTTTATAGAGGTCGTTTTTCGTACCATTCTGCGCTCTCAGATCAAAATAATTGATTAGTTTCCACGACAAGCCTAAATGTCACCGAATCTAGATGATACGGAAAAATAATAGAATATCAATTCATGGTTGTAAAAAAATAACCGAACTGCTAAATGTAGTTTCGCAAAACCCTGCGAGGGTATATAAAGCAGATAATTCTTGTAGAGAACGGGATTAAGGGGGCAAGGGCTTGGACCATGGCTTATTATAAAAGTAAAAAGAGACTTCAACTCACTCGGGGTGAACTTTTAGTCAGAGTAAAAGATTTACGGATACTTTAATCGTCCCTGGTAGAAGAAAGGGGAAAGAAAACTTTACACGAACTAAGCCTGATCCCTCGATTTTCACAATTTTCCCTTTCGGTTAACGTACAATTACACGAAACTTTTTTTTCTCCGTGATCCAGACGATCATGTATACTCACGTATTTGGAATAATCAAATCACACTCTCAATTAAACGGTACCACAGAGTTTTGAAATCGTCAAACGTGTACCGAAATAATTGTCTCCAGGGTGTTCGTGCAGAAAATTACAACGAAAATTATTTTTCTTTTTTCACTTTTAAATGGCTGTACTCAAGGGCTTAGAAACTTTTCGAAACGTACTAAAAGAGGACGAAGAAAGAAGGAGAGAGAGAGTCAAAGTGGTAGAGGATCTCGTTAAAGAACGTAAAGTTTTGCTATTGCGAAAAGAATTGGCGGTAGTTTATTTTCGAACGTCTGGACTTGGGATTCGACAGAAAAAAAAGAAGAGGAGTCGTAAAATCGATGAAAAATGAATCGCGATTTTAGCCAGACAGTGGCCAAGTTTTTTGTGAAAAAAAAATCTCGTTGAATAATATAGAAATATTTTATGGAGAAGAAATGAGAGATGAATTGATAACGAAGGAAAAAAATTGAATACCTAATGTGAAAACAAAACTGATTCAAAACTCCCGCGCGGAATTTGGGAGACGAAAATTTTAGACTAGATTCTCACGAATTACCTAACCTTTCAAAATTTGTGGTTTATTTTTTGCTTATTATCCTATGAGCATGAATCATACCGACGATCATTTAACGAGACATTCTTTTTTTTCCAGCCCAATATACTGCCAAGGAGAATTACTGAAAACCCTGCAATTATCTGCACTGTTCAACGACAGCAAAACATTTGTTGATCTTTATCAGCTCAATGACCCAGATGTGACACTCAGCAAGTAAGTTTATCGTCCTGTATTCACAGCTGATGTAGCACAATTATAAAAGACGATTTGCAGTGTCTTCTTCAATTTTCCGTGCTTTTGTTCTCGAAGCTTGAAGCTTACAGGTTTTATAAAGAGTAAAAAAAAATCCCTGGCTTTTCCTGACCAAATTATAATTTTTCCCTAGCAGATGTAATAAATAATGCTTCAAATCAATGATGGGAGAAGATGATTTTCGAAAATTCTCTTTTATGTCGTATTATTTTTTGTATCATCATAAAATTCTTTGGCTTTTCCCCGACCATTTTTCGGATTCCCTGAATTTTCCTTCACTTCCCTGACCATTTTTCGAATTTTCTTACTTTTCCCTGACTTCCTGGGTTTCGCTGACCACTGGACACTATGCTGAATGCTTATTGTGATAGAAGAACGAGCTTTTTCAATTTCTGAAATGTAACTTTTATCATAAATGCACTTTTTGAAATTCTTTTTCGATACTTTCTTAATAACTGAGGTCAAAAAAGAGAACAAGCAGTTAAATGTCTGTTAATTTTTATCAAGGAACTCACAAATTAGCAATATATCAGTCGCTTATCATCTGGGTTCATTATTTGATCAAATCTATCAAAAGTTGGTGAACTTTGAGCGAATATAGTGGAAAATGTACCCCAAAATATGAATGAATTTCACCCAGTCGTTGGATAGAATGAAAAGCACATTCGTGGTCATCTGATGTAACCCGACGTCACTGTTTCAGCTTTGCTAAATTCATGCAAGACAATGACAACAGTCCGACAACAGATCAGTGCAGGAAATTCGTGATTGAAAATTTTTCACTGGAGAGTGAAGTGGAAGCTCACAATCCGTCTGACTGGCAATCTAATCCACCAGCCCTGTTGCGTATAAAGGATGCGAAATTTCGGCAATGGGCACTGGACCTAAACGACATATGGAAGACGCTCATGAGGAAGGTAAAACCTGAAGTTTGGGAACACCCTCAGAGACACAGCCTCATCCACGTGGAAAACCCGTTCATTGTACCTGGCGGACGGTTCAGAGGTGAGATTGATCGATCGGAACGATGCAATAAATTGACCCCTGTCGAAATCATTTTTTTCATCCCCCATTTTCGGAATCCAAATAAAGGGAAAATACCTGATGGACCGACCATTTTCAACGATTTACAGAATTCTACTACTGGGACACCTACTGGGCAATGACAGGGATGCTGCTGTCCGGAATGAACCATACCGTCAAGGGGATACTGGAGAATTTCTACCACGTCGTTAACACCTATGGTTTCCTACCGAACGGAGGGAGAATTTACTACCTGATGAGGAGTCAGCCCCCCTTCCTAATCCGCATGGTAATCACCTGCTCCTACAATTGAGCGGACTTGTTCAATACCGAAAACCGTGTGCAATTTGCACCGAAAAAAAGCTCCTTTCAGCCTCAGACAGAGACCAAGTTCACGTCTTTCTTCGACTGAATGCAGGAACCAAGAAATGAAGGAAGCTGAAGACAAATATTCTTTATATCACTCCGTGCGTAAAGTGCGACTTTACGCACGCGAGCGTGCGTATAATCGGACTTTACCCACGTTTGTGATATAAAATTTGGTTCGATACATGTGCAAAAGTCGTTTTTCCACTCGTGAGATTGTCACCCTCGCTTTGCTCGGGCGACAAACCTCCCACTCGTGCGAAAACAGACCTTTTGCACTAGTATCGTAATATACTATAGGGTATAAAAATCCGGGAGAAGCTGACTTTGGATGTGTTATTTTTTACATTTTTTACGATTTATGTGGAAATAACCGCAAGCTTCACGAACTCGCGGGTTCACAGTAGCGAGATAAACTAACGCCAAAGGTTATCATCTACCACATTATTGTTTCTCTGTTGTAACTGTAGCGGTCATTCAGATGGAAGCTTAATCGATAATTCCAATTCGTTGAAACATTGACAGGAGAAATTTTCCACGATGCAATCTTTTGAATCGAGTGGAAAATTTCCTCATTGTTATAAATTATTCTGAAAAAAGTGTGAAAATCGAGATGAAAAAAAGCTCGGCGATTCGCAATAGGAGATTTTTTTTTTCATGATCTTTTGCTGAAAAGTATATATATATATATAGTGTGCTTCAGTAATTACGGACAAAACGCGAACTTTACCCAACGAATTAGAGATCCGAAATAATTGAAACACTTGGGACGAGTCGAACAACCGAATCTAATTAATTTGATAAAACTTAGAAGCAGAAGAATAGTTAATCATCAATGCCAATAATAATATTACAGAAACAAAGAGAACTCAATGAACGGGATCAAACTTTCAATAGAAATTATGCGAAGAGGTTTTGAGAATTTTAGGAGGCTAAAAAGCTTTTCCCTTCCATAATTAAATAATAATTGGCAGTGGCGGCTGTATTCCCGAGGAAAGTTCAAATGTGAAAAATGTTGCCACGCACCAAATTGCCAATTAACATTTGACGTATATTGTTCAGACCGACAGGTACCTGGAATTCACAAAGGATACGCAATTTCTGGTCGACAATATCGAGACCCTGGAACGAGAATTCGACTTTTGGCTTCGCACGAAAATGATCGAAGTCGAGAAGAACGGTAAAACGTACAACATGGCCAGATACGTGGTCAGGAGCAAAGGACCTCGTCCAGAAAGTTACAAGTACGTTAACAAAATTATCAACAACCTTCAATACAGCGAAAACACGAAGAGAAAATCCGATTAAATTTTCCCTTCGACAATATCTCACCCTGTATTCTCTCCCCTCTTCATGTCGAGGTAACAAAAGTATGACGATTTCATGAATCAGCAGCAACAGAAAGGAATCTCTTTCCTCTTTTACCAGGGCCACTACTTGAGCACGTTTTTCTTCAGAGATGATAATAATTTGTGAAGGAAAAGTGAAAAGGTGAAGCCATTCTGCTATACTCGGCACAGCCTTCGTACCTTTTAGGGTTCTACATGAAAAATCAATCTCACAGTTTCGGATATCGAGGAAGGAGTGACTTTATGATTAAAAGAAGAAGAGAGACCGAAGACAGAGGGGAAAACAAAATTGAAAAAAAATAACCCTTCACTCAATTCCACTCGAATCAACTCTAATAAACGATCATGTCAGATATACGATAAAAGTTTCACCCCTGTCCCTAAACTCGCTTTTGCAGGGAAGATTACGAAATTGGACTCCAGGTCCCAGCCAATTCTGTGGAAAGTCTTTACAACAATCTTAAAGCCGGTGCTGAAAGCGGTTGGGACTTTTCGAGTCGGTGGTTCGACTACTCTGACGGTGAATTTGGCAACCTGTCAACAATTTCTACGAGCACAATAATTCCGGTTGAACTCAACGCACTCTTACAACAGAATGCTAGACTTCTGGCAGAATATAATTCCATGCTCAACAAGCCAGTCGTAAGTGATCAAAAATCATATCGTAAGCATTTGTTCCGTTTGAATTTCGCGCCAACGTAGTTTCAACGCGGAGATGGCGCTGACGTCGCCATAGTTTCAAATCGCTGTTCAAAGTGATTGAAAGTAGTTTCCATGATTTCTATAGCTTCAGAAGCTTAAGTTTGATCAAAATCCGACGAAATATGCCCAATCTAGATCACAATTTCTCGCGGTAATTAACCTTGGAGCGTTTAATTCGCAGGAGCTTCGGTTTGTCGTACGTGCTGAAAGCACCTGGCCACACCTTATTGCGGACCTTAAAGTCTCTAATCATTTTATCCGGTGGGACAATTAAGCTCAACAAACTTTGGAGTAAATTTGTCACGTTTGAAACGGTGAATCAAATTTAATGCTCGACCCTGACCACGAGTTCGATGGACTCGATGAATCGAGTAGATACGCAACACTGTAATTAATCCCATCGGTATATTATAATTACTCGATGAATGAAATCCACCCTCGGGTATTTCGGTGATCAGGAAAAAACGATTGGCGATATCAATTCCTGATTAATATTGTGATCAAAGAATAACCTCGACGTTACGAATACCTCCGGCTATTCCGGTCTGCAACATTGATAACGCGTCGCATTAAATGAACCGAATCCTCGGTGGGCTGATGGAATTCGATTAATTAGGCACGTGCTCCGCCGCGTGACCCTAATCGAGCCGTGTCGCAGGATATCACGACCAGAATACGACATCCTGGTCAACATCAGACACCGAAATTTCATTTTTCCTCACCGTCTTGTCTATTTTTGCAGAAATCTCAGTATTACCACAAAATAGCCGATGAATTTCAAGACGTGATCGACGAGGTCCTGTGGAACGAGGACGAAGGCGTTTGGCTCGATTACGACACGGTGAAAAAAGAACAGAGGAACCAATTCTACCCGACTAATTTATCCCCGCTTTACACGGGCAGCTACAATACGTCAAAATCTAAGGAATTAGCGTCCAGCGCTGTCCTTTATCTGAGGAAAAATGGGATCCTTGAATACATGGGTGAGGAGAGTGAATTTATATCATTAACGCAGGACTCGACTCCCTTATTGTTGGATTAAACTTCATATTCATAGGACTTTATACCCTTGAATTATTATTATTATTTTTTTTTTTATCTGGTCAAATTGGCTAATTGTATTAATTTAATTTATCCAACAGGGGGAACTCCGGCCTCTAATGCGAACACTGGGGAACAGTGGGACTATCCCAACGCTTGGGCACCTCTGCAGTCGTTTATCATCATGGGACTCCGCGGAACTGGACACGAACCGGCTACCTCGGTCGCTAAGACTCTGGCAACCAGGTGGCTGAGGGCTAACTACCTCGGTTTCACGGAGTACAAAGAAATGTTCGAAAAGGTAGAAGCTACATACATTAATTTATCTGGCATGCCCGTGAATTGAATCGAAGGTACTCGAATTCAGTTTTTTAATCATATCTCGACAACTATTGATCCTATCGTCAGGAAGGTGATTATAAAAAGTGAAGTTCATTAAATTATCTACAAGAAAGGTTCAATACATTTTTTTCGTATCTTCAATAGTTTTTGTGTAATACAGGGCTGAAAGTATCGACATTTGTATTTCCTCCCGTTCATAAAACCCTGTGAAAATTATGTGCGTATACACTGGTTTATTAGAGAAAAACTATCGAAGATACGAGAAAAACGTATTTCACCTTTGTTGTAGAGAATTTAGTAATCTTCATTTTTTGTAATAACCTTCGTGACGATAGGATCAATAGTTGTCGAGATATGATGAAAAATAGGGCGATAATTTTTCTATCTTCTTTATTTTGATCCAATTTCACCGGGTTATAAAAAGACTTTTCTAAGCCAGTCCCAAACTCAACTGCACAAAGTGGCACTTTAAAAAAAAAAATATACATTCTATTGTTTGAGGACAAAATATCGCAGGGTGTTGAAACTGCGATACGATGAAAGGGGGGGCCGTTGATCATAACGAAATACGAGTTTTTTCCTTCCATTGTTTCACTCAAATCTTTGTCTTGACTATAAATTACACGGTATATACATATATATATGTATATGTATAATATAAAATTGGTCTCTTTCTCAAAACAAATTTATCAAAGATTCTGAAGAGATAAATAGCGACGTGTCCAACTGCACTTGAGAGGCTAGGGTAATATATATTACATATACATCGAAATCTTTCTCTCTTTAGGGTCGATAATGCTCTGTGTGCGATAATGGTGAACCCAGCGATATATTTCACCCCTCGCAAAAGTACACAGCTACTAAGAGTTCAAGGGAAGCAGTACAGGGTGTTTCATAAGATAAAATATACACGTCTTAAATCAATTAAAATGTTCACCACCACACAGCACAAATAGAAATCCGTTTCTTCATCGTACGAATGAAGAATTTGTTAAGACAAAAAAATCACGTTTTTATCAAGTTATCTCCAAAAAATTTGAAAAAAATCGTGATGTTTGAATAGTTAATTATTCATAATTTTTTTTCTCAAATTCCTTCATTAATGTGATGAAGATTAGTTTCCTGGAAAAAATTAGCTCTCTTCCCAAGTAGAATCGTGTTTTCAAAAATAGTTCTCCTTCATGTGGAGAATGTGTGCTTGAAATTTCAATTGATTCAAAATACGTATATTTTTTCTGAAACACCCTGTACCGGTTCCCCCGAAAAATAAAATATGTGACGTTGAATAACATCGAATTACACTTCACGAGGTTGATAATTTGAAATTCGTTTTGCCAGAAGGGGAACAAAAAAAACGTCTTCGTACACTTTAATCAATATTTGACTCGTTCGAATTTTTCAATAAAGTTCTGTAATAGAAATTTGAGAAACACGAACAGTAAACTGGGGAATAGTTTTCAGAATAGTGACGTCACGTGGCATGGCGCGAAATAACGATCGATTCGAACTTTTGAATCGACAATATATTATATCTAAAGGCGATGAAATGATACTTAATTGTTTTTTGACAGGTAAATCATTTTTTACTACAAGATTTTTACTTCCAATTGGATTTTGAATTTGACGAACTTTGAGCTGTTTTTTTTTTCTTTCTTCCTTTTAACTGTTTTAATATCGTATTCTGGATTAGTTTATTGCTAACAAGGTGTCAGGACTCTCGTCTTGATTTTATATGATATAAAATGCGGTGACTGACGAAAACTCTCAGCTAGACGTTTAAAGCTTCTTGTAAAACGTTCTAGAGTTCTCGTAAAATGACGGTAAACGCCAGATTGAATTACGTTTCAATCTATTTGAAATCCCTAGCGCCTCTCGTTTCTGCAGTTCGAGCCACTACATATATATATAACCGACTCGGGCTAAATGATTTATACACCATTTCTGAGTCTCGAGATTAAGAACCGCGAGATATCAAATCTAGAACATAGTTTTGAGGTAAGCTCAAAAATCACATGTATTCTTCGTTTTCGGAATTTCGCCAAACACCGATAACTCGGAGGGTTTGATTCTTGTACCGAAAAATTACGATCACGAGATAAAAGACTTGATTAAATTTTCGATTAAAACAAAACGGAACCGATATTCACCCTTGGGAATATCAATCGGGCGCAAAAAGAATGAATAAATTATTCACCCTCGATTAAAATTTTTAAACGAGCGATTAATCGCATTACGAGACGCGCTAATTCCTTATCAACTCTTACCGAATCAGGGCCAACCAATATCGCATCGTTATTCGACTGGGGGCTAAGCGAAAGCTGATAACGCGCGAACTCAACTTTGCGTATATACCTACCCTCATGTCAGGTGTATTAATTTCAACTTCCCAGCTCCGGTACAGCCTCTGCTAATTACCATGTTGGAAATTTCTGGGACCGACTGAACTCGCACCTGGTGGTGTGACTGAAATTAATACTGAAAATTCGCAAAAAAAAAAAAATCAATCAAAGCAAAATTACAATTACCAATATTCAAGGGAAAACTACCCTGCTAAAAATGTTGACTGGATAAATCATATAATTTTATGAACGAAATCATTACGTCATTAATGATTGACCTTCTGATTTTGAACGAATGTGTAAAAAATCACATGATAGATCATATATGGGCACCCATATCAGCGGATATAATGTATCGAAAATCATTTAGTTTATCATGTACCTAATTTGTTTTATATTACATCCGATGAGTCATGGCTATATGAATTAATATGTGATTTGTTCACATATTTCTTCAAATTCACAAGATAAATCATGTAACGAATGACTAGTTGATTCCGTTCAAAACATCATATGATCTTTGCGATTTGATACCAGCCCGACTTTTCTGGGAAAAATGGGGAAAACTATCTAGAGCCCTTCTAGGCCCCAGAAACGTAACGTTTTATCCGATTCGAGGCGAGCCTGACGTTTCTGGTAGGGCCCTGGATAGTTTTCCACGATTAGAATTCAATTTCTCCATGGATTCGTACATATCTTAGGATCCATCTGCAAATGTCTGTACTTTACATTTCGCTTTGTTAATTATCATTCAATTTGTTATTTTACAGTACGACGCGGTAAATCCAGGGCAATACGGTGGTGGCGGTGAGTACACGGTCCAGCCTGGATTCGGATGGTCAAACGGTGCCGCACTAGAGTTTTTAGACACTTGGTCATCGACCGTCACCAGCGAGGACTCATACTCGAATGCCGAATCCGAGAACGCCGAGAGATAAGGTGAGGATTGCAATACTAGATAGAAAAAAAAGACATCAAGAAAATACTGTTTTTACGGCACAGGCATTAAAAAGTCGCTTTTTGACGCCTGTTTTCGTTCCGGCAAATGGCACTTTATACCGCTAAGTTCAAAGTTGCGGTATAAAGTCTTTATTCCGCAACTTTGATGCGCAGTTCGAAGTGCGCATGTCAAAGTTGCGGAATAAAGTCTTTATACCGCAGGTTACCCCATCTCTATACGCAGTTCGTGCGGAACTCAACTGGCGTCAAAGTGACTATTAATGCCTTTTCCGTAAAAAATATTGTATGGGGCGCGCGCAGAAAGTAACTGTTCGGCAAGGTTATGTTTTTAGTACTCGCCGTTGCTTTACAAGGCTCGCCTTCGGCTCGCCAGGTAAAACCAACGGCTCGTACGAAAAACATAACCTTGCCGAATAAACAGTTACTTTCGGCGCATGCCACATAAATATCTATTTTTATGTGTTACCGTCTCTCATTCGGCTGAAATATGGGCATTAGACATTTTTTTCAAGTCTTACTCTCCACTCTTCAATTTTGCGAATAGTTGCAGGTAGTCATTTATTGGACGTCGCCAGGACTAAAATTTGTCCAAAAGTCGTCGTACATGGATAACAAATTAATGTCCCCCTCAACTCTCAGGGTCCAAAAGACGTCTGTGAGAGTTGAAACAACATTCAGACGTCAATAAGTGTGAGATTAGTTTGTCTTCCCTGTACGACGACTTTTGGACAAATATCTGGACGCCTTCCAAAGCTTCCAATCAAAGATCGTATAACAGAAGGAAACTGGTTCTTCTTACATTAGTTGAAGAGAATCCGATCATATGACAAATTTTTATGACTAATACTATTCTTTAAGATTCTCTGTGGATTTTTTGAATAAATTTTATAAAAACAAACAACTTCGTTTACCACGAAGTTACACAATTTTTGGCCAGGAAAAGGTATAATGACCAAAAGATACAAAAATTTTATTAGCCTATTCGAGGAATAGGGGTCGTTGCGTGTGTGGTTGATTTTATTACCTTTCTGGGGTAGTTGAATGTATATCTAAGCTTTTATATCGTTTCCTGAAAAACAACTAGGTACTGGCAAGATCTGAGGCCAACCGGGATTGTGGTTTACTATCATTGCGACGACCGTAAAACTAAAACAAGAAATGTTTTCCGGATATTTATCTCATTTATGTCGTGGTTTCAGAGTACGGATAAAAATGGTTATACATATGTATTCTTGACAAATGTTCTCAAGGCTCATAAAACTGTTTATCAAATTATACTCTCTGGCAGAGGTCACTAATTATTATACGTGACCAGTTTTTTCTTTTTCATTTCTGTCCACTGCGGAAATACCGAGAATACTTATTTTTTCAGCCAGCCACCGCAAACGTAATTCACTTTTGAGCTTAATATTTATTTTACATTCATTTAATAAACACCCAGATACTTGCTAAAAACTCGTCGGAATCCTTGAAATTGAACAAACTTTCGAATTTCTGTTCGTTCGCCATTTTATGAAATTAAATTTTACCTTCATATGTTCAATAAATTATAATCGTGAACGATTTTCAATCAAAATCGAAATGGTTTCTCCTTCATGAAACTAGAGCTTTATTCTTTCATTACCTGCATAATCACTTTCTATAATCAACCTCAATCATCCAGGTAAAGATTGACAGGGACTTTTACGACAAAATTGAAGATAAAAAATTAAAGCTCGTATATAATTCGCGATAACTAAGTTTAACTGCCTCAACTCGGCAGTAAAAGAGGCCTAATTTGAAGAGAGCTACTACCTTTCTCTGATAACGATATAAAAGTTTTTTTTACAAATATCCGAAAGATCAGCAGTAAAAAAAAAAAAAAAAAAAAAATTATGTGTAGTCTGAAACTAAAACGGAGAAACAGAAGAGGATGGCACTAAAGTTTTTCCGTTATCGTCTCACATATAAAAGATGCGTAGGGGTGAAGAAATGAAAAAAAAAAAAAACTGGAAAGAATCTCAAAAGAAACTAAAAAAAAAAGTAGGACCGCGTGTCGAGTCTTCAGCGTATAAAAGAAACTTTTCTAAATAACTTGCAAAGTTTTTTTCACTATTTTTACTACTTGAATCTTGACACCATCTCTCTCAATGAAAAAAAAGTTGTATTTTTCTCTTTCAGGGCCGGAACTAGTTTCACAAGATAAATTATCTCAGAGTTTTCAGGGATTCAGTCAAGTTTCGTATAAAAAAAAATGCAATTTTTTTTACAGAATTATAGATATGATAGATTTTTTGAACCAAATTAAAAAAAAAAAAAAGAAAAAAATTAAAAACAACAACGCAATATCTTATTTTTGTAATGAAAATGTAGATTCCACGAAAAGCTTTCCATATCGTAGCGCAGCGATGAAAAAAATTTCATCAACGGTGTTCAATCGATCATGCAAAAAAGCTCTGTTTGAAAAAAGTCAGTGCAAAAAATAGAGTTTTTAATATTCCCCTACCTCTTCCGGAGTTATTCTACACCCCACAAAAAATAGTCCCACCGGGGGTGGCGGCCCTGGGCTTCATGCGATAGCTGTTATACAGATATAGGAACCTCGAATGCAGTGAGAGCACGAGGCACATATCTGGTCACCAATAACCACGCTTCTCAGTTTATATCGCGAAACCGTGTAGAGAATCGAATCGGATAATGTGAGTTATATTTACCGGAGAAAATCCTTGGGGATATTTGTCCGGATACGTGCCTCGAGCTGGGAATAAAACTAGGACGACAAAGTAGGTACTTTATACCGGTGGATACACCAACCTACGGATGATACTCGCCCTCTTCATGTCTTTTCGAATGAAATTCAGCCGGTTATTTCCGGTTCGGCACGTGTTTCAGGCACTTATCTCACAAAAGAAACGAATTGAACCGATTATCCTTCTTTTCTATCCTCGTGAAAAAAAGGGCTCCAATATTGAGGCGGGAAATCAAAAATCGTTATCATTTGTACACCTAAAACTACCGGAATGTATTGGAAAGGGAAATGGAAGGAGGAAATAAAAATTCCTCCCACGAAATTCGAGTCAGCAACGAATAAGAGTAACTTACTTACTTGCCTTGCCAATTCTGTGAGGGAAGATTGCGGATAGGCCGATTTTCGTCGCCTCCTCTGCCTTTAACATCTGTTTCGGGAAATGGGGTGAAAAAACGTGGAGATATTCTGGATTTTGGGAAAGGCAGAGAGGTATTCTTGAAATAACAATTGCTCTCCCTCTCTTCGTTTGTTCATCGACGATAAACGCTATAATGACCAATAATAACGAGATTTCAATACCCATAATTAATTGAACCGAACCGTATTACGTCTAACCAAGGTGGTATTTTACGGTTCAATTAACTTAGGATCTTGGGGTTGATCAACACTGAATTTAACGGCAATTTCCGTCGGTGATATTTCCGCTAGTCGGTATACATGAATTTAGCTGGAATCCGGTTGTTAATTAGAGCATCCCTTTGATCGCGTTTCCGTTCTATATTTATTAATCCTATATTCGGCTCCTCGGTCCTCGTACCGAACAAATTACATCGATTATAATTATAAACCTCACCGTCGCAGACCCTCCAGCTGTTCGTTATAAACATTTCTACGATCCTCTGCGTACCTTATCCACCCTAATTGCACTCTCGCAGCGGTAGTTATTACCATTTACGTAATACCTTCCTAATTGGGTCCAATGTAACTTCTTGGCTTGTGTCACAAAGAACCCTGGAATGATAATCAAAATAATTGGGTTTGCAAGACTAAGTTTTCTTTTCTTTGATTTTTTCTACTGTTTAAATCCTCCAAAAAATGTTCTGGTCACTTTTTCGGTAATTTTCAACATGAAATTGTCAGCAATTATGTCTTCACTCGGTTTTTAGGGATGAATTCGATCTCTTTTCCGATTTATTGAGGGGGGTACCATAGATCCTAGAATGTCAAAAGTCATTTTTCATATTTTAAAATGTTTTTCACACGATTTTGGGAACACATGTTTTTTTGTATATGAGGCACGAAATAAAATCTATCGGTGGATCGATTCAAGTTTTTCTGGTCTCAAACTATTCAGTAAAGAAGCCTTTTCGAAATGAACAGAGAACTTCTTGATCCGATCAAAATTGTGTCAGATATTCATCATTTTTTAGAACGAAATAGCGTTTTTCGGTTCTCATACGTTACTTTTCGTGATAACTCGAGTAAAAATAAAGTTATGAAAAAGTTATCTGTTCATATTGAAAAGGCCTTTTTACTGAACGGTTTGAGACCCGAAAAACTGAAATCGGTCCACCGGTAGATTTTATTTCGTGCATCATAGACAGAAGAAAAATTATTTCTAAAATCATGTGAAAATCACTACAAAGTCTCAAATAGTATATTGTGTATCAAGGGCGCAAAACACTATTTTTCGAGTGTGAAATTTGCAGTACGAGCCGAAGGCGAGTGTACTGCAATCACACTCGCCAAAATAGCCTTGCGCCCGTGTTGCACACGATTTTTGTCTCAACAACTGGTCTGCAAAAATGCCTCTTTTCAGACCGAGTGAGCGGGCGCAAAACGTAACTTTGCGCCCGAGGGCAGGAAAAGAGTCGTTTGCGCCCGCTTTAGGCGGGCGCAAAGCACATTTCCGCCCGAGGGCCGAAAAGATCTGTTTTGCGCCCGCTCAAGAGGTATGAAAAGTGGCATTTTGCGACCGGGTGTGAGAAAAAAAATATTCAAACGACGTCCCACTCTACAACGGCGTTCACACGTGTCTCTAGAATTCAATTTCCTGCAAGGGTTGAGGGGGAGTCGATGGAGCGACCCCGCATCGATTCGAGACGCAAGTAGATCGTTTATTTCCACTCCGTGTCCGATAGCCCCGGTCCATTTGGCAGGGAAATTCGATCCTCCCTCAAAATTTGCCCCCGTCTTTGCCTCCCATCCGGTACGGAACGCGGTTCGGTTTCAGTCCGGCGATTGCAGAAGACTCGAATTAGAATCGATACTCTTTTCCTTTTTTCGCTGTATCGATTTCGACGTCTGCATGACGTGACGGGACTTTTAGCAGTGGGTATATGCTGTAGAAATAGCAATGAAAAATCACGTCTACCCCAGTGTAGAGGGAGGGAGAAAGATTGATCTCCGGTCCCCATCGTAGTTTGAAAATGTCGAGTAAGCCTTGTCGGTATTTTTTGGGAATAAATGATCTCAGAATGACGATGGAGCCGGTAAATTCGCGCGGGCGGACGTTTCGTTGAAGGAATATCCGGTCCACCGGAATCTCCGAGGGATGCTGAATGGGGAGGATCGTTTAATTAACCCTCAATTAGCCGCCTCTTGAGGTTGACAGCTGTCACCGACGAAGGTTTTCGTCATTTAAATCCATTTCCACCCCTTCAACCCCGGAATTCGTGTTTATTATCATATTCGTTGTTCTTATTTTTATTTTCTTGTGTTTCAGTCCATCAACGTCTTCCTGTACATCAATAGCGAAAATAACAACGAGGTACATAGGAAACTTAAACTAGATCTGACCAACAGGCCGAGGAACCGCGTTGCCTCATTATTATTTATTGTTTATTTAATTAATTAATTAATCACTGCGAGGCGAAGGCGAATCACCTCGGTGATCGTGTTTCTCGTGTTCCTCGAGTAACTTTCTTTTTTCTATGGGGCTATGAATAAACCATAAATAGTTAAGAACTTTTGTAATTATTGTATAATCGGATCAGCGGAATCGTCGTCACAGTATTTTTATGGTTACATGTCCCGAAATGATGAAGAAAAAAAAGGCGTATATTAGCCCGAATCCGCAACGACGTGTGTATATATACATTATTCTTATATTGATCGTATATGCGGATCAAGGCAACGTCGTAAATTATTTATTGTGTTTATCATATGGTGTCGGGCGATTTTGGCAATAAATCTTACGCTTATCATTATTCGAAAGCGCCCTTTTTTCTTTTTCTCTTTCTTTTGATTCTTATCTATCCTGTTGTCCGTTGCTGTATCCGAGCTTGAAGAAATCTTTCATCGATACGTTGAACCTCACCGCCACCGTTCCTTGGGACGTCATCCTTGTCACTGGAATAAAAAAATATTATCATATTCAATTTGGATTTGAATTTGAAGAAATAGAATTTTTTCATTTGAATCAGACGAGTTTTTTTGGATTTTTTATTTTTCCTTGCTATTAATTTTGGCAATCTGAAACTAGATGCGTTATCAGCAACCCAAAAAACCTTCAGTTACTAATTTTTATTTCATTTTTGAGAATTTTGCTCTCCAAATATGTAATTCGAAAATTAATTAAGCGTCGATTGAGACGAAAACAATAAAAAAAAACTCGTGAAACAAATATTAGCCAGGACTTTTTCGGTCTTGCGATAAAAAAAAAGAAAAGATGAACCCCTTAATTATTCATGACAAAAAGGCTATCATTTGGAGATGAAATCCCAAAGAATGCAAAATAAACCGTCGTAACGATTATGCGAAGTCCTGAAAGAGAAACGATGCGATATTTCGGTGAAAATGTGTGAGTATAAAGTATACTTAAACCCGAAGTGTGATGTTCTCACTTAACGTAAAGCTCGCTTATTATGCGATCCCTTTTTATAGCAAGGGCAGAGTGCCACGTGTAGAAGCCCTGAGTATCGGTTTTGTTATAACGCAGTTTGAAGTGGAACAGACGCCGAGTAAACGACAGAAAAACAAAAAAAGGAGTGAAAAATAGCATAGATCGAGCACCAGGTAGGTAAACGCGGTCTTTTAACGCCGGGCGTGAACTTGCAACACGAGCCAAAGCCATGTTCACTCAACAAAAGTATGTTTAGCGGTGTATAAATTGAGATTTGGGCTGAAAAGTCCGATAATCTGAGATTTCATCACTACTGCGCATGCGCAGAGTACAAATAAAGCTACTTTCAACGCCTAGGAGGTAAAAGTAGGCTGAAAAAAGCGTCAAACCTGCGCCGATGTATACAAGAAATGTTTGTATGAAGATACACGAAGGATTCGTGTTATAGAAGACAAGGTAACAATATACTCACGTTCTCTGCCACCTCCGGTTGCCAGAATCGTTGGATCGATCAGTTCCGGTCTTCTCCCAGAAAACCAGGCAAAAAACTGTTGCAGGATCGAAGAAGATTGAGGGACGTAAACGGCTATCCTAAAATCGTAAAGGCAGAGGGGTGCCAATATTGGCTCTTTAACTACACAATATATCCTCGAGACATCGATTTTCAAAATTTGAAGTCGGTGTCAAGTTATGTCCTGGGGGAAACCAGGGAAGAATCAAGTCAATAAGGATACTCACAGCTTTTCTGCACACATATAAACGTTATTTATGAACTTTCATGACAATTTTTGAACCGTATAGTAACACAGGTCCCATTTTTTCCTGGTCTTCCCCATGTGCACAAATAAAATTGATTTTGTGATCCAAATCAGTTTGATTATAATTGTTATAGAAATTACTAAAATATCGCTAACAATCGAAGAAAAGGACTAAAAAAATTGCTAGAAGTTACACAAAATCACTTGAAATCGCAAATGCAGGTAGCTCTTACTTTTTCGTGTGTGTGCCTGTCGTCATGGGTAAGTGACAAATTCCGTATCCTCGTATGACATCATGGCCAAAAAAGTCCAATCCGTATATTGACAGAATCAATTGAGGCCCTAGAATTGGTTTCCTTGTATAAGTTGCTACATAACTCGATCTTTGTTGTTCTTCGTGTCACTCTTAGAAATTTCTGTATGAAATTTCGGAAAAATGTATGCGAAGCAATTAACAATATACTTTTTTTACAATCAAATTCAACTTTATCAACATTTGAATATTCATATAACAGTTTTAAAAATTCTAAATCATTCTGAAATTTCATAGCCAAGATTATAGTAAATTTCATATACAGAATGTTTTGAAAATTCGGCTGAATACTCGTGTGATATGAAAATTCATGATAATTTCATTCAAAAATGGGTTTCCACTGCTACAATAATCGCTGAATCGGATCATAAAATATTGCAGAATGAACCAAAAAATGAAAATTTTGAGCTTTTAGTTGGATGGACTATTGATGATTGACTGCCCTACTGAAAATTTCCAGGTGGGAAATCCATGTGGAAATCCTATGTATATCTACATGGTTTCCCATCGGAATTTCGAACTGGGAATCTATGGGATTCCATGGGTTCCTACGTACATCTGCATGGTTTCCCATCGGAATTTCGAACTGGGAATCTATGTGATTCCATGGGTTCCTATGCACAACTACATGGTTTCCCATCGGAATTTCGAACTGGGAATCTATGAGATTCCATGGGTTTCCATGTATATTGAATGTGGATTCCTATGTGTACTGAAAATATCCAGGTGGAAAACCATTCAGAATATCACATGGATTTCCCTAGTGGTTCAGTCCGGATTCCTATGTAGATACCTATAGATTCCTATAGGGCGTTATTTGTGCATTTACAGAAAAAAAGTCACTCCCAGTCGGGGATTTGAACCCAAGACCCTCATTTCCGTAGACTATCACCTTACCACTGAGCTATCGAGCTACTTGAATATCCCTGGATATTCCACAAACATATTGAATCGTCAATGACGGACACTTGAAATAAAATAAAACATACCTATGTGGATAGTTCATGGATTGTTATGGCAATCCTGTAGAAATTCCATGTGTCATCCAGTGGATTTCCTATGATGGTTTCCACGAATTTCCAAGGAAAATCAATGCAAGATATACTATGCTATTCCTATGTAAAACCATGTATTCCCATGGAACATCCACAAGAATCTACTCCAAATTTACCTGGACATCCATAGATTCTGCCACATGGATTCCAAGAAGGGAAATCTATGGGTGGACATGGGATTAGTATAT
>JAEUYN010000520.1:0-44496 GCA_018257835.1 Euura lappo
CAGCCGGATGGGCAAGGTCAACAGCAATATCAAATGAATTCAGCTCAAAATGATACGCAAAATTTAAACGAGTACCGGGACCGCCGCGTGGACGCGTCGACAGCCCGTTCTTAAGTAAAGCGTCCGACAATTCCAAACAGCCATTGAACGGATCACCGATAATCGAGATCAATTCACCGCAAGTAATCGGAGACATTGCGAGATTAATAATTGACACAGGCGCCAACATAAATTTGATTAAAGCTAGAGTAATAAACAAAAAGTTTCAATGTCCGCCGACAGAAGTACGTGAAGTAAGCGGAGTAACTGATAAGGTAATGCAAACTATAGGAATTGTAAATCTAGACTTCGCAAACACGCGACACGAATTCCATTTAGTTGATGACAATTTCCCTATTAAAGAAGATGGTATTTTGAGTTCCGAATTTTTCAGAAGCGAAAACGCCGTAATATGCTTTAAAAACAAACATCTCTTTTCCCGAAAAACAGGAACCATTCCGTTGTCAAGCCGAGCTAAAAATCATCTTACACCCGCGTGTATACTAACAACGTCAGTAGGCGACACACCTAAAGTACACATACAAGCGCCTCAGCTGGCAAAGGAGATAAGCACACTCTTGGTCGACACCGGGTCAGACATAAATATAATCAGGCATAGCGCGTTACACCGAGACACACGTTTCAAAGCACCGAACAAAATTAAAATCACAGGTTCAACACCTGGTACAGTCGAAACGCAAGGCATTGTAGAAATCTTGATCGGAAATCGACTACAAGAATTCCACGTCGTAAACAATGCATTCCCTATCAAAGAAGACGGGATCCTAGGTGCACAATTTTTATGTAAAGAAAACGCGACTATTTCTTTCGAAACTAACACAGTAACTTCAGACACTTCAGAACCCTTCAAAATTTTAGACGAAAACGTAATCTTAATTCCAGCCAGAACCGCACAAGTCATTTCGATCAAAGTTGATAACCCGTCAATAAAAACAGGACTCCTCAGAAAACAGCATGTAGCCGACGGCATAAAGTTAGGCAAAGCTCTAGTGACGAACAGACACGGATTCGCATACGCGTACGTAATAAACACAAACGACGAAGCAGTTGAGATAAAGAGACCGACGGTAACTCTAGAAGAAGTCAACGAACCTACAGACACGGAGTACACGTCCAATCCTCAGATCCTATTCACTACTAACACGCGTAAAATCAACAAAAATACAGACCCGCTTATCATTGCTCCTAATCACGGCTCAAAACGTCTAGAAATTTTGAAAGAAAACTTACGACTCAAACATTGCAATAAAGAGGAAAAGAAAGCAGCATTAGATCTTGCAGTAGAATATAACCACCTATTTCATTTACCTGGAGATAAATTAGGTCACACACATCTGGTAAGTCACAAGATACCTACGACAGACGAGATCCCTGTACATACGAAACAGTACAGATACCCTCCGGTACACAAAGAGGAAATTAAAAGACAGGTAACCAAACTCCTTGATCAGGGGATCATCAAAAATTCCTCATCACCCTACAATTTTCCTGTTTGCATTGTTCCTAAAAATCCTGACGCAAGTGGTGAAAAGAAATGGCGCATGGTTATCGATTTTCGCAAGCTAAATGAAAAAACCATCGGAGATGCCTACCCCCTGCCAAACATAACAGAAATATTAGATCAGCTAGGCTCCGCAAAATATTTCTCAACGTTTGATTTAGCTTCCGGGTTTCACCAAATTCCAATGCACCCAGACGATAGCGCGAAAACAGCTTTTTCCACACCTAACGGTCATTACGAGTACACGAGAATGCCCTTCGGTCTAAAGAATGCACCGTCGACCTTCCAACGTTTAATGGATCAAGTACTTATGGGTTTGCAAGGCAATGAAATGTTTGTTTATCTTGACGACATTGTAATCTACGCGAGATCACTAGAAGAACACGCGATAAAATTCAAAAAGCTAATGACACGATTATCCGACGCCGGACTCAAGTTGCAACCCGATAAATGTGAATTTTTAAGAAAAGAAGTCGCCTATTTAGGTCATATCATTTCTCGCGAAGGCGTCAGACCAAATCCAAAAACTTTAGCTGCAATCAGAGATTACCCTCAACCGACAAACGCGACGAAAATCAAAGAATTTTTAGGACTAGTAGGTTATTATCGGAGATTCGTACCAAACATGGCGGAAATCGCGAAATGCCTCACCAACTTGTTAAAAAAAGACACTCCTTTTATCTGGACTTCTGAACACCAGCTTGCATTCGAAACCCTACGCGACTACCTCTGCAAAGAGCCAATTTTACAATATCCAGACTTTAGCAAACCATTCATAATAACATCCGACGCCTCAAAATACGCTCTAGGGGCAGTGCTCAGTCAAGGAAAGATAGGCGAAGATTTACCAGTTGCCTACGCATCCAGATCACTACAAAAAGCAGAGATAAACTACTCAACAACAGATAAAGAACTGCTCGCGGTCGTATTCGCGTTGAAACAATTCAGACCATACGTCTACGGTAGACAATTTACGTTGGTAACGGACCACAAGCCGCTAACTTGGTTAAGAAGCATGGTAGACCCGTCATCACGACTACACGAGTGGAAAATATTTATCGGTCAATACACGTGCGACATAGTACACAAACCGGGCAAATTAAACACGAACGCGGACGCACTTTCAAGAAACCCCGTGCCCGATACAGCTCAAGTATTGCCAACCGAATCAAAACGTCTCAGAAGCACGGACGAGTACTCTACGAACCCCGCGCCAAATAAACGACCTAGAGAAAATCAGTCAGAAGACATAGCAGAAGTAGGAATCATCACAGATTCAAGTTTTTCAGACGACTCTGACGTAGAAATGTCATGGCAAAATCCAATATCGGTCAAACGTAAAATAAATACAGAGTCCAGTAACAGCGCAGAACCGCGAAGAAAAGTATTAGCCCACAAGCCCGACAGTTCAGATTCCACATACGACGCCGACGACGAAGACGGAGTAGGTCCAAGTGTAGCAACCCGACACGTCGAGAACACCGACACAACCAACACACTGCCGACAATACAACTAGACAATAACCCAAGTACAAGCACAGACCGTAACACAGATGAGAGAGACGCAATGGACAAATATTTGGACAAATTATTAGAAGAAGCTCAGAGACCAAAAAGAGTAAAAAATATTCCACCTAAATTCCTCGCAACTAAAAGACAACGCGAAACAGAATCCTCTAGCAATCCTGCACCGCGGCAGAGAATAAATAAAAACAATTATCCAGAATCCTCAGACGATTCTGATGATCAAATAAAAATACCAAAGAATCCTTCTGATTCTAGTCAAAAACTTTCAAAGAAACGTGCGGAACATACCTCAAAATCTAAGCCA
Source organism: Euura lappo (assembly GCA_018257835.1). NCBI lineage: Eukaryota > Metazoa > Arthropoda > Insecta > Hymenoptera > Tenthredinidae > Euura > Euura lappo. The sequence continues at coordinate 3,393 of JAEUYN010000520.1, forward strand.
AAATTCTCCCCTTCGAAACGCTACGCTAAAAAGAAAAACCTAAATCACAATGGGTTGCCACAGAACACTCAACCGAGTGCCATACCTTCTACTTCGCGAAATCCCAATCCAGGAAGTACTCCACCGTTTGTAGAGTTCCTAAACGACTTAGATCATCTTCCGATAATTAGCAACCCTAATGTCACGGAAATTCAAGCAGATCTATTGAAGCAAAAAGATAATTTAGCACATTGTATCTCAGCGGACTGTACAACCTCGCTTGGTGTAGCAGCCCAGATGATAAGACAGGGACTCATACATAAAAAGAGATTGCAAGCAACGAATCCTGAGATCAGTGACGTCATTGCAGTAGCGTACCCTCGGCGTAACATTTACAACCTCGTCACGAAGGATAAACATTTCCATAAGCCGACAAACAAAACCATGTACGACACCTTGGTAAAACTAAAACTCGCATTAGTAGAAGACGGCAAGAAATCTATATCGATACCGAGACTAGGATGTGGACTAGACAAGCTCGATTGGAATTTGGTCAAAAGTATGATAAAGTACATTTTTAAAGACACGGATATTAAAATCACGGTTTGCAATTTTGATCCCAAAACATCGCAAAAACACGATGACACATCAGATCAACAAACAAAACCCCCTCCTCGACCCCCTGACCCACGCGCAGCAATTCCAGCTCCTAACGCCTCACCTTCTCCTCGCACGACCACTCGCAAGTCCCCTCCACCTCGCAAGATCATACACCAGCCCCCTTCTCCGCCGGACAACTCAGCTGACGACCCTAGCCCAACACCTGACACCCATGCTCGCTTAGACACCGACGACGATCACGACATACATACAGACGAACACGACATCAATTCAATCGATGAACGCGATACAAACCACGATAGTATTGATTCACCTATGGATATATCAGACAATCCTCGAACAGAACAATCAGATCCTTCGATGATAGTTTCAAGCGACCATAATCGTCCCGTCAACAAAGTACACAACCAAACTCAGTCCTACGAACGATTTGTTAATATTTTAGACGATATTGTTTCAATACCTAACGTCACACAATCCAGAGACGGAATTTTTATGTTAAAAGACAACTACGCTCACTTCATAACGGCAGACTCTCCTTGGACTGATGACATAGCGAAAAAACTGTTAGACGAGAACATGATAAAGAAAGAATCTTTCGACAGGCTAACTTTGAAAAAACCCGAAATATTCGGAACCAAATTCAAGAACAAACACATTTTCACATTAGTAATCAAAGACAAACGGACAGACAGAAGTAATTTGGAGGAACTTTTCAACATCCTTGCTCACTTGAAACGCATTCTTATCAGTAAAGACATTCACTCCCTCGCATTTTCCAAAATTAACTCTGGACTAGAAGCCTTCAGATGGACAATAATCAAGAAACTTTTTTACTACATTTTTGCTGACTCAGACATTAATATCACACTCTGCACACACGAGACTACTGTACCAGACGTACAGTCAAGACCAGAAATTATCCGAGAATGTCACGAATCTCTCGTAGGCGGTCATAAAGGCGTAACAAAGACATACGAGCGAATTAGAGAAAAATACTATTGGCCAAACCTCAAAAGCCAAGTACAAGAGTTCATAAAAACTTGTGACAGTTGCCAGCGCAAAAAGCTCACGCGAATCAAAACTAGGCTACCTATGGTGATCACGGACACACCATCCGACGCGTTCGACAAAGTAGCCCTTGACATAGTAGGACCCCTACCAATCACGAAAAACAATAACCAATACCTACTGACGATCCAATGCAACCTAACAAAATACCTCGACGCCATACCTATCCCCGACTCAACAGCTCAAACAATAGGCTCAACTTTCGCAAAGGAATACATGACACGTTACGGCTCACCAAAGTCAATTCTCACAGACCAAGGACAAAACTTCCTTAGCAAAGTCTTTCGACAGATTTGTAAGTTATTCAAGATTAAAAAGATCAAAACGACCCCCTACAGACCTCAGTCTAACGGCTCTCTAGAACGTAGTCACATTTCGATAACAGAACACATAGCACACTACACCTCTCAAGGCAAAGACTGGGACGAGTTCATTAGATTCGCGATCTTTTCCTATAACACCGCAAAACATGAAGCAACAGGCTTCACACCACACGAACTAATCTTCGGTAAAATAGCGAGATCACCGACTGACACTACACCTACAGAAGCCACAACTAACACGTACGACGCATATCTGTTTGACCTGAAAGATAATTTACGCGGAGTTCGAAAAGAAGCCAAAAAGAATTCAGAAAAAGCAAAGCTGAGATCAAAACAATACTATGATAGGAACACAAACACACAAACATTCGAAGCCGGACAAAAAGTCTTTCTCATAAACGAAACACGCAAGAAATTCGACGACCACTACAAAGGACCCTTCGTAATTAAACAAATAATCAACAACATTAACGCAGAAATCTACCTGACTCCTAATAAAACCAAAGTCGTCCACCTAAACAAATTAAAATTAGCACACGAAACTCAGAACCAAGATTAAATTAATCCAAACCCTACTGGACACCAACATTTCCCTTTTAAATTTCAATTTCCATTACATAATCAAACAAATTCACACACTTAAATACAACATTACACATACCAACAACAAAGTTCCTTTATATAGCGACCAAGAATGTATGAGAGTGAAAGAATGTATAGAATATTTGTGTATGATTGAAACTGTATGATGAGGTACCTCGTATAAATGAGAATGAATATTGGTATCGGATAAAGGAACACTCACATATTTAAAGCACACTTACTATAACATAATGCATATCACTGAGCCAATCGTTCTTCTTCCTACCTAACACCCACATCCTAAATCCTACTAACTCTTAACACCAATCTCATAATTAACAATCTAACCACACACCTACCCTACAAGAAGTAACCAATAGAAACTTATTACACTGATGGCATTACACACACTATACATCGCTTACACCATGCACACGCCCACAGATGAAATCCTACCTAAATCCGCATCCTAAACCTTACTAATCCCTAACAACCCACCCAACAATTAATAAACTAACACAGTTATCCCAAACTTACAGACTAAAAACACAAGTACGTACACACCACAGGAAAATCAAACTCATTAGAACAATAAAAAAAAAAAAAATCAGTAATTTATTTCCACTCCCTTACCAAACACCTAGACACCCTATTTTATTTTAATTCTCCTCTCCACCCGGACGACGAGCCCGCATGGCCCTAAAAAGCGCCAACACCCTAGGCGAAGGAGGTCCCCTCCCCCGCCCCAACCCGGGAATGATATTACTGGGTCGAACCACCCCGCGGACCACAGCCCGCGGAGGCCCCCCAAACCTACGGCGCAGAAAACCTCCGTCCCCATAGAAGACACCAATCTCCAACCGAATGTACCGCTCCAAAACATCCGGTCCGAATCTTTCGCCGGAACCCTACAAACAAAACACACTAACAATAAGACAACACACAAATAAACATAAGACAAACAAGAATAACACCTACCAGACACGAAAACTGTCGACGCAAAAACCCCTCGCGTTCGAACGAACTAGTGGGAAAAGAAAGCTCCCACCCCGCGACAAGGTCCACGATCTCCCCAGGTACCTCAGACCGCTCCGCCAACCTCCTCACTAAAAATCCTCATATGTAAAACAAAAATCACGGAGAACACACTAACAAAAACCAACCTTCGACAAACCCACACGCAATATCACTAGAATCCATTATTATCCTTTTTTTTCTTTCTTCTCACTCCTCTTTTTTTTCTCTTCTCTCCTCCACCTGACTATCAAAACGCTACTGAGCAGAACATCAGTAACCCACCCTACATTAATCCCTTCCACCCACACCGACCGCCATCTTCAGACCAATAGTCAGCAAATTTTAATCAAACATTTCATATCAGTATACAGGACACCCGACAGAGTAATAAAAAAAAAATAAATAAATAAATAAATAAATAAAAATACTTCCAGATACGGCACGCACCTCGCGACCGACGGAGAGCTACCGTACACCACGACTCCGATAAAATCAAACCCAGGCATCTATTACGAACAACTACAAAACCTCCGGACTTACAACAACAGATGGAAATTAATCAACTTCGTAAATATCAAAAATTTATTACACAAATCTACCGAATTAGAGAGATTCACGGCACTATTAAAGAACAGTTGCGAAGCAATAAAAGAACAATGCCAATTGAACGAAACAATAACACTTTCTCAAAACAGATTGAAGTGTTTAGTTGACGAACAAACGCAAATAGAAGACTTGCTAGATTATTCGGAACCTGACCAAACAGATATAACATTGACCTTACGCAAACCCAGACGAAGCAAGCGCGGTTTAATTAATTTCGTAGGAGAAATACACAAAACCCTATGGGGCACCCTAACAGCTTCCGACAGCGAATACTATAACACACAAATCGACAGATTGTTTAATGACACCAACCGTTTAGCTGTCTTATTGGCAAATCACACACACATCGTGCAATCCACACTCGGCACGCACAGGGAGGAATTGGATAACATCAACGCACACATGTCAGACCTAGACATACAAGTAGAATTCTTCAGACAGTCCACATCGAACATAAACAGCAGGTTGAACCAAAATTTGATCACCATAAACATGATGAAACATGTAAATGAATTAGACAAAATCATTAGCGAATTCAACACGGAATTAGAAACCATAATCGAGGCGATATTATTCGCAAAACAGGGAATCATCCACCCAAGAATAACAACTCCCAAACAAATAGTAGAAAGTTTGCAGGAAGTCCAAGCCATGCAACCTCTATTACGCTTCCCTGCCCCTTTGAAGAATAAATATGCAGAAGAACTGATCAGGATATCAAAATTAGATGTTACTTTCATCGAGCCTAACTTAATTTACATATTATCGATCCCCCTGTTGAACGAGGAAAGTTTCAATTTATACCGCCTAATACCCATACCGGTAAAACAAAACTTCGACAACACCCACAACAAATTTGCTTACATAACACCAAACGAAGACTACATCGCGATCTCTCTAGACCGAAATTCATACCTGCAATTCTCCAACACGGATTTCTCAGAATGCAAACACACACAATCAGTGTACCTGTGCGAACAACACCAGCCTTTGTACCGCAGCAATAGTCACAAAAATTGCGAAGTTGAATTATTCCTAAACAACGCCGACCCAGACTTCGCTAAATGCAACATTCGACTGACTTCCTTTGACGCCCCATACTGGGCCAAATTAAAACACCCTAATTCCTGGATCTATTCACTATCGAAACCAGACACTCTCCACATTACATGCGACAATCCCACACAAGCCCGAGTGACACTATCAGGGACAGGAATACTACACCTAGAAGAACACTGCAAAGCACACTCCAACACAGTCTCACTTGCGACTTCAAACTCATACGTCTCGTCAAAAAGACTCCAATACATCCCGGAATTCTCTCTCAATCTAACGAACATATACAATGATTTGAAACAAAACCACACGACAAATCTATCTGACATCCCAGTGTTCCACATATACAAACCCCTACACATCAACCAAGATGATTTGATAGCAAACGGAATAGCATTAGACGAGATAATAAAACAAGCTAACGAGATCGGAACACACCATAGAGACGCTCAAGAAACCAGCACACTCAAATCCTCACTTACCTTCGCAGGCATAGGCATAGCTTCGCTTGGCGTCACATTCCTTTTGTATAAATTTTCGGCATTCAGCACCATTTTCAAAATTCTAAAATCTTGCTCTTGTTCCAAGAAACGCAGGCCACACAAAACCCGACACGCGATTTACGATAAACCAGTACAATTGGAAATCATACATCCGACAACCAGAGAACTCCCACCCATCCCTAAAAATAAACTTAGCGACCTAGAAGCAGAATTATCACGCTTGAGTTCCGAATTAACAAACCGCCCTCGCCCCAAGGAATTACCGCCTCCCCTCCCTCGCGAAGAACCGGTAATTCAACACTTCCCAAGGACTCCCAAACAGAAATCCCGCACTTTCCAAATTTCTGATAGAATACCGACAAACGATCACCCATTACACATACAAAGAACTTATTACGTTCACAAGTGAACAACCGATTGCAAAATGTAGTAGATCTTTGCGACGCATTCTTGATCATTTTTCGATTTTTAGTTTAACAACACATTTTATATATAAGCTTAGTATTAAAATATTTACAATTAACAATTATTATACGTTTTTCATGCATTAAAACAAACCCCTCGAAGAAATATATTGTTATTATCCATTAGCCACAAAACCAAGAACATTTGTATCAAAATTATTCGAAACTTTAGAAACAACCCCCACCACTTCGAAATATTAATTACCCACCATTTCATTTCAATTAAAAATTAAGTATAATAATAAGACACATTTGTATTCACCAATATCCAATAAATAATTTGTTTTCTTTTCAACATCTACCACATAAGACCGATAAAAACAATTAAATTAAAATTACAACAACCTTATTGCATTCATTTTAGAATTAAGAATAGCCAATAGATGACATTTGTATTTGACCAACAATATCCAATAAACCAATTTTCAAAAACAAAGTTCACTAACCCGCTTAAACGCGCACTAACCCTAAGCGCATTTACCCTTAAGATCAATGCACCAAATTGTATCAATTCATATCCATAAGTAAATTTCAATCAATAGTTAACTTCATATGTCACACAAAAATTAAACACATTCACATTGTAAACCAAATTCACAACAACACAATCACCATTAAAAAATCGAATCACCATTTTAAAATAATTTCCAAAATTTAAGTAATCATAAGAAAACATTGTAAACTAACCTTAAGCACATTTAAATTTAAGTTACATCATAATTGTAATCGAGCCTTATTTTTTTAGTTTATACCTTCTTTACTTGAAACACATGCTTAACACCCTATGTTTCATCTAACGGGGGGGGTGTCACGTCTGGTCCCACGGTCCATACGACGCCTACCCTCACACACTCTCTCACACACACACACACACACACGCACTTAGACTTAGACTTAGACTTAGACTTAGACTTAGTTAACTAGATCTTAGAATATCTGCACCCCGCTATCTTACTCTTTTCGCATAAGCCTGACGGCGCATCACCCGATACTTCGCGTACCGTGGGATAGCTTGGTCAGTCTTATGCACTCCCCTCACCCTTCCCGCTGGCTTCTTCAGTCTTGACTGAATTAGCTGGACTCTCTTCTGGAACTACTCTCTTAGGAATAAGAACTGTTGTACTCTCTTTTAAATCACTTGTCTGAATAAATCTGTTGAATATATAATCACTTCTGTTCTACGCTGGATACTCTTATTGAAATATCGCCCGTTTCACACCTTCGGTGTACTTTTATGTATTTTACACGGGATTGAACCCATATAAAATACTTGACTTGCTTAGGCTTGTTACAATTGAAAAAAAAAATTTTCAATTTCGCAGAAAAAAAAACGAGAAAAAATTTGAAAAAAAAATTTTGAAAAAAATTTAGGGAGTGGTACTTGGCGGGCCATCACAGCTAAATATAAAAAGTGCTACATGGAGACACAGTGATAACTCGTGCACTCACCCACACCTGGCCCGCAAGTAACACGGACTAAATTTTTTTCAAAATTTTTTTTTCAAATTTTTTCTCGTTTTTTTTTCTGCGAAATTGAAAATTTTTTTTTCAATGTTTTGTTTCCGAAATTGTAGTTACGAATTTTTTTGCTTCATAGATTCTGAAAATCTAACCGAGTGAGCGAGCGTAGCGAGCGAACGAGCAAAACGCTATATAGTTTCATTTTATTTGTATCTGTTGTACTTGGTAGTTGTATCTGATTTCAATGCTTTTATAGAAATGTTTTTGAAGGAAGACTTTTTGTGGGAGACGAATTTCTGTTGGTAGGTTTTTTGGAAGGAAGACTTTTTGTGGAAGGCAGATTTTTTGTTGTTAGGTTTTTTTTAAGGAAGACCTTTTGTGGAACACAGATTTTCATTGGCAGGTACTTCAAATGAGAGACTTTTTGATGGTAAATTTTTTGGGAAGACCACATTAATGTACTTGGCGAGAGTTTTTGCACCAAAGGTGCTTTTTGGGGGGATTATTACATACAATTTGTTCAGACTAAATACTACATTTATTTGCTGCGAGACTGGTACAACATTGACTGAATCCAACAAAGTTACAAAAAACATGACCAAATTGTGAACTTTTCGACACCCAATTCTGATTCGACTCACACGGCTCCTAAACCTAACCTAATCGACGCAGTCGGATAATTTGGACGGCTTACTCAGTTAAATACAGTATCAGGTTGTTACCAGTTATTCACAATATTGTCAAGGTATGGGTTAACAATTTGAAAAAGCACTTACCGATAATTTCTGCCACTCATACGACGTCAACGTGAGCCGACGCCACGCGCCACGCACACCGCGTCTGTTTACACGCGGGTATCAATTTTATTCGTATTAAAAACACATGGTCACTCGGGGTACCGACAACCGCTGTACGACGAACGTGTCCGTGCGCGACCGAACGTGCACGAAGGCAACCGAACGCGATCGAACATGACCGATCGCTACGTACGGTTCTGTGAATAAACAAACCGAAAGACCGCTGCGCTGGTGATCGCTGCTGATGCTTGGGCACGTTTTAACGCGTTTTTCGTACAAAATTCCAGGATTCCGCTGAAATTCCCTGACATTTCCCTGACTTTTCCAGTATATTCAAAATTCCCTGACTTTTCCCGGTTTTCCAGGTTTTCCAGGTCTGTAACAACCCTGTTCAAAGCCCTCCACAGCCGTTAGTATGAGCTTCCGACCATGGTTGCCTTACCTCAAAATGCTCGTCTAGGCAGCCCCAACATACCCTAAAAGTGTTGACAGAGTTAAAGGAAACACCCTGTATATACATATATGTCACGAACGCGCCATTCAAAAGCTTCAAAATGCGTTTTTACAAAAGTCTGTAGTAAAAATGGAACCGAAGATACATATAAGCACTTGAAGGCGAGCGTGTTTTCGATTTTTTGCCTTTTTTCCGTAATTTCAACCCCCCGTAACTTCTGAACTGGGGGCGATAGATATGAAATAAAAATTGTTTGATCATTCATTTGATCCAAAGAATCTAAAACAATCGAGACCTGAATCGGAAACATCGAGGTCAAAAACTGTCCGGTTTGACGTGGAATGACTCATATAGGCAATATTACCACAGCGATTGAGTATTACCTTGAAGATGCCATCGACATAAATTTCGCTGGCGGTTCCGAGGACTTCCAGCATTTCGTCGCTGATGAATATCAGTGCAATGCTGCCATCGTCCCCCTCAACAATACCCCGATAGATATTCGCCGTCGGTTGGTAATTGTCCGCGAGAACAACTGCCAAATCCGCCAAGGTAGGAGGTATAACCGGTCGCAGTTTTCTACGCGCCCGCTGTATCGCACTCTTGATGCACGGAAGCTGCAGTTTTGGTGCGATCTCTACAGGATTTCTGCAAATCAATTTTACAATCTGATGCACTCACGCTTAATTCTCATCGAAAGAGATGTTAAACCCACAAAGATTATCAATTTCCTATTTCTCTATTTGCAGCGGAAAAAGGAATTATTGTCGTTACCCCGAAAATAAGAGGTTGAGTTTTCTAGATCTCTACGTTTTGAAGTCGAAGAATCACCTCGAACCATTCCAAAATGGATGACTGTGTCTGTATGTGTGTGGGCAAGTGTCCACATATGTACGTATGAGATCAATTTTCGGTCAGATGATATTTCAAGTCTGAGTGATCGGATTTTTATTAATTAATTGGGCTCAATCGACACGACATTTTGGAACGTAGAACTCAATTGAATCTTGGCGTTGATCGGATCAGCACTTTTCGAATTATTTGAATAATACATTTTCCACAAATTGAATGCAAACAATGATATCTTGAGAACGAATCGTTGTATATAGGGTGGAATTGGAACCAGAAGAAGGTTCTTTTGGGTCGTTGATTACGATTTCGTCGCTGCATTTCCGGAAATTCAAGTTGAATGATAATATTTTGGAGCAAAAAAACGCGGAAAGTTCGAAGACTAGTGCTTAGGCAGCTCACATCAGCTTGTTTATTATAGTTTGGCAAATTTATCGGAATGAGGCAGAACTCATTACGGAGGGTTATTAATGAGGTTACTCAATAAACCTTGCGCAGATCCTGTCGAATATAGATTTCGGCGTCTCGTTAGTTTCGACAGCCAAGTCTAACATAGCCTGTCTCATCAAAGCCTCCTCATATACGGTCGGATTTGGTGGGTGACAGTCGTGTGGCTCGTACACGTCGACCTGCTGATTCGGCGCTAGCCCAACGACCTCTGCAGCAGCACGACATCTGGTTGTTTTTCTCGTCGAACAACGGTACAGGTGTGGCGAGGTCGTGTCGATGTGGTACTCATACCCCGCGTGTATATACCGCACGGTATTTTCGTGCTTTCCACGAACTTCCTGCATCTGTTTAAAATCGCACAATTGCTCAAAATATCCACAGACCGAATCCATCTCAAATCGGGCAGGCAAGGCTAAAATGGAAATCGTGATTTCACGGATTTTTTTCAAATTGAAATATGTTGTTGTTCGACGAAAAAAAAGTGACCCGTATTTTTTTGTTTTGGAAAAAAAAATCTTGCTACGAAGTTACGGCTATTTGAACATTTAATCGTGTGCTACCAAAGTTCTTGGAAAGGGAACACTTTTTTTCTTAATAACGCTATATCTGCGGAACGGATCATCACAAATACTCCATCTTGGTCTCATTTTGTAGGCTTTTTGGCACTCTCTTGGAATTCGAAGAAAAATTTGAGGATTTTCGAAAATTGACGAAATGACGTTCATTTTTCAAAAATTAGAGAAACCCGTTTTTCTCGAAAAGTGATTTTTTTATTTTCTCAAAAATTTTACACAATATGTGGGGTAATACGACGGATATATCCTATGAGTTTCATCGATGCTAAAACACTGCTTCATATCGAGAAAAAAAAAATTTCGTGCGTCACTGAAATTCGTCAATTCCTGTGCTGGTGTCTACTTCGTGAGCATTGTTGAGATGTGTACAGATTTTTCGATCCAAATAATATTACCTAAACTTGATACATACGTACCTGAGGGAGTACATGTAGCATTTTTTCATCTGAATCTCTGAATTTACATGCTGCGCTATTATTATTGCCATCTATGATTACACTAAGAATCATTATGTGTACAGTGAAATCTACATCACCTAAATGTCCCTCGTTCTATTGTTTTTGTTCTTTTATTATTTATTTCTTCAACTTTTCATTACGCACTTCCGTTGCATTGCTTCCGTTGCATCGCTTCCGTTGCATCGCTTCCGTTGCATCGCTTCCGTTGCATCATTTCAAGATTTGACCCCACAGACCGCACTACTGACCCGAAAACGGGAGCATTTTCAATGCTAATAATAATATAATGATAAAATCTGCAGACCTTGTGTGTAATGCAAGCCTCTGAAGGCATTGAAAATGTCACCTGTTCTCTCGTTCTTAGTGCATTTTGTTTTGATATATTTGTATCTGTCGCATTTTGATTTGAATTCTCTTAAAATGAAGTTTAAACAAAATCTAATCCTGACAGATCGATGATCGGTAACAATCTGATAGATTAACCATACATTTGGATCAGTCACAATCTGACACATCGATCATCCATAATCTTTTTCCATTTTTCTTCCTATTTTCATCTTTTGTCTTCTGCAAACTTTTTTCATCCGCATTGTTGTTACTTTCGTTTTGCACGCATTTCTGTCCCGTTCACATTTTTGTTGCAGTTTAACAGATTTGCAGATCCCCTATACCTCACTGTACACCACGAAAATAGAAGCATACAACTCAACAATATTATTATACGATATTGTTATTACTACAATAAATCCCTGATTTTTAATTTTGTATTTTTTTTTTGTGATAGTCTTTATTAGCAGATCAATATTCGGTCTACGATGTTATACATCATACGGCATTTGGTCATTTACTCCCTCAGGTACGTATGTATCAAGTTTTAGTAATATTATTTGGATCGAATAATCTGTACACATCTCAAAGAAACCCACAAAGTCAACACCAGCACAGGAATTGACGAATTTCAGTGACGCACGAAATATTTTTTCTCGATATGAAGCAGTATTTTAGCATCGATGAAACTTCGAGGATATATCCGTCATATCACCCCACATATTGTGTGAAATTTTTGAGAAAATAAAAATATCACTTTTCGCGAAAATCGGGTTTCCCTAATTTTCGAAAAATGAACGTCATTCCGTCAATTTTCAAAAATCCTCAAATTTTTCTTCGAATTCCAAAAGAGTGCAAAAAACTCTACAAAATGAGACCAAGATGAAGTATTTGCGATGATCCGTTCCGCAGATATAGCGTTATTAAGAAAAAAAGTGTTCCTCTTTCAAGAACTTTGGTAGCGCACTATTAAATGTTCAAATAGCCGTAACTTCGTAGCAAAAATTTTTTTTTTCCAAAACAAAGAAATACGGGTCGCTTTTTCTTCATCAAACAACAACATATTTCAATTTGAAAAAATTCCGTGACATCACGATTTCCAGCCTGCCCGATTTGAAATGGATTCGGTCCACAAACATTATTCAACATCAATTACATCAACTAGATGAATAAATTCGAAATCAAACGAGTTAAATTGAATTTTATTCTTCTGAAATTAGACATAATTAGGGAAAATTGATTTTATAATTAACGTTGTTAGCCGAAATTGATTCAGATTAGGCAGAATTGATGAAAATAATTTGAATTTTTGGAACTTATTACAGTTGCCCTGAATTTCTGTCCGAATTATTCAAACTATATTATTGCAAAATCAGTCAAGAATTAATACGATTCGTTGCACCTACAACCACGAATTATAACAAGAGTTGACATAGATCCGCTTCAAATTTTCATTTTAATCTTTCCGCCGTTTGGAGGGTGTTGAAAAAAATTTAGTAATCGGAGGAAATGATATAATGATCATGACTGAAACCAAGACTGAAACCAAGACTGAAAGTAAGACTGACACAACGTCTGACGTGTTCTATTATTCAATTAAATAAATCCTAATTTTGTAACAAGTCACATTAGCACAAATGTTTTTTTAATTGCTGTCACGTCATGATTGGGTGAATCTGATGTGATCAGCATTAACTCATTGTTTGGAATCATGAAAAAAAAGAATCATAACGAGGCCAGTGCAGCGAGAACAAGACAGCCGATCAAGAATTTCGAAGATATCGAAGTGAGTATGGATATGGAATCAACCGAAAGTCGAACGAACGTATTATTGTCAAATTAATTTTAATGAAGCGATTTGAATTATTTCAATTTAATAAATTAGCTTGAATCGCAACAATTGGATCAAACGAAGGGATTGAAATAACGGCCTCAAGGTGCACCGAAAGTGAAGTGGAGCTTGTGAAGAGCAACCATAAAACCGGTGACCACAGTTCAAAGGAAAATGAGTCGTCGAATTAAGGGCATGCTGCACTCGATTGTTACCGACATTCAGATATCTCCGAATATCAAGTATACGGAAGTAAATCGCGAAAAAACAACTTCTTAGCGGAATTCTACAAATAATTCTGAACAGATACGTGCGAAAATATTTTGAATCTACTACAAAATGAAGGAATGCCATGGTTTCTACGAAGTCATGATAGTAATTTCGTAGAAACCATGCCATTCCTTTATTTTTGAGTAAATCCAAAAAAATTTCGTACGTATCTGTGCGGAATCACGTGTAGAATTCCGCTAAGGAGCTGTATTTTGCGATTTACTTCCGTGGACTTAGATATTCGGATTTATCTGAATGTCGGTAACGACCGAGTGCGGCATCCCCTTGATACTTCAGTGGGTTGACGACAGAATTGTAATTCACGTGAATAGCTAAAAAATAATGTAACCAACGAGAAACGATTATTGAAAATCAATTCAGGATTCTAATAAAATTAACGAGAAGTCGTCCAAATTGAAGTAACTGCAGTTCACGCATATTATATAGAATTACTTTGAATCAACAGGAAGTACAAATGAAACCTATATTAATCTTTCGAGTTTGTATTCGAGTGGATTATCGGGTATTATTGTAAAAAATTAACTCGAATCAATTTCTACAATTTAGGTTGATTTGAAGAATTTAATCAGTATTAATAGAATTGGCTTGAAATTGAAAAGTAAAGTTGCATCAAATCCATTACGTTGTTTATTCCAACCGAAAACCCGAAAAAATCATTGTATCACTCCGAGTTATTACCCTGAAAGCATATGGGGCATTCCGTGTCCACTCGACCGATGATTTTCCGCTATCAAAGAAAGTCCGCATATTTTTTTTACATTTTTCCCACTAACCTTTAATTATTTATGATTATTCAAACCTTTTGCTGAAGTGATCTATTTTAAAATTCCCCAAAAAAATCTCAAAAAACTATTTTTTTATTCCGCTCATTTTGACACCTATTCGATGATGGGTCGATTTGTTTTCTATTGTTTTCAAATTTTGAACGAATGAAACGCCATGTTTCAGTGTTAGGAAAATTCTTCAAACATTGCAAAATATTCATAAGCCTTACGTCAAGCAGTTCACAACTGACCATAGAATTTTTCAAGGAATTTTTGGTAATTTTTGGAAAAGTTTTCTAACGTTAAAACATGGCTTTTCATCCGTTCAAAATGTGCTCAGAAAAAATCAGCCCACGATCGAACGGGCGTCAGAATGATCGGAATGAAAAAAAAGATTTTTCAATAAATTTTTAGATGTTTGCAACAGATCAATTTTTACATAGGTTTTGTAACGGAGTAGACTAGTCCACTCCGGGACCTCGCCTCCACCTACCCGGGGAACGACCACAGAATAAATAATCATGCCTAGGACAGGAATCAACACCAGCTCGCTCAAGGGATCCAGATAGTTAAATAGCCTCAGATACTGCCGTTGTTATGTTTTAAATTTCATATTTCCCGCCTCGAGACATCGCCCAGCATCGTGGGACTCGCCTCAACACCTAGCCGGTGTCCCGGAAGCTGCGGAGTTAGTAGTCATGCCCTGAAGGAAGGAAGTACTGTCTCGCCTACACCCCGGGGAGGTCTGCATAAAGAATCCTGGTTCTCGCCTCCGCCAGATTGAGCGTAAGACCCGGCCTGGTCCCCCGGGCAGCCTGATAACACCCCACCCCCCGGGCGCCATCTACCTCGTCGTCAACGAAGGGCATGGCGAAAACCGAGTACGCGGAAAGGCCCGGCTAGGTCGAACTACCACCGCTGGAAGCGCCACCGTGCCGGCGAAACCCATGCCGTCGCTGGGGATCGCCATTCCTGTCTTAGCGCTTGACGTAGCTAGTATAGCTTTAGAGTTTGCCTTATTATTGAATACGTTATCTGTTTCGCTTCTTTGCTTTTTCTTTGCTTCTGTGTGTGTTGGATCGTCACCGAGGGCTTGTTCATCCCAAGGGACATCTGAATAAGGTAGGCTTTCGCTCTCACCCCGACACCCCGTGTATTTTTCCGTATTTGTAGCATCGTGCCGTGGACTCCTTCCGAGCCACAGGTAGCCGTCGCCATGAGGGGACATTAGAGCCGTCACGGGTTGTCGTGGATTGTTTAAATTTTGCTTTTGTTTTTGTTTGATTATTGAGATTATTATTTTCTGGCTTGTATGATATTCTTTTGTTATCTGAGAGGATTTCTTGAGCGTTTTGAATAGTTCTGCCGTTCCGTCTGAGAGTGTGTGTGAATCCGCTGTCTCTAGAATGCCTGTATGAGTGCGGGAGTGCGAGCGAGAGGAAGTGAGCGGCCCTCGGGTGTCCTCCTTCCCCCTCACCCAGCCTTCTGCTGCTTATATTATAGTTAAGCTTTGTTGTTCTCTAGTACATAAGTTTTCTTTCGGTCTCTGGACTTGTAAAGCTGTAATAAATCCCGTAATTGATTTCTCACTTTTACCTACCGCTTTCTTCTTTTGAATAAACTTTAGCTGCTTTGAATTGAAACTTCATGAGTGTTAGTTGCACTGACCCCTCGTTCCCCTCTTCCGCTGGCTCGCCGGCCTAGTCTTGATTCCGCTTCTTTTCTTTTCTCTGTTATATTTCAGCGGCACATTAGTGCCTGGCGCCCTGTCTTTGTTACTTTTGGATCTTATGTGATTTTGTATTAATTTGGCGGGGTTATTAATTGGAGTTTTATCCCCGGCTTTAATAATAGTCTCGTTACAGTTTAAATATTTTTTATATTTTTTAATTGAATATTCATGAAAAATCCAAGGTCAGCGGGAAAAATTTGTAGAAATTCAGCAGAGCTTTTTTGACATCGGAAAGTGACGTCAGAAATCGTAAAGCAAATCAAAAATAGGGAGGGAAAATTGTTGGTCAAGTTAGTATGGAACGCCCCATATGCTTATTTTACAAGTTATACTAGATTAAATTTAGCCCGACAATTTTGTTATCGAAGTTTGAAATGGATAAAATGTTATGGACAAAATAGTAAAAATTGCGGTGATGGCAAAAAAAAAAAAATCGTCTCAAGCTCATGAGTCTATAAAAATTCTATCGGAATCATCAACAAGAATCAGTTACTTTACTCGTCGAAGAATACAAAATCTATTGAATTGATCCCAATTTTTTTTACTATACCTTTGCGTAGAAAACTGCAATACTGTAAAGACCGTGCATGTGCTTGCAGTCTTGCCGAGTCGAAAAATATTTCACCAAAATCAAATAATACTTTCTAGTTTGCCAAGATTTTTTGTCACGTGATAATCACTCGATTATTCATTCAGAAGTAGTTGATACTTCGGAATATCAATTCGCTTTAAATTTTTCTCGTCAATTCACATTATTTAAGAATTATTCGGATATTTGATTGATTGAACGAACTTACCTAAGTGAAGTTCGATCACAATTATGCGAGCCGTCTCGTCCGAATAGACCAAATGTAGTAACGCAGTTACTGTACTTCCCGACCACAGATCTGTTTCAAAGAGAAAGAATTTCTCCATATTGCCGCGCTCTGGCGCCACCTCTGCCGGGTGGCGCCCGTCCCATCTGCATCCTCTCTCACGCGCCATTACGCTTTTTCTGACGCGCCAAACTTGTATTTGAGCAACCCTAGGGTGCTACGTTGGAGACAAAGACCTTGTCTTCGCTCGTGGTAAAAAGGTTGTTTTTAGGTAGTGGGTGGGTGGGTTGATCTATTCGGACGAGACGGCTCGCATAATTGTGATCGAACTTCACTTAGGTAAGTTCGTTCAATCAATCAATTATACTTCGCCGTCTCGTCCTCTAGATCAAATGTAGATGTTCAAAGATTCACAAGTTTGGTATAACAAAATAAATGTTCATTTATTTGGCATATGAATATATATGAGTAGTATCTATATACGTATCTGGTAATGTGTAGCGACTGACTGTGTGTGTATACTCACTACAAAATTACAGGGAAACAAAAGGAAAAACAAACCAATAGTAGCCTTTTATCCGTACGTCCAACTAGGGAAAAGAAAAAAGATATACCTATGCGGTGTAATCTACTTAAAGTAATAGGAACTGAATCAATCACTTGAAGATATATCATCTTCAGGATTTGTGTCTTTTTGACTTACATCTAAAACCGCTGATGCGAAACTGGCTGGATTTATGATTGGTTTATTATAGAAGGTGGCAAAAGCTGAGGATTTTTCAGTCCAGCCTGCGGTTTGTTTGATCACATCGACAGAGACACCTCTGCCTCGTGCTACTGATGTAGCTACGTGTCTGGTACTGTGCGCAGCGAACACCGTAGTGTCCACTCCGCTTAAACTTAATACTGATTTTATCCAGTGACTTAATGTTTGTGAGGAAGCTGGGTGATAAGGCTTTTTGATTGTCAAAATAAGGAAGTCCTCCTCTTGTCTGAAATTTTTTGTTCTGTCTAGGTACTCTATGAGAGTTGACGCTGCACATAACAGAGGTTCTTTTGTAAAAAATGGAAGTTTCAAAACTGGTTGATTTCTGTTTAGTGCTGACGTCTTAATTGGGTCTGATATGAGTATCTGAATTAGTGAATCAGTCTTCAAGACGTTGCTTAATCTAATCTTAGATAGAGTTTGTACGCGTTGTGCTGTACTTAAAGCGAGTAGTGTAACTAGTTTCTTGGTCAACTTTTCTAATGATAGGGTTTTATTTAGACCCCAGGACTTGAGTAGGTCTAGTACGAGACTTGGGTCCCATAATGAAGAATACTTTGGCTTCTGAGGGCGTAGTTTGGCTATCCCCTTAAAAAACCTTGCTATTCTTGGATCGGATCCCGTTTCCGCACCTAGGACTGGGGATATTGCGGCTCGATAGTTGTTCATTGAGCTATAGGATCTGGTTGAGTCCAGTGATGCACTTAAGAACTTCAGGCAGTCCGAGATTGGAGCGTGGAACGGAGGCACGTTTTTCTGATGGCAAAAGGCGTGCCATTGTCTCAGCGGTCTGTCATATTGGTTGGCAGTGGCTTTTGCGAGGAAGTCTATTGAGACTTCGATAGCCTGGTCTGGGACCCCTCTGGCCTTGAATGCCTGGCCGATAAATATCCGGCAACCAGGGTAAGGTTCTTGGACAATGGGTGACTCTCTCTGGAAGAAGAACGTAGTAGGTCTTTGTGAGGTGCAAAGTAGACTGGTTCACATGCGAGTAATGATTGGAACATTGGGAACCATGGCTGTGTAGGCCACAGGGGAACCACGACTACTCCTTCTGCTTTGTCTGTTGTGATTTTTCTAAGTACGCGGGGGATAATACTAAAGGGTGGGAACGCGTAAAAGGCCAGCTTCGACCATGAGATTGTAAACGCGTCAATTGCTATTAAATCAGGGTCTCTGTGCCAAGATACATATGCTTTGCATTTTTTGTTGAGGTATGACGCGAATAAATCTACATCTGTTTTCCCAAACTTTCTCTGGATCTCTGAAAACGCCCAGTGAGCCAATTCCCATTCCTGTTCTTTTTTCGTACGACGGGATTCTCTGTCCGCCTCAGTGTTGTCGGTTGATTTAATATAGGAGGCGGATACCCATAGGGTTCGAGATTCGCACCACTTCCAAATGGCTTCGCTCACTGCATTAAGCGTTGGGTATTGAATACTACCCATGCGACTTATGAGGGCGATAGCCGTAGTGTTATCGATACGGAGTAAGATGTTACTATTTCGCAGGTCCTTGGCGAAGCATTTGAGCCCATAGAAGGCTGCCCATAATTTTAATACATTTATGGGGCTCTTTTGCAGTTCCGAAGGCCAGTGGCCATGAGCTCTTTTTCCGTGGCAAAAAGCCCCCCAGCCCGATAGTGAAGCATCAGTAAAGATTTCTAAGCTGTCATTTTGTTCTCGAATGGGGTTCTGTGACCGACTGGTAGAGTGGATCCACCAATTCAGATCGGAGATCAGTGCGCTTGAGAGGTTCATACGAGCCTCAAAGTTTCCCTGAGAGTGACGTAGCGCTAAGAATTTTTCCCTCTCCAGTTTCTTAGTGTACAGCCAGCCGTATCGGACTGCCGGACAGGCCGCTGTTAATGTGCCTATTAGTTTTGCTAAGTCTCTGATTTTACACGACTTTTTAAGTTTGAATTTTTTCAAGAGGCTGACGAGTCTAAGGGCCTTTTCCTGTGGAAGTTTAATGGTAAACTTTTGCGTATCGAAGATGAAACCCAGGAATTTGCGTTTGGTTGATGGCTCTAGGTGGGATTTTTCGAAATTAATTACCAATCCTAATCGTTGTAGCAATTTACAAGATTCTTTAACATTGGACGTGCAGTCCTGGAGCGATTCTCCCAGTAACAAAAGGTCGTCGATGTAAACGATTGATAAGAAACCCTGAGATCTGAGAGCGTGAATGACTGGTTTCAGTAGTTTGGTGAATACAAGGGGGGCTGTACACAATCCAAAGGGTAGGTAATTGAACTCATACAATGCTCCTTGGAAGAAGAAACGCAGGTACTTTCTGTGTGCTTTCGCAATTGGGATCATAAAGTAAGATTCTTTCAAATCTAGGGTCGCTAAGTACGAGTTTTTTGACATCAAGTCCCTCGCGGTGTCTACATCTTCCATTTTAAAGTGAGGTGCTTCAATGAATCGATTAAGTTTTTTGAGGTTCAGGATGAACCTTTTATCCCCTGAGGACTTATCAATTAAAAAACACGTTGATATGAAATGGTTGTGCACTGGTTTGCATCGTGATATCACGTCATCTGTCAAAAAATTTGTAATCTGTCTTTCTGTCTCAATCTCATTCTCTAACGAGAGTCGTGGTTCCTTCGGGGGGATGGGTTGACGTGGGGTTGAAGCAAAGGGGATTTTATATCCTTTGACTATTTCTAGGATGACTTGGTTAGAGGTTATTTCTTTCCAGGCAGGGAGAAAGTATCTCAGTCTGCCGGCGTGTCTGCTTACGTTTAGCGTTTCCCTCGGCGGTAGTTCTGGTCCGAAGATGGTCTATGAGACGTCTGCGCCCCCCTCTCTGGTATCCTTTGTGCTGGTACTTGCGATATGACTTCTGAGGGGGGCCTTTCCAGTTTAAATTACCTCTGCCTGACTCCTGTTTCGATCCTGAGGCTTGGTTCCAAGTTTTGTCCCTTGTAAACTTCTTGGTGATGTCCTTGGATGATTTCTCTACCGCCTGTGCAGCTTTCATTCGATCAGCGAAGTCAGAGCCTAACAAGAAGCTGTCGATTGGGCTTTGGTCTGCCACTGACTTCACGATCGGGTTCAAACCAGGGATAATGTAGGATCGTCTGGCTACCGACATCGAGTTTTGTAAGTCTGTTAGAAGTCTTCCTCCATCTCCTAGCAGGGATGTAACCTGCTGGGTCAGCTCAGTGAATTTCTCATCAACCTCTCCAAACGAGAGGATTGCTGTGAGTGCTTGTCCTACTGCACTCAACGCAGCTGAGAGCTGAGTTTGGCGATATACCTGGTAATGTTCCTTCTTTAAGGCCGAGGCTGTTAACGCCGACTTCACTTCTGGGTTCAAAAGTGGAGGTTTTTCCATTGAGCAGTTTTCGTTCACCAGATACTTCTTTATGAGGTCCTGTCTAGTGTCCTTGTCCAATCCTTCACTGAGGATCTTAGACCACCTCTCTGCAATTGGTTCCAGAATCCTGGGACCTCGTCCCGATTCTTTTGTGGGATCCTCGCCAAGGAGGTTTAATATTGATCCGTCAATAACTATTTCCTCTGTAGCTCTCGTATTATCTACAGGTTTTGATCGGCTTCGAGATCGCGAGCGGTATGGCTGTCTCGACGGCCTTTGTTTACCTCGTGTTTGTTTTGAAGCGTCGCGACTGCTGGCTGTGTCCGACGAACTACTAGACGAGCTCCTCATGTCTCGTCTGTAGTGGTGGTGTTCACCTTTTCGGTATTTTTTCGAGCGCCTCGTGTCTCGATCTTCCGAGGAAGAATGGCGTTTTTGCCGACGCTGCCGGTCCTGAGAGTGCGAGCGCCTCATGTCTCTTTCACTACTGCAGGAATCCGAGCTGTCACTTTCCGTTTCTCGTCGCGATCTCTTGCTTTGTGACCGCTTTTTGTGTTTTTTCCGTGGTGTGGAGTCTGTGGACTCACTACGCTTTCGTTTCGGTCTCATCTGTGGGAGCGCGCGGCGCACGTGTGGTCTGGTCCGCACAGAAAAGCGTAATGGCGCGTGAGAAAGGATGCAGATGGGACGGGCGCCACCGGCACAGGTGGCGCCAGAACGCGGCAATATGGAGAAATTCTTTCTCTTTGAAACAGATCTGTGGTCGGGAAGTACAGTAACTGCGTTACTACATTTGATCTAGAGGACGAGACGGCGAAGTATAATTACTTGCGAATCAGGTCAAGATGGTAGTACAGTTGAAAATCAAAATCTAGAGACCCGGTAGAGTCTCGGGCCAACTACATTCTCTGTACTCGAATGGTTTTTCGTTCAGTTCATTTCCATAGAATCGTTCAACTTTCGTGTTTGGTTTAGTTGATTTTCAACAATTCAGTTAATTTTATCGAGTCAAAAATATATTGTAGCATGTGCTTAGGATTTTTTTAAAAACTCTAGCATAAAATGAGACGTTGGATACTAAGCGGAATCAGATTTTTGAGAATCTTTCGATTCTTGACTTTTGCGTGTCTATCTGAAATAACGCAAAACGAAATTTGGATGTAAAAAATCTCGTAAAAAATCGTTCCAATATTCACAACCGACGGGACTTGACAACAAATGAATAACAATACATTATTATTATCTTACCGCAAAACAAGGCCCCACGTCATTTATAAATAACACTCGCGAGACAGTTCCGAGTTTAGTGAAGCTGGATTAGCCCTTAAAAGGGCTGTTGGTGAGAGGAAGTGAGAAAAGTTAAAAAGGTAACAAACCAACCGAACAAAAAGGACTGTATTAAAAAAAAAAAACTACATTGCAACCACAAAAAGTAGACACAAAAAAGGCAATGAACTGGGTGAAAGTAATCAAATTCGCTGTTAACCGTTCACGCTTCATAAGCTAACTGATTTTCGTCTAGATCGCGTAGGACTCGTGCGTTTCGCGGGGTGTCACCCCGTCCACCGACCTGCCGAGGGCGAAACGGAACGCAGGATGGACCGTCGCTCGTACACGTTATTTTTACTTTAAGTAATGTAGGTAACTTAACCCAACTTAATTTTTCTCTTCCATTCTTCCTTCAAATGTGACTTATTTCTTGAATTTCATTTCTTACTTCAATTTCAATTTTTTTCAATCAATGTTTCAATGTTTATCCAATCCAACTTAATAATTTACTATAGTTCAAGTGATTATCCGAACTTTCCCCCAAGATTTTCCCTCAAGAAAAATAAACTTTAGCAGGCCGTAGGTTTTCAACATTCGATCTGAGAGCAAAGATGCATCACAATTTTGTCTTCCATTCTCAATTACACAATGGCGGTATTTCTCGATTTTCTAAGACTGATACCTAGTGCATTTTCTCGTTGTTTCCTCGGAAGTTCATCAAAATCCAAATATATTTAGTTTTTTTTTTCACCAGATTCAATACGCCGAATTAAAATTTTGCGAAACTGACTTCAGATTCGTGCACAGAGAGAAGGATTTATTTATAGTGAACGAAGCTGTATTTGTATATAAGGGCAATTTCACCAATTATCAACGAATGTTTGGGCCCGAAAAAATAGATTTGCCTCAATTTTTTTCCTCGCATTCTGTGAACCAAGATTGGTAGATTCACCAAGTTTCAGCCAACTAGGACTTACCGTTCACGAGGAATACGATATTCAATTTTTAGGACAAAATTTTTTGACGCACTTCCAACGTCACAATGAAAACTCTAAAGAATACGTTTTCTATGTGAAAAACTCTCAGCTTTTCGAATTCATTTTTTATTTTTCACTAACTCTGCTAAAACCAACTCAAAAACACGTTTTCTGACAAAAAACGGCGATTACTCCTTGTGCTCAATGTTTTATTATTCGTTTGAATTTTCATTCCGAAAGCTGAGATTTTTTCAGTAAGAAACCCACATTTTCAGAGTGGGACGGCTACGTGGTCGCATGTGAGATACGATTAACCTCTCGGCAGTGATGCGAAAATGGGATTTTCGTCCCACTTTTGTGTTTGAAAAAAATGTTCATTGAAATTTTCTACCGCCATATTTGATCAGCCATTCTGAATTTTGGAAATCTGATGTCATATTCGGATTCAGCTGGGGATTTAGCGACCTCGAAAACCTGAAGATACGCACTTTCATCGGAATCAAACTGTTTTTCGAATTTGCTTCGGCCATATTGGATCCGCCATTCTGAATTTAGGAAATCTGATTTCAGATTCGGATTCAGTGACTTCAGGAACCGTAATACTGAGATTATAATAAATATATGAACATTTTTTTCAATCACAAGAAGGCACGAAAATCTCATTTTCACCCGACTACGATAAAATGACCGTATTTCGCCCCTGAAACGCGGGTCGAAAGTCGTCAATTTCGGTCCAGAGGGAAGAAAAGTCGATTGCCGGGCAAAAAAGTAGATTGCCTGGCAAAAAAGTAAATAGCCGGGCAAAAAAGTAAATTGCCGAGCAAAAAAGTGGACTTTTTTGCCCGGCAATTTACTTTTCTGCCCGGTTAATCACTTCTCTTCCTTCTGGTCAAAAATTGACTGCCTACTTTCCACCCGCGTTACAGCGACGGAATATGGTCATTTTATCGAAGTCGGGTGAAAAATAGCATATGTCACACGGGAGGAGCGCAATTTTCACCTCGTGTTCGTGCTGCCCTCGCTGCACTCGGCGAAAATCGCGCTCTTTCCTCCCTTGTAGCGTAATATACTATTTCGCATCACTGCCCAGGGGTTAATCGTATCTCACATGCGACCACGTAGCCGTCCCACTCTGAAAATTTGGGTTTCTTACTGAAAAAAATCTCAGCTTTCGGAATAAAAATTCAAAAGAATGATAAAACATTAAGCACAAGCAGAAATCGCCGTTCTTTGTCGCAAAACGTGTTTTTGAGTTAGTTTTAGCAGAGTTAGTGAAAAATAAAAAATGGATTCGAGAAGCTGAGAGTTTTTCACATAGAAATGTATTTTTTAGAATTTTCATTGTGACGTTGGAAGTACGTCAAAAATGCGTTAAAAAATTTTGTCCTAAAAATTAAATATCGTATTCCTCGGGAACGGTAAGTCCTATTTGGCTGAAACTTGGTGAATCTACCAATCTTGGTTCACAGAATACGAGGAAAAAAATTGAGGCAAATCGATTTTTTCGGGCCCAAACATTCGTTGGTAATTGGTGAAATTGCCCATAAGCAAATGAATATTTTGTTACTATCACTAAATTCACTTTGGGGCAAATATAATTCGTTAACTGTTAATAAATCCTATTCAGCTGTATTTGGTCCAACTTGAATTTTCTTGAGCTAACCAAATTTTGTTAACAATAACAAAATTTTCATTTGCTCATATACAAATACAGCTTCGTTAACTATAACTTAATCCTTCTATAAGTGTGATCTCATTAATTAATTGTTATTCAAATATCTCGAAAAGTGGGTACTGAACCGATCAAAGCCAAAATGTAATCAGTTCTGAGTTGCGAAAAGCCGCGCGCTCGTTTTCGAGATATCGTCCCGACAAAAATCTGATCCCATACACACATATGGGGAAACCTAGCCATTATAGCCCAAGATTTGAATCCACATTTTTCCATTTTTTCTTCATAATTTTGTACGATGTAGGTCTATATCACAGGAGCATATGTGAATTTTGTCTATTTTCGGGTCTTAACCGTTTTCTTCTTATGAATTTCTCAAACTCTCAAACTCCGATTAGAATACATCCTTTGACCCTCTCCGAACAAAACACAGGTATTCTACATCCAAAAGCTTGATTTTCAAGACCCAGCCGATCGTGGGGGAGTCAAGCTTTCTATGACTTTACCCACAATCATAATTGAAAAATCGTTTTAGTAGATCGTTCTTTATCTTTACTCTCTAAATTTCTTGGAGTGAATATTCACTCTTAGGGAGAGTGAAAATCGTGCCAGTGGAACCAGAGTGACTTTTCACTCTTCGAAAAAGTGAATATTCACTCTTTAAGAGTGAAAAATTCACTCTTTAGGAGTGAAAGGTTCACTCTTTTCAGGAGTGAGACGGTTCACTCTAGGCAGTGGAGTGATGACTTTTCACTCCTACCGAGTGAAATTTTCAGTTGTTAGTGGAGTGACTATTCACTCCGAATATTGGAGTGAAAGGTTCACTTCAACTTTGGGGTGAAATTTTCGTAATGCAGGGGACCCAGTTAGATTTTGTTGATCTCTTAATTCGGTCAATATTGTCAATATTATATGAATCATGACGGATTGTCATTTGACGGTGAGGAGAATCCCAAAAAGAATTATGCAAGAAGTTGCAGAAGTGAAGTAGGAGAAGCAGGTGTTCACCAATATTAATGAAAATATAACTTGAATGGGCAAAGCTGCAATTATTTTTAAATTGTTTCGAACTTCCTCTTCTGTTCAGAGTTTGGTTAACACCTGAATTTCAGGGAGGTATTGGTCCAGCCGTAGTCCAGGAACGAGTGACATGACCACCGCGCGGCGCTGGGATATATGGGGCATTCCATGCCAAATAGACCTGGGTTTGACCCTTGACCTCTCGGATTTGGTCCGTGATTTTTTATATGATTGTTCTTACTTTGGAAGGGACTCAGTTTTTTTTTCGCCACGAGACATAGTGTCTACAATGAGCCTAGAGCCGAAGTGGGGACATTTTTCCTCCTCACTGTTTTCGAGGTTTTTCTGTTTTTTTTTTTTTTTTCTGAATAGAAGCGAGTGTTATTTCACTATAGATGGTTGCTGAAACATTTTCCTATGACACACCGAATTGAAAAAAATCAGATTTTTGGCAAGATTTTATTTATTTATTTATTGCATTTTTTTTATTTATTTATTTTTTTTTTGCTAACAACTTTATCAGCAAATCCGGTGTGACATAGGAAAATGTTTCAGCAACCATCTATAGCGAAATAACACCCGCTTCTATTAAGAAAAAAAAAAAAAAAAAAAACAGAAAAAGCTCGAAAACAGTGAGAAGGAAAAATGTCCCCACTTCGGCTCTAGGCTCCAATATGTTGATATCTGACGGACGATTTTTCAGAATTTCTTCAGATTTTCAAGTTGTGTCGATCAATTTGACCATTTTCAAAAATTGTAGACCCTATGTCTCGTGGCGAAAAAAAAACTGAGTCCCTTCCAAAGTGAGAACAATCATATAAAAAATCACGGACCAAATCCGAGATGTCAAGGGTCAAACCCAGGTCTATTTAGCATGGAATGCCCCATATGCTTCTTCCCGAGTAGAAATTTAATCAGGGCCGAAGCAGGCGGCAGTAGGGCCTGATAGGCGCCTGATGTAACGCTTTGTTCCATCTGGCCCTGATTAGACAGGACTACTGAATACTAGAGCCTGATCAGGCCCATGCTAACCTTGCGTTACACGGGCATGCCTCATTGAATTTCTACTCGGGTTACTGCGATGACCTGGCTGTGGGAAGCAACGCCGCCGCGTGGCGATCACGGGTACTGAAACTTGTTGAGCCGGAGGTTGGATCGATAATCGATCCCAGGTGACGCTCGAAGATTCACTCTCTCCTGGAGTGAAACTTTGAGTCAGATAACAGTCACTCGAAATCAGAGTGGAAAGATTCACTCTCTGTATGTACTAGAGTGAGAGATACCACTCGAAAAATTAGAGTGAAAATATTCACTCTTTCAACTAGAGTGAAGTATGTCCTCCACAAGAGTGGAAATGCACTCCAAAAAGAGTGCCCCGCTTTTCACTCCACGCTAAGAGTGCAAATTTCACTCCAAGAAATTTAGAGAGTACGTTCTCATATTGAATTTATCGGACGAGACGAACCAAATTTATTAATTATTGATACCCAGCAAGGAGAGATTCTTTCTCTATTTGAGCGTGTAAACCTTGGTGGGACCGAAGAAAGCCTATAGAAAAATCAAATTTTTATTTTAATTCTCCGAGTAAAAAAAAGTCGCAGTACAGATGCGAAAGTCCCGGTTCAAACCCGGATCAAGGGAATTTTTACTCGAAGAATTAAAATATACATTTGATTTTTCTATAGGTTTTCAAAATCGTTTTGCAGTGCCTACGAATATTCGTGATAGACACCAGAGTCTACATGAGGGATATTCCTGATGGAAAATATCATACCCCTGGGGTAAAAACCCCTCGCCAAGTTCATTAATGTGGTTATAAAGTTTTGCATGAAACGACCACTCCGGGTGCACCAAAAAGACCCGCCACTACTTAAATTTGGACTTTAGTGAATTCTTCGGTCAATAAACTTCCTGCAAGTAGTTAATTTTTCAAATTCAATTTTCCCATCTTCATATGGGGGGTTCCATGGCATTTCACCTGATCGGTGAAGGTCACCGACGCCGATCTTGATGTCAATTTTTCTCTCAATTCGTTCATCGAAAAAAGTGAACACGTGTTCGGCCGTTTTTTGATCCCGCCACGTTACCTATTTTTTTTAATTTTCCAATTTTTCATCCTTTTCACAGACGGACTTTTTTCAACTGGCTCTAACTTCAAGACCTTTGACTTTTTTCGAAAAATGATACGGACATAAAATGTGCCACAAGGACCGAGCTTTTCGAAAAAAAAATTGCACAATCTTTTCCAACTACGAAGTTCTAAGATATTTTTGATAATAGAGAAAAAATCAATATTGTAAGGAGAGAAACATAGTCCCGGTGCTGGCAGTGTTGTTACCGCTGTACGGAGCCCTTTGTTTACCTCATTGCAGACAGCAGAGATTAGGACAGTTGGCTCCGGACTGTCGTACGGGATAGACGTGTTATAGAGATAGAGTTCTGTATTTCTGTATCAGTTCTGTCACCTTACATCAGAAGTGGGATTGACCTTCAATGCCCGATGTATCGCGCGGCTGATGGTTCAATGATTTTTTTATTTTCATTCATTGTCAGACGTACTAAATTGAGTGATGTGAATGAGTGATGAATCGTGGTCAGGAACGGCCGAGCCTACGTCGCGTAATCAAAATTGTTTAAATCCCGTGGAATCCCGTACGACGGAAAGAAGGCTGGACATGCAAGCTTTGTGCCTCTGTCAGCGGAACAGCAAGACAACAGTGTGCTTCTGCTGTTGTGGATTGACATGCAAACTTGGGGCCTCTGTCAGTGGAACAGCAAGCTAACTTTGTGCCTCTGCTGGTATGGATAGACATGCAAACTTTGGGCCTCTGTCGGTGGAGCGGCAGGCTCGCTGTAAGCGTCTGCTTTGATATAAAGCCGTGAATTCAAACAATGGGTGATCCTGGTACGACTTCTGTAACTCCATGTGTGAGCTCAGTCGAGGGCTGGCAATATGTTATCGTTGGCCGAATCGTTGACATGAATGGCATTTCGAGGCCGTCGATGTAAGTGTTGAAGGTGGTTAATGAGCTAATCGCTGCTCTCTCTGAAGGTTCCGATGCGAATATGACAGGAGATCTTTTCCTATTTTGCCTTGGCTGAATATCGCTCCAAGATCGTACTCGGAAGCGTCTCTCGTTAAAATATGAAAGGTTTGCAGAAATTTGGGTATCGGAAAATTTCTTGAAGGTACTACTCCGTAAAGACAGTCGCGTGAGATTTCGGATGCTAGCTGGTGTTCGAAAGTCCAAATGAACAGGGTGTTTTCTCTCATTTTTTTTCGTTTCCATACGTTGCTCAGGCAATTCGCGATTTCGGTCGTGCTACAGATGAAGAGTGTGATTTTCGCTTGATCAAGGGGTTTGTTCCTTGTCCCTTGATTTCTTTCGTATGTACTGTTGACTTTCTGTATTGCTTGATGTGTAGAGACATCACATTTGAGATGTACACGTGGTTTGCTAAATGTGTATGATCTAGTTTGTCGCAAGGTAGATGGAATTAGTGCGTAGCTGCTAGGTCTACAACTGCTTCATTTCGACTTCTTGTTTCTTTGTCTCCAACGAAAAGAGAAAGTTTATTGTAAATATCCTGAAAATCGAATTGAATAATATCTGTTTGGGCACAGAAAGACGGAAGGTTCAAGGGCTGGCTCATCATGGGCAGCCTAGATCAGGTTGCACCCTCTCTGTTGTAGCATTTGAATCTTAAGCTTTTCTTTAGGATTACTAGGCGTTGAAAGTCATGACCAGGAGCCGTTGCTAGAGGATCGTCCTGCGTGTCAATTTTTCTTGTGACAATTATGAATTCGTGACGACTTCGTGATTGGATATGTGATGTTTGTCCTTGAGTTCGTAGACTTCTGCTGAAGTCATCGCTGGTCTCTTTGTCTCAACAGATGTTCGTTTGGTGTTAATGGTTGTCACGTATGCGAGTTCGTGGCGATTCGCGACTAGGGATTTCGCTGAAATGGCACCCTCGCCTAGCTTTTCGTTACTAGCTCTGATCGGTGTAGCTTCAGTGATTCTGACTGGACCTCATATGATGTTTTTGCCGAAGTTTTTTGGTTTCTGGATTGGCTTCGAAAGGAATAATCACGTTTTCTTTGTACATACATACAGAAGTATTGTATTTCAAGTTACATTTGTTTAGTTGAAGGAGGGTTGTGCACAAGTTGTAATTTTGTTGGTTAATCACTGATCAGAATACTTGCAATGTCGGATGCTTTACCTGTGTTCCAGTTTTACTTGGGAATTTTGAAACATGTGCTGAGATCTGGCGCGCTGGTGGGTAAACTACGTATCGTTGTTGTTATGGTTTTACAGGGATCACGCTTTTGATTTCTGATCATGGGGGTGAGCCTTTCACGTTGACTCATGTCGACTCTTCGGTGGGCGTCCCCTCGATTTGAAATGAATTGTGATCGCCAATTCGCGTTCACTCCGATTGGATAGACACAACGTTGAAAACAAAAACAAAACCAAAGTGCATATCTTTGGGATCTAAGAAGCAATTGGAACCATACTGTGGAAAATACCATTAGCGCTAAAATCAAGTTATCCAGTACGCTGCGATGAGAAAAAATCGTGATCTTGGTTGTGATCGCCGTCAAACGTGTCAAAGGGCTCTCAATCGGCTGATGGGTTTATGCATGAGTCGTGTGTCAAAAATTCACCTCATAAATTGTTCAATCAAATTTGTTGTATGAGACACGTGAACCTTGCTTTTTGACTCAACGCTGATTCTCTAAGCAGGCTGATCTTGAGGCTCTGACACAGATTATTGAAAATCCTGCAAATTCAGGAAGGGTTTGGAATTTCAGCTAGATTCTTGACACTAAAAATCAAATCATCAATAGAAATTCAAAGAAATCACGCACCTAATAGATTTGGGAGTCTGAAAGTCAGTTATCATAAAATAAATGTGATCATCTCATCCAGAATATCATTCCGAATATTGTTGAATCGTTTCGCTAAGTAGAGCACTACTTCTGCTTGCATTTGAACTGTTGTTATTACGAACGTCGAAAAAAGGTCCTGAACTCAAGGTGCCGTTTCCTTTAACAGGAAAGTTGTTAATGACCAAATAGATCTTGTTACGTATGTTAGAGGGATGACGGTCTCCGGGTCGTTTGGCTCGCAGGTGGCTCGTGGTTGATGGCCACCAGGTCGTCTTGTACGCGGTTGAATGGTTTGGGATCATCTAATTCGCAGATGATGTCCGCAAAGTCATCCAGCTAACTGATGTTAGTCTCCAGGTTGCGGACTCCGAGGCAACTTTGTGGCTTTTGAGTTCTAGGCCATCTGGTATGCAGATAACAGTCTCCAGTTGATCTGTCAACTACCAGCAGATTCGCTGATTCCGGATTACTGCCGTGATCGCTGGAAAGGTTTGCTGGCGTTCCGGGGATATTCGTCTCAAATCACTCAGTCGGGACTTGAGATACACACTGCAAGTGGCAGCTTCTGAGGGTCACCTGTGACGTGTTTCATAACTGACATCTCAGGATCATATTTGAAAAAGCGGTCGTGGACGCCGCGGTGTCAGGAGAGGCCGTGTAAGGAGAGAAACATAGTCCCGGTGCTGGCAGTGTTGTTACCGCTGTACGGAGCCCTTTGTTTACCTCATTGCAGACAGCAGAGATTAGGACAGTTGGCTCCGGACTGTCGTACGGGATAGACGTGTTATAGAGATAGAGTCCTGTATTTCTGTATCAGTTCTGTCACCTTACAATATATTATAAATCAAAGATGCCTAAATGAATCGCTGTGGCTATTCGCACGATCCCGTGACTGGCATCCATCCACGCTAGAGTCACGGAGGCGGTTCCCGAGCGTTCAGCTCGATCGCTAGGTTCACGGGGAAAATTCAACGTAACCGCAGGGCTGTATTCACGGGTCGGAAAATCGGGGGTCTTAGAGTCACGGGGCTTGGAGTCACGGGGCTTAGAGTCACGGGATTCTTTGAGCCACGGGGCTTGGAGTCACGGGTCTCAGAGACACGGGGCTTGGAGACACGGGGTCTCAGAGACACGGGACTTGGAGACACGGGGCTTAGAGTCACGGGTTGGGGACTTGGAGTCACGGGGCTCAGGAGACACGGGGCTTGAAGTCACGGGGCTTGAAGTCACGGGGCTTGGAGTCACGGGTCTCAGACACGGGGCTTGGAGTCACGGGTTTTTTACAGACACGGGACTTGGAGTCACGGGGCTTGGAGTCACGGGTTTTTTACAGACACGGGGCTTGGAGTCACGGGGTCTCAGAGTCACGGGGCTTGGAGTCACGGGGTCTCAGACACGGGGCTTGGAGACACGGGGCTTGGAGTCACGGGGTCTCAGAGACACGGGGCTTGGAGACACGGGGCTTGGAGTCACCGGGTTTTTTACAGACACGGGGCTTGGAGTCACGGGGTCTCAGAGACACGGGGCTTGAAGTCACGGGGCTTGAAGTCACGGGGCTTGGAGTCACGGGGTCTCAGACACGGGGCTTGGAGACACGGGGCTTGGAGACACGGGGTCTCAGAGACACGGGGCTTGGAGTCACCGGGTTTTTTACAGACACGGGGCTTGGAGACACGGGGCTTGAAGTCACGGGGCTTGAAGTCACGGGGCTTGAAGTCACGGGGCTTGGAGTCACGGGGCTTGGAGTCACGGGGTCTCAGAGTCACGGGGCTTGGAGACACGGGGTCTCAGAAACACGGGGCTTGAAGTCACGGGGCTTGGAGTCACGGGGCTTGGAGTCACGGGTTTTTTACAGACACGGGACTTGGAGTCACGGGGTCTCAGAGACACGGGGCTTGGAGACACGGGGCTTGGAGTCACCGGGTTTTTTACAGACACGGGACTTGGAGTCACGGGGTCTCAGAGACACGGGGCTTGAAGTCACGGGGCTTGAAGTCACGGGGCTTGGAGACACGGGGCTTGGAGTCACCGGGTTTTCTACAGACACGGGGCTTGGAGTCCCGAAGAGAAGAGAAGAGAATCGACTTCGGTCAGACCCTCCGGTCATTTAGCCACGTTTATGCTGATCCTTACTGCATAATCGAAATTCAAAGTCATTTTTGAACATAGAAAATGTATTTGTAAATCCCATTTCATACCACGGTCCATAAAACTTTAATAATTAATGAACAGACGTAAGAGTCATTGATACTCTATCTGAATATAGCTTCAAAGAATAAAAAGAAATCTCTAGTCATAATTCACAATTCATCAACTTCTGTTCAATTTAATGGAAAGTCTTCACTATCAATATTAAATCTGTTTTTAACTAATCATTTCAACCCCCCACCACCACCACCACACACACACACACACACACTATTCTACGTCCACAGAAAATTCTAACGTTTTCCTACTTTTCCTATTACATTTGGCTAGACCTCAGATAGACTGTTATTAGTAGAAATCCCCTGGATTTCGAAAAAGGGACTAAACAAGAGTAGTACATTGATCCTGAGTCCTCTTCATATTGCGAAGGTAGATGAATTCTAGCTCCGCAATAAGAAATTATTGCATTGAATCAAAATTCCTCAGAATAGATGGTAAATTCCGATTTAGTGTCCTAATTGAAGCCCTGATGAGTCTCCATACTTTGTGAATAAGATGATAAAATTCGAAGTTGCGAGTACTATTAAACAAAATTTGCAATAACATCCACAAATTGTCAACATCTAGTGAAAGTAAAAATGATCGCGTGATATCAGTTTAATCGCAGTCAATCATGGTGTAACAGTGATCTGAATTGCAGTGAGGATCAACGTTACGTATCACGTATCACATAACGAGAAAAACATGATGCAAGTTTTATTCTATTCGATATTCGAATACCCTATTTGATACTTGGAAACATGGGGATGAAAAAAGAAACTTTTAGTGAATTGTGATTTTCATTGCACTGTATTCAATTTTGCAATATTGTGTATCTATGTCGTCATACTCATTATCGGCTAACTTGTTTCTGTGCACTGTCGGTATAGAGAAGAAACAAGTTAGCCGGATGTGTGAAGACGTATTACTACTGGGCATGCCTAGAAAAATGTAATAACTGATAGTAGGGGAAACCCCGATTTTATTAGTAGGTAAGTAAAATTCTTATAAAAACCATTATGAATAATAGAGTAATACTAGTAGAGTACGAGACATACATAACATTTTACATTTCACAGTGAAAATGATCGAGTGAGCAAGAAGCCCTGTTTTATGAGTTGGTAAGTAAAATTCTTAGAAAAACCATTATGAATAATAGAGTAATACTAGTAGAGTACGAGACATACATAACATTTTACATTTCACAGTGAAAATGATCGAGTGAGCAAGAAGCCCTGTTTTATGAGTTGGTAAGTAAAATTCTTAGAAAAACCATTATGAATAATAGAGAAATACTAGTAGAGTACGAGACATACATAACATTTTACATTTCACAGTGAAAATGATCGAGTGAGCAAGAAGCCCTGTTTTATGAGTTGGTAAGTAAAATTTTAGAAAACCATTATGAATAATAGAGTAATACTAGTAGAGTACGAGACATACATAACATTTTACATTTCACAGTGAAAATGATCGAGTGAGCAAGAAGCCCTGTTTTATGAGTTGGTAAGTAAAATTCTTAGAAAAACCATTATGAATAATAGAGTAATACTAGTAGAGTACGAGACATACATAACATTTTACATTTCACAGTGAAAATGATCGAGTGAGCAAGAAGCCCTGTTTTATGAGTTGGTAAGTAAAATTCTTAGAAAAACCATTATGAATAATTATGAATAATAATGAATAATAATGAAATAACGAAAACAAATGGCCGCCTGATGTTTCATCTCTGTCGACTTCGTTCTGGCGACCAACCTTTCAGGAGCTGTAACAACAACAAGAACAATAAAGTAACAAACTCTGATTTCTAGTGATCCATGGTGAACACGAGAATTGAATTTGTCGGTGTGGATCAGTTTTTAATGTTTTCATTAAAAAAACAAAATTATATATCAAGATTGGCCTGGGTTCGGCCACAACGTTGTGTTTTTTTTTCTAAATTAAGACATTCAAAACTGATCTACACCGACGAATTTAATTCTTGAAGTAACAAATACCAACGATCGACAGATTTTAACGAGGCAAAGTCAGATACGTCAAGCGATACGTATACGTCTTACGTAATCCAACTGCAAAACAAGAAAAATAATATCGCACAGCTCACCATAACGAGAATCCAGAAATTCCTAGACCATCACTGCTTGCAGGTGGGGCAGAACCATTCTTTAGTTTTAGGCGCCCGTTTCAATTTGACGCAGTGGTAATCGTACCAGCACAGGCACGAATCGCAGAGAATGCTGAGCTGCGATAAATTCTCCTTACAAGTCCTGCAGCTCCAATTACCGGCATCTCTTCGCTTTTGAACAAGCTTGTTCAATTTTCGAAGAGCAGCTTTGCCGGTATATTGCGTCAGAACTGACAACTTCACTTCGCTAGCCACGATCGAGTCCGGAAGGTTTGTATGGTCCGAAGGCAAGTCGCCTTCTTGGATCAGGTACTCTCCCGTCAAGGCGTTTTGGATGATCTCCTCATCCGATATGACCCACTGAAGGATCATCTTCGCTTGGGTCACTGGCCGTTGTGCACCAAAACTTACCGGCCCTTTCTTGATCGGCAAACCGATCGCCATTAAGGCCCGACCTCGTGGACGCCCGTTTGACTTGGTATCAGGCATAACAATGTCCTCCAAACTCGTGATTTGTACAGCTTCACCAGAACTATCAGGATAGTTGGTTAATTCAGAAGTTATAGTGAGCGTTGGTTTTGAGTTCTTCGACGGATCCTGCGTGATTTTATCAACCGATAAATTGTCTGTAGCATAAGCTAATTCCAACAGGTCTGTTGGTAAGATGGATGTGTCAATTGTTCCGGTTTCTTTCACGTGCTTCATCTCACTGCCAGAACATTTTTCTGCATTTAATTCCTATAAATCAGAAATAATTCGGTGAACACAGCCATTCGCAGTAGACAGAAACGAAGAATGGAAATTAAATACTCACATCTCTCTGTCCTCTCAGAGGTATATCCCCGTCATTGTTTGTGGCGTGTGTTACTTCCAGCAGGTCTGTCGGTAAGATAGATGTGACAATTGTTCCGGTTTTTTTCACATGCTTCATCTCACTGCCAGCACATTTTTCTGCATGTAATTCCTATAAATCAGAAATAATTCGGTGAACAGCCATTCGCAGTAGACAGAAACGAAGAATGGAAATTAAATACTCACATCTCTCTGTCCTCTCAGAGGTATATCCCCGTCATTGTTTGTGGCGTGTGTTACTTCCAGCAGGTCTGTCGGTAAGATAGATGTGACAATTGTTCCGGTTTTATTCACATGCTTCATCTCACTGCCAGCACATTTTTCTGCATGTAATTCCTATAAATCAGAAATAATTCGGTGAACAGCCATTCGCAGTAGACAGAAACGAAGAATGGAAATTAAATACTCACATCTCTCTGTCCTCTCAGAGGTATATCCCCGTCATTGATTGTGGCGTGTGTTACTTCCAGCAGGTCTGTCGGTAAGATATATGTGACAATTGTTCCGGTTTTTTTCACATGCTTCATCTCACTGCCAGCACATTTTTCTGCATGTAATTCCTATAAGTCAGAAATAATTCGGTAAACACAGCCATTCGCAGTACACAGAAACAAAGAATGGAAATAAGATACTCACATCTGTCTGTCCTGTTGGTGGCATGTCAGTGTGGTTATGCTCGAGACAGATCTTTGTGATTACCAAAGAATTTCTGTTTTCAGACAACCGTACCTCAATCAATGCAGGGCAGTTTGTTTTGGTAGAACTACATGCAGAAAATGTAGTAAACTGATTAAATCTATACTGTTGGGGATGCAATAAACTTGATTTATTTTCCATTTTTTCTGAGAGCGTTTTATTCAGCGATACAAACTGGTCGCCATCTTTTTTAACTCTGGCCCTTCTCCCCTCCCTAGGCCCATACGCGGGAACATACCGCCCCCCTTGAAAGACTCTCTTTCAACAAATACAGGACCCCGTTTGAGCCTTACTGAATATATAAAACAAACCTTATTTGATCAAAACAACGATAACTTTATCTTAATAATAATGACTTTGAGTTGATCACAAGACCTAAATTATACTTCAATACATACGTTTTAAATTAAACAAACATAATGCAACGAGGTAAATATTCAAATAATACGATAATTAACTATCAATAAGGTAAATATCATTTTGTTTTGGTTCTAAGTCTTTCATTCTTATTCATTAATACTGACATTAAATTAAATGCTCCCATATACTATTTACTCTTAAGTATTGCAGGTAAGTAACTTTTCCTTATTTCTAAGTAGCTCATTTTTTTTCATTCTTCATGCTCTGCAGGTAGTGGACAGAGCTTTTTCACTGCTCTCTTGTAAACCCCGGAGGGTGTACGGACAGTTGCGACTCTGACCACGCCATCAGCTCCTGGGTGGACTTCTACAACGCGTCCAAGGATCCACTGAAGTGACGGTACGTTATCTTCCTTCAGTAGCACAAGCGTGCCTTCCTTTAGATTCTCGCCCTGGGTACACCACTTCTGGCGCTTTTGTAATTCTTGCAGGTACTCTTGATGCCATCGCTCCCAAAAATGCTGTCGAACCTTCTGGATATGCTGCCATCGAGAAATTCTATTAACGGGTACTTTGACATGGCTACGTTCTACAGGAAATAGTAGTGAGTCCCCTACAAGGAAGTGAGCTGGGGTAAGGACGGATGAATCGTTCGGGTCACTGGACAGTGGGGTAAGTGGTCTAGAATTTAGTACAGCTTCTACTTCAACGAGTAGTGTGTAGTATTCTTCGTAGGTCAGAACTAATCCCTGAGTGACAGTATTGAGATGCTTCTTTGCTGCTTTTACAGCAGCTTCCCAGAGTCCGCCGAAGTGGGGGGCTCTGGGAGGGATGAATTTCCACTCGACTTTCTGACTTGCTAGGGCATTGGATATTGTCTCGTTCTCGTCATGAAGGAACTGGTAAACTTCTCTAAGCTCTCGTGATGCTCCAACGAAGTTCGTACCATTATCAGAAACCATCTTCGAGCAAATTCCTCTCCTCGCTGTGAATCTTCTCAACGCTGATAAGAAGGATTCCGTTGTCAAATCCGTTACGAGCTCCATATGAACTGCTTTAGTCGCTAGGCAGACAAAGACTGCGATCCAGGCTTTGGAAGTGTAGACTCTCCCTCGTCGGCGACTTTCTCGCAGTTGCAGTGGGCCTGCGTAGTCAACCCCAGTATTCGTAAATGGTCTCAAGCCACCACGTACTCTGTCGCTGGGTAGGTCACCCATAATCACGTCTGGAACCTTAGGCCTGCTCCGAAAGCATTTGAGACAGTTTCTTGTCACTTTGCGTGCCTCTATTCGTCCGCTGAGGGGCCAATATTGATGCCGCACCGAGCACAGTAGTTGCTCCGGACCACAGTGGTGTAGACGAAGGTGTTCCCGCTCCATGATTATCCTCGTGATGTGATGCTTGGACGGTAACAAGATTGGGTGCTTCGCAGTGTCAGGTAAGTTGGCTCTACTTATTCTTCCTCCTACTCTGATGAGTCCTGCGTCGTCTAGTGTTGGGTTGAGAGCTGCGAGCTTGCTGCCCTTGGACACCTGGTTTCCCCGTTCTAGTGCCTGTAGCTCTAGTGGAAAGGCCTCTTTTTGGGTCATTCTTGCAATAGCCTTCTCTGCTTGAGCGAGCTCTGCAACTGATACTGGTCCGTCCAGCGTTCCACCTTGTGCGTTTGTCCTGAATCTTAGACAATAAGCTATTACTCGTCGGAGCTTCCCGTAGGAGGAGAATCTCTCCAGTAGATTGGCCGTTGCGTTCGCATTGACGAGTACAGCTGACGTCTTCACTTCTGACATGTCGATTTCGATTTCTTCTCCTTGAGGCCAAGTGTCTGAAGCAAGCCACTTGGGTCCGTGCCACCACAGCTCGTTTTCTTTCCAGTCATCGACAGTAATTCCTCTTGAGAGCAGGTCTGCAAGATTATCCTTAGATGATACATGAAGCCAGGCTGCGTCTGCAGTAAGCTCCTGTATCTTGGTGACACGATTGGCTACGTAAGTCTTCCTCAAGTTCGACGGTGTAGCTATCCAGCTAAGCGTGATTGTTGAATCACTGAAGAGAAAGATGTTTCGAATCTTTTCTCCGTAAGCTTGTTTGACAATATTGCACAGTTTTGCAAGCAGTAGTGCTGCGTTTAACTCAAGTCTTGGTAGAGAAACAGTCTTGAGAGGTGCGACTCTACTCTTCGAAGTGATTAAATGAGATTCTGGTTTTTTCTCTGCGTTGAAGTAAACCGCGTATAGGCATGCTCCGTATGCTCTTTCGGATGCATCACCGAATCCCACGAGTGTGATTCCGCTTTCGCTGTTCCCTGGGTTTACGTTCCTTGGGATGCGCGCCTCGTTGACCTTTGGCAACGAATAATAGTATTCGTTCCAAGTCAACTGCAGCTCTGGCGGTATGGGCTCGTCCCATCCCGTCTGTAGTTGCCACATCCTCTGCATGATACATTTTGATTGGATGACCACTGGGCCTAGCAGACCGAGCGGGTCAAAGATCTGCGCTATCCTGGATAGCACGAGTCGTTTGGTTACGATGGAAGCCTCTTCAATCTTCACTTCGTACTGGAGGGTATCTGACTCGGCGTTCCAGAGAAGTCCCAATGTTTTCATTGCTCCTCCCTTTTCTATCTTGAGTAGGCTGCCTACTTTGCCTTGATCCGAAAGATTCTCCAGAATTATTGGATTGCTCGCGCGCCATCTTCTCAGTTGAAACCCACCTTGGGAAAGAAGTTGAGACAGTTGTTGCTGTAGAGCCTTTGCCTCTTCCTCCGTATCCGCTCCAGTCAACACGTCGTCCATATAGAAGTCCTCTTGAAGGGCTCTAGCTGCTAGTGGAAACTCTGTGTCGTCTGCGGCAAGTTGTCTGAGACATCTGATTGATAGATAAGGCGCCGGCGCTGTACCATATGTCACTGTATTGAGTCGGTACGTCTTGATCGGCTCCGTTTCATCCGTTCTCCAGAATATTCTCTGAAGATCTCTGTCTTCCTCTCGAACAAGTATTTGTCTGAAGAAAGCTGCGATATCCGCT
This sequence comes from Euura lappo, assembly GCA_018257835.1. Lineage (NCBI taxonomy): Eukaryota > Metazoa > Arthropoda > Insecta > Hymenoptera > Tenthredinidae > Euura > Euura lappo. The sequence goes on from JAEUYN010000520.1 coordinate 43,590, forward strand.
GTCATAACGAACGCATGTGATCTGAACCGCAGGATTATGTCAAATAATTCTCTCTGAAGATTCGGTCCAATCATCAGCTTATCATTCAAAGCCGTTCCAAGCGAGGTTTTGGCCGAAGCGTCGAATACGACGCGTAGTTTTGTCGTCAGACTATCTGGCTTGATTACCGGTTGATGAGGAAGTGTGTAAGTTTCTCCCGGTTCTGCTTCTAAGTTCGATGGTACAAGGGACATGTGACCTTCCCTTTCATAGTCCTCCATGAACCTAATGTATTCTTTTTTGATTTCAGATTTTGTCCTGAACCGTCGTTCTAATGAATATAATCTTCGCTTTGCGTGATCTTCAGAATCTCCAAGCTTTACCTCCTGCTTCTTCGGTAAAGCCACTGTGAATCTACCACCGCTATCTCGTCGGACAGACTCTACGAATTGTCGTTCGTAATCCGCTTCTTCTTGATTCCAGCACCGAGTTTCCTGCGTCTCCTCTTGAGTCCAGAAACGCTCTACTTGGGCCTGTAATGTTGAGTTAGTTACCACACCGCAGACCTTGGCTGTGGTCCTTGGTCTTGAATCGATGAGCTCTCCACCGACGATCCATCCTAATAGCGTGTTCTGAAGTCTCGGTGAGTGCTTCGTTGGCTGGATTGAATCTGCACATATCAATTGCCAGAAAAGTCCTGCTCCTATCAACAAGTCGATTGTGCCGGGTATGTTGAAGCTTGGATCTGCTAACTCTAATCCGTCAAGACACTGAATAGACTGCGTGCTTATTCTTACTTGTGGCAATCTTTCTGTAATGTGTGGCAGAACTAAGCATTCCAGTGTAGCTTCATAATCTGCGTACCTGGATCTAATCCTCACCTCTACGACTCTAGCAACAGTGGTTTGTGACTTGTTCACACCGCTGA
>JAEUYN010000053.1:0-29971 GCA_018257835.1 Euura lappo
GCTGGGAGAAGAGGAGCGGATTTGGGCTCCATCGGAATTCACTGTGCCGCTGGGAGAAGAGGAGCGGATTTAGGCTCCATCGGAATTCACTGTGCCGCTGGGAGAAGAGGAGCGGATTTGGGCTCCATCGGAATTCACTGTGCCGCTGGGAGAAGAGGAGCGGATTTGGGCTCCACCGAAATTCACTGTGCCGCTGGGAGAAGAGGAGCGGATTTGGGCTCCACCGAAATTCACTATGCCGCTGGGAGAAGAGGAGCGGATTTGGGCTCCATCGGAATTCAATGTCTCGCTGGGAGAAGAGGATCAGATTTGGGCTACGGCACATTTCGCTTCACCTTTTGCTAGTGATCGCAGTCCTACAAACTTTCAGCTCTGCGACCATGTCCAAGAATTCTACCAGATCACTTTCACTCTTTGAGGGATGTACACTGTGCAGATTGACCGGCCGATTATCCAGTAAGATTTCCATTTTCATACTGTGATATATTCGGAGTCCTCTCTGTAAATCTTCATCTTCAACTGACGTGGGTTGAATGAATCTGCTTCTTCCGTTAGAAGCTGCAGCCCATTCGTCGCTCGGGAGTTTCATGGTGTGATACGATTCACTCAATGTATCGAAATCCCACTTGACGATATTCTCCATTTCAACTTCAACAGTATCTTCGTCCGATTCTGGTGGAGTTTTGTCTGATAATTGAAAATTATCAGGGGCTACGACCTGCTTCCATTTGTCGAAGGCGACAATACCCTTGTTGAAACAGAAAAAATCAGAGTTCGTTGCATTACAATTGTATTCGAATACCATGCCCCGAACTTAACCTGTTAACTCACCTTCGGCGCTCTGAATAGAGTTTTGTTTTTCACTTTTCGTTTTTTATTAGCTCTAATCGCACTTTTACTCCCCGTGGTGCAACTCGGAATCGTGCACGTCTCACCCATTTTTTATCATAAAAAATTATTCCCACACTAACGATTTGGAATTTCAATCTGTGCTCACAATTCACAAAAGTAGAATTACGCGGTACGCCAGCCCGGATCTCTGCGGTTCTCGACTGTTCGCAGCGCCCCCTATACCGCGAGACACACTTTTCTTGACATTATAGATCCCCGAAGAGGTCGTAAGGTGAAATGAAAGTCACGTGACCTTGATATGATTTACACTTGGAATTTTCAAACGCTATTTTCTCAGCCAAAACACATTCGATTGATGTGAAGTTGATATCAGTGACGTAGAAAAACTGAATGAAGGGCCTGCCAATCGTGGATTTTCGAAAATCGAAAGACATAATCAGAATTTTGTGTAACAATATTGTTCTGTAACCCAAGGAGGTGCTGCACCTCGTGGAGAGAGGCACCACTTCCTTGCATTACGGAACAATATTGTTAAAAAACTGTTATTACGTCTCGATTTTCGAAAATCCACGATTGGCGGGCCCTTCGTTGAGTTTTTCTACGTCACTGATATCAATTTCACATCAATCGAATGTGTTTTGGCTGAGAAAATAGCGTTTGAAAATTCCAAGTGTCAATCATATCGAGGTCACGTGACTTTCATTTCCCCTTAAATGCGAAAAAACGAGATACTTTGAACATGCGATTTCAGTCACTTAAAAAAACAAAAAAACAAAAAATTAATTCAACATCTTGTTAAAGGCATTTCTATATCGATGTATGTGGTGAGAATGGATGCGAAAATAAGAATGAAAGAATGCGTGCGAACGAGTGAAGGGTACCTGAATGAATGAGAGAGAACGTGCGATAGAGAATAGGATGAGCGTTAATCTTAGGGATTAGTATGAACGCGATTTAGTATATACGTGCGAATGGTAGAGGACAGACGTGTCACTCTAGCTCCGAATAATGAAGCAATACGCGCGATATCAATTTGTTAGTTACGTTGAATATTAATGTACGAGGTGGCTTTCCCTCAAGTGATTATATTTATCTGTTATTTGTTAATAATAATTTATATTTGTTTACCGGTACCCCTTGACTACGTTAATTCTACATTCCCCGTTCCAATCAGTTGAAGCCACGATACCATCCTGGAAATAAACCTTCTTTAACAATCTGTAAAATCAGCAAATTTTATCGAACATACGATGGAGCTATGAAATTATACAAATTTCAGCATTAGGTATAAAAACAAAACGAAAGATGAGTTACTCTTTGAGAAATCGGGCTTCACGTGAAAATGTTGATTTTCCTTTTCCCAGAGAGTGTATGAAGATTTTCAAAAGCGGAATTGAAGCTTCATTTTTCTCCTTTCCAATGAAAAATAGTTTTCGAAAATCCTCACGATTTTATTCACATTTCAAAAAGGACAGTTTCGGCGCTACTGTGAGTCAATTACTGCCGTTGAAATCGGATCGAGGGACCCGCGAACTCGAAATGACCAATTTCCATCATTTAGTTAATCGAACGTTTTCAAATTTTTCCCGCGCCGAGACAGTCAGCTGTTTGAACGCGCGCGTGTCTAGTCTCGCGCTTCGCGGAATCAAAATAACAATAACAATATCAAGTCTCATTGAGGAATAGGAATCGCATCTCGGCAATGAAGATGCAGTAAACGTCAAAAATGAATATTTACAAACACACGAAAGCCTCTCAGCGTCACGGCGATAACCTCAAACGATGCTGAATCTTCCCAAAGAACAAAACACGCTTATAATTCATCCGAAAAATGTCGAAGCGTTGGGGAAGCGATTATGTCGTCGCCGAACACCGGGATCTCCAGGTGAGTAAATCAACGTTTAACCCCAAACTGAAGTTAAACGATCATTAAAAAAATCTTCTCTTTCTCTACTCCTTTTCCTTCTTCAACCTCTCAATCGCCGCTCCAGGCCAATACAATGGCTGTCGACGCGACGGGGAGCTTCGTCCTCCTGGCAGGGTGAGTAAAAAAAGCATCGTCAAACTCGTCACCGTCGATAAAATTCCCTTGCTTCACAGGCGCCGATGCTTTGCGGTAAAACATTTGGACGAGGGTACCGACACCCTCAGGAAATTCAATCGCCAGAGCAAGTACGAGGTCGGATCCGCGGAGTGGAATCCCACCCCTCAAAATTGTCACCTCTGCGCCATTTCTGTGAGTTGCGCCGATAAGCGCAGGGGAAATCGATTGGAACAAAAGACGAAGGGTCTACTTAAATCACTGCTATCCTCTTTGTTCGGAGCTCATTTATTTATTTATTCCAGAGTAACAATCGAGTGGAGGTGTTGAGCTTTGTGGGAGGAGACGGCTACGATCTGACGACGACTCACAGCCTGAGAGCCCACACGCGGGTGGTTAGCGACTTGAATTGGCATCCGACAGAGCCTGACGTTCTGGCTTCTTGCAGTATAGACACTTTCATTCATATATGGGATATTCGAGATCAGCGGAGGCCTTGTCTCTCCTTGTCCGCAGTCGGTAGGCCTCTCGGACCGTTTTGGGTCTCGCAATTTCACAAGATCAACGTTGATTTTGTATTTTTCGACTCGAAGATTTAACGCTTCCGATGTTCGACAGCTGGAGCGTCTCAAGTCAGGTGGAACTGCTTGTCTCCGCACATTCTGGCCACTGCGCACGATGGAGATATCAAAATATGGGATCAGAGGAAGGGGAATAGCCCCATGCAGTATATCGCCGCTCATTTAACTAAGGTATAAGGCTTCGTCCGGTAGAACTTCAGGGCTGGTACGCACAGGGAAAACTGGGGAAATTCATATAACAAGGAGAGGTCAGGGAAAAGTCAGGGAATTCTGAAAATAGGACTGGAATTCATCACTTGAGAATGATGACGATGATTTGAAAGAACATTTAATGTCGTGTTTGTCAACTTTGTCAGTATTTATGGGCCGACGAGGTGTTTAGCCATTGGAAATTACCCGGAAGAATCTTATTTAGCGACTGGAAAACCTGGAAAAGTCAGGAAATCTTTTGCTCCAAAAAGCGTACCAACCCGAATCTTGAGGGCGGAATGAATCCCTCGTCCAGGGTGGCCATTTGATTGGAGAAAAAAATAAAAAACGATGAAATTGTCAATTTTTAAGTCGAAACCAGAGTTGAACGATTCATTGCAGTTGAGCGAAGAAAGTAAAGAAAGAATGAAAACTCAATAACAGCTTTTGCTGCGAGATTTTCGAACTAGGATGCAGAATAAGGTCAGAGAAAATCTGCTTATCTGGAATCCTCATGAAATTTTACTTCCAAAAAGTGATGGCTGCCCTGTTACGAACGATTTTCTTGGATAATATCATAAACGGAGTCGATACACGCGGGAAAAGTTGGCAAATTTTGATTATAGGACCGCTTTTCAATAATTCTGAACGTTTGAGGTCGAGTGTTTCAGTACAAACAATGTAATTGGCACTTATGGGCTCAGGAGGTGTTTTCTTTTTGCCTTGAAATCGAATTAAAGAGTCTCAATAAGTGGCTCGAAAACATAGAAAAATCAGAGAATTTCATATTGCAAAAAACGTACCAACTCTGAATTAAAGTCTCTTCAAATTTTGACGATGATTAGGTGGTTTACCGCTTGACCACATAAAATATCTTTCAATTTTATCGTATTCACAATAGACAAAGTATTGACTTTTTTGTATTATCTTGTCTTTCTCTGAATTCAGTTTCCTTTCTTCTCATATTTTCCTCCTCCACAGATTCATGGTCTGGACTGGTGTCCCTTCCAGCAGAACCAGTTAGCGACGTCTAGCCAGGACTGTACAGTGAAGATATTCGACGTCAGCAATCCAAGAAGAGCTGAGAGCATCCTTACCACGAGTGCTCCGGTCTGGAGAGCCAGATACACGGTAAAAATCGATCCTGAAGAAGAATTTGAAAAGTCAGTAACAGAATGTATCAATTTCTTGTTTCATCGCTCAGCCTTTTGGAGAAGGACTAGTTACGATAGTCGTGCCTCAGCTCAGACGCGGCGAGAACAGTCTCCTGCTCTGGAACACCTCGAATCTCACAGCCCCCATTTACACGTTCATAGGACACACGGATGTTGTGCTGGAATTCCAGTGGCGTCATCAAAAGAAAGGTATCCGACAGTGAATTGAGACTGTTTCTGTATTGATAAGAAAAGAAGACGCAATTTTTCAGTACTTCGATCTCAAACTCGTCTATCTTTTCCTTTCAGAACCAAACGACTTCGAACTGATCACTTGGTCCAAGGATCAATGCCTCAGGATATTCAAAATCGATCCGTTCCTACAGAAAGTACGAATTTTTTCATCACAAACGACGATCTATCATAGTTTCTAGTCCGAACTTCATCCTAATACTTGATTCAATATGATTTCTAATTTTCAGCTATGTGGACACGACCTGGACGACGGAACGTCAGTCTACACTCCATACGCAGAGGACAACAACTTACGTTAGTCGTTTTCAACGGCTCTAATCACAGACTTTAGTCAATCTTGCTGAATTTTAATCCTTTTTCAGTTTATTAAGAAGAAGAATCAAGTTTCTTCGATTAAAATCGAATATTCTAGCTCTAGAAGTAAAAAAATTAAAGACAAGTTCTATCACATTATGTAGTTGAGTAACCATTAGAATTCTTGGATACTCAGGGACGTTGCGGTCGATGCAGCAGCTCGAATTGAACGACGTCCAAAACGACAGAGGAATAAACTACATAATGTCGAAAATTGAGGGAGGCAAAAGCAGCGCGGATTCTCTTTCGTATTCTGCTAGCGAGAAGGAAGTCTCTTCTCCCACTCAGCCGAAGACTTTACAGCAAGAATTCTCGTTGATCAATATCAACATCCCAAACATAGAGGTCCGATCTCAGGCCTCTTTGACACCGCGACCTTTTAAATCCATTTTTATCTGATTTATTCTACACCCTCAGGTGAACGCGATGGACGCTGAGCAAAGGAGCTGCACGGTGACAGCGGCGAACAAAAACTACAACGTTATACTGAAGGTGAATTTCCCTGGCAATTACCCGTACAACGCGTCCCCGACTTTCCAATTCTGCCCCGGAACGACCATCGACAATACAGCTATGGCCAAGCTGTCGAAAGTACTGAAGCAAACGGCGCAGCAAAGGGTCAGAAAAAATCGATCCTGCCTAGAGCCGTGTCTGAGACAGTTGATCACGACTCTTGAACAGATGTGCGTCAGCGAAGAATCCGAAGGAAAACACTTGGGCTACAGAATGCCCCATAGTTCAAACTTCATAAACTCTACTAGCGTATTTCCAAACTATCAAGACATCTATATCCCGTTCCCCAGGACTTCGGGCGCCAAGTTCTGCTGCGTGGGTGAGGAACAGCCCACGATATACACCCCCGATGAATTATAAGTTAGTAATCGACGTGAATTCATTTTTCAGGTACTCTGGTATGCTTCGGTAGAACTCCGTACGCCAGAAGGCCGTCCGTAAAGCCAGAAAGTACGACGCCAAGGGCGCTCTCAGCCCTCGGAACTGGAATGAGTAGCGGCGGGCATTTTCCGCATATATATCCTCCGTACTCGCAGTCTAATGCCACCGACAACATCTCTATAAGCTCGTTCTACTTCCACGAGCGAGTGAGTCGGGACTCCTCCTTCCGCCAACTCCCTACGATCACTCATTGACTGTTATTTTCTGTTACAACCCACCAGAGAGGGTCCAAACGGAGTCTGCACGGATCGAGCCGCCTCCATTCAAAAGTTCCCACCAAAAACCATCCCACGGTGACGATATACGACGCGTCTGCGTTATTCTTCGTCAACAAGGAACTCGCGGAGAAATATATGTGGGTACATCTCGTCGATATCGGCGACGAATGTCCTCGCTAATTTTCTTCGATCTTTCCAGAATCAATATCACAGACATTCCCGGAATGTGTCAGTACAACGCGGGGGTCGCAGCTGCGATAGAACGACCCGACCTGGTCCAGGCCTGGTGCTTGGCTGCGTTGGTCATATCGCAGCCGATTTCGAGCCTCTTTTCAAACTGTTATCAATCCTCTGACATCGACGCCCCGTGGCCGCTCCACCCCTTCGGGCAAAACTTGATTCATTCACTGTGAGACAATTTCGTTAACATTATTGGCCCGAGGATACCGACTGACCCGAAAATTGGCTAATGCATTTCAGGATACAACATTACGCGAGTCAGTCCGATATCCAAATGGCAGGAATGCTCAGCTGCACTTTTAGCTACCGATCCGAGAACCAGGACGCTGCTCAAGGACGGGCCATAAGCAAGTCTGTTAACGTCAGCGTAAGTGGTGCGAGGGTAGAGACGTAACGATTAATCATTTCGCGGTGTTGAGTTTGGAGTAATATTTCAGAAGCATGGATCAGAGTGAGGCGAAGATAACGAGAATGAATTTGTTCAAGTTTCTCGCTTTTTTGCTTACTCCAAAAAATCCCCGCTTCTGCTTATGACGTTGATTTGTTTATTTTCTATCCCACTGCTATCGCCTTAGGCCCTGCTTCTTGTACAACAATTTTATTTAATCTCTGTGTGCCAGGGCATGCCTTGCTTATCCAACTGACATATTATTATATCTGTTATAGAGGCTTACCACTGGGAAATGGTGGCAGAAGGTAAAGTATTTATCTCTCAAACAGAACTATACCATACTTGAACGCTGGAACTGCTTTATAACTATTATCGCCACTTTACTAATCTCCCATAATCCTGCACACATCTCTTTCTCCTCTTTTGTCTCTTTTCTCGCCTATCTCAATGCACGTGAATTTTTTGTCTGTGCGCAATGACCGAGGTATTACAAAAGTAATCCCAAATCGTGTGCATGGCTACTTGATAGTAATACACGGCAAATACGTATTGAACAGTTTAGACGGCTCTACGGACGGTAAAAAGCACCTGAATAACTGAACAATCGATATTTCCAGCCCGGAGGATCGCCGTATCACACGATCCACCCCGCAGACACGAATCTGGAGGGATGGAACTTCCAGAACCTGAAGCAGCACAGGTCTAACTCTTGGTCAGAGTCTTTGGACGACCTAAAATTCGTTCAGGACACTTTGTTCGACCCCGGTAGGAACATTAGGTGACGAAATTTGACTTTTCACGCTTCGATTGAATCAATGTCGAGCGTAGAGCCACTTCGATTAACCAATTCTTCTTCAGACTCCTAGACGAGAAGAACACCGTTCTCTACGACAGCTATAAAAAAGCCTATGCGGAAGTTCTCCACCGATGGAGACTACTGGATGCGAGAGCTCAGGTCCTGAAACACGTCAGCGTGCCGCCGATCGATTGCCACAAGGCTGTTGAGTTTCAGATAGAGTGTTACGTCTGTAACAAATCCAGCCGTGGACCCCAGTGTCTAAATTGTAGGAGACTCGCTTTCCAGTGTATTATTTGCCACATTTCTGTGAGAGGTGAGGCTGAATCGTTTTCAAGAGAGACCACACTGTAAATGATTCACGTTTTGTTCGCTCGTTACCCCACAGCTAGAAGGAGGGAACAAGTTTCCATCGAACAGGCCTCAAATTTGCTACGTACACTTGTACTAACCCGGGGAAAGAAATTGGGGCACCGTTTTCAAATACGATAATTTTTCATTGATATTAACTGGGTTTTGGGTATTTAGAGCGTGGTCTTATCCCAAACTTCCCAAAATACGTTGAAAGGGTGTTGATTTTTTTTTTTTTCCCAACAGGACCAAGCAACGTTTGTGTCGTTTGTGGACACGGAGGTCACACCGAACACTTGGCAGCCTGGTTCGAGACCAAGGCGCAGTGTCCAACCGGCTGTGGATGCTCCTGCCTCAGCGAAAGCATCAAGATGTAGATAGACGTAGTAGGATAATTGTAAATTATAAGGGAAAGCAGGAGTGAATCGGACTCTACTTTCCACGCCGATCGACTGACCATAATTATTACTAGACGTTAGAGCCGAAGTAATTGTCTGATTAACGAAGGTGCAGATTTATTATTTATATATATATACGCTTTTATCGGACAGAGTTAGAAGTACAGAGGAATGAAAATCTTTCTGAAAAAATCGCTTTTTTTATCTCCTTAATTTACCAAACTAGTACGATAAGAAAATAGCTCGAGATCCTATCATCGCTCTTAGAGACGCGTCGTTCGGTTGTAGCAGCTGAAACGATAAAAATCAACAATCTCAAATCGTCCTGCTAATTTGCCAATAAATTTTTTAATACCTTTCTAGAAGGCGCCGCTTCAACTCTGGCGGATAAGCCACGTATATGTAGTGGTCCGGCATCTCGGGGTTCAGCGACGCCACCTCTTGACCAACGTCCAATTTCGATCTACCCGTATCTTTTTTCTGGTCAATTTGTTTCGAAGAAGAATTGTGCATAGGCGAAGAGGCCTCCTTGGACCTCCTGCCGCCTTCGTGCGATTTAGAAGTGTCGGTCAATCCGTCCGCCCTCATCTCTTGGACCGAACTGAAAAAGACCGATGTTTGAGGCAACGAGCTCCTCACAGTTGGCTCGTCGACGGGATTCACTCACTCGAACAATATCCAAATTATGTAGTAACACATCGACATTCCGAGCGACATCAACATCGCTAGTATGAACAAAAGGTGCCACGGAATCTGACGATTCTGTCTCCGTGTGTCTTCCCAGTATTTTTCGCAGGTCAAGTACCAGCAGACCGCTCGATTGAGTTCACCTGATTGATCGAAGTCACTGTCAGAATTCTCAATTGTGGAAAAATTATTATCTAGTTACCTTCGACTTCTGTGAAATCTTGAACGGACAGATTAACGAGCAGACCTGCGATGCAGTCACGGACTAGAATCTGTAACAAAAATCGATGTTGCATAGAATCGTGTTGGAAGGGCGAGGAGTTCCCTTCCTCACCTCGCATCTTATCTTCAGTTTAAGCAACTCTTCGGGCTTGCAGTTGGACTTTAGCTTCTGTAGCTCGAAGAGCCTCTGCTGTTTTCGGTCTATAGCCGGCAGAGCGGAGTCGACCAGGTGATTGTTGTCGCATATGTCGCGAGTCTTGTTGTTCTCGGAGCCGATCATCTTCTGCTTCTGGTGGTTTATCGTGAAGTGATCGTCCGGCGTGTCTCTGCGGTCGCAGTAATGGTGGAACTGGCCACCAACCGATCCTGATATCTGGAATTTATCGTTATTGAAGATCCTGACCAGATCCCTGGACCCCGTTGACGAGGGGGCTAACGTCGTTTGACGCGTCGCCGTCGTCTCCCTCCAAACTTCAATGTCCGTGTTAACGGGACTAGAATCGTCGATCAAAGACCCGTCCAGATCCTGCGTTATCAGCACGTCGCATCTCATTATGTCGCAATAGTCTGCCAGGCACACCGCATCTTCCGCCTGCAATCAGACTCGACTTGAGCTCCGAAGCACGGAATACTAGGATATACTCTCACCATGTTTATGTCGCTCTTGTGCCTGTTATCGAAATGCATGTCCAAGTGTCTCTCCTCGTAGAAGGACTTCCCGCAGAGACCGCAGGTCCATTGGGACGGTCGGTGCTGGTACTTTGCCGCCTGCTGGGGGTGAAATATGTCCCGAGTTCTATGGAACGGACACTCGAGGGGGAGTTCGACTTGGTACTTCTTCAGTACTGGGATCCATTTCTATTCAACAATCATAAGGTCACTGTGCATTCTCTGCGCTCTTTCCTCGCTTTACCTTTTGCACTATCCTTCGCACGACGGAGGCGCTGTCTCGAGGGCATGATATTTTAAAAACACTTGGTCCTGGCCAGGGTATTTGACACAGCAGCAGTACTGCCAGAATCTGTGAATATTTGAGGATTATCAGATTTTCGAGTGAGAGGGAGACTCTGTTTATGTGTGATGGGATTGATTTTCTTTCTTTTCGTTTGGTGCTACGGTGTGTCGGGCTCGGATTACCTCGAAGTGAAGGGATTTGGTCTTCATTCATATCCCATTAATGAATACCAGGGAAATTTTGATACAGTTTTAAATTAACAGATCAACAGATACGAGCTACTTTTGTGATTTTTGTAGAGAAGGTAATGATTTGCACGTCATTGTATGCGTGTGTGGGACTAGAATATCGAGCCTTCCTCCAACGACTACTACTACCACTACTATTCGCGGTGATAGTGGTATCCGCGAACGCAGGCGCGCGGGCGTCACGCACCCGCGCACTTCGGCCCTTATCAATATATACGAGATAAATATTCAGGATTTTGGGGGTGAGGATCGATCAATCAACGAGTCTCTTCATTCGTATCGCTTTTATTTGATCCTAGAGCCTGAAAATACGCTCTTGAAAATCTCCATCGATAATGAAACCACAAAGGATTAACGATTATCAAAAAATCGGTTAATATCTGTAGTGATCTGGCTTGTACGGTCCGCCGACCGGGATATCCAAATATTTCGACTGTTCAGGGGTCAGTTTGGTCAACTTCACCCCCAGATGATCCAAGTGGAGAGCAGCAACCTCTTCGTCGAGCTGTAAACAACGGTTGATATCAATTTCCAATCGATAATTCAACGATTAGGTTCGCCTCACCGTCTTTGGCAGCATGTGGACTCCCACGGAATACGCGCCGACCTTTGTCCATAGCTCTATCTGGGCCAGGACCTGGTTCGTGAAGGAGGTGCTCATCACGAAGCTAGAGTGGCCCGTGGCGCATCCAAGATTGACTAGTCGTCCTTCGGCGAGGATGATGACGTGCCTGAATGAAAAACGTCGGGATTCAGTTCGATGCTTGAGCCGGAAGCTGACGAGTGTAATTTCAGTCTTTGACTGACCTCCCGCTGGCCAATTCGTATCTGTCGACCTGTGGCTTGATGTTTACTTTGCCTTTAGCGTTTTTCTCAAGCCACGCGACCTGGATTTCACAGTCAAAGTGTCCGATGTTACAGACTATCGCGTCCTCCGGCATGTTGAGAAAATGTTCACCAAGAATTATGTCCTTGCAGCCTGTGGTGGTCACGTAGATCTGGCCCTTGTGAGAAGCTTCGTCCATCGTAGTCACCTTTGTGAAAACAATGTGTAATTCATCAATTATCGCTTTGTTCATTGTTAAGATTCGAAAATTTGCTAGAAAAAAAAAACAATATTTTCAGTCCCAAATCAACTTGGAACCAGATTTTATTCTCAAATAAGCGAAATATCACCTCGTAGCCTTCCATCGCTGCCTGCAGCGCGTTTATTGGATCAATTTCAGTGATTATAACGCGACCCCCGAGCGCCCTGAGACTCTGAGCACAGCCCTTGCCTACGTCACCGTATCCGGCGACTACGCAGACCTTTCCAGCCAGCATGACATCGGTGGCGCGTTTGATACCGTCGATAAGAGACTCTCGGCATCCGTACAGGTTGTCGAATTTGCTCTGTGGAAAAATAAGATTAGATTTTCAATTGTGAAGAATTCTGCCGATCAAGGTTCTCTCTTTCGCACCTTCGTAACAGAGTCGTTGACGTTGATCGAGGGTACTTTCAGTTTGCCGTCCTTCAGCATGCGGTAAAGATTGTGAACTCCTGTCGTTGTTTCCTCCGAAATTCCTCGACACTCTTTCAAGTACTCCGGGAACTTGGTGTGGACGAGATTAGTGAGGTCTCCGCCGTCGTCTAGGATCAGATTCAGGGGTTTTCCGTCCCTGAATACCAACGTCTGTTCTATACACCACAGATATTCCTCGTCAGTTTCTCCTTTCCAGGCGTAAACCGGGACTCCAGTCTTCGCTATAGCCGCAGCCGCGTGATCCTGGGTACTGAAAATGTTGCACGAAGACCATTGGACCTGAAATTGAATCGATTCGACGATGAAATTTATTGGATATTCGATGCTCGTAATGAGTATGACGTAACAATCGTTAAAAAAACTGTTTCGTCACTCTTGTCTAATCTGCGGTAATCTAAGGTCACGGGGGGTTGCTTTTATCGTCTTCGTTATTGCGTATGTCGACATGTCTTTTTGTAAGAGAATAATATCACCAGCTGAGATAAGCTGTGAAGAAAAAGATGATTTAAATATTATGAATGGAACTGATTCGATAAAAGCGTATTTTTCCTCTTTCCTAGGGGTCATTTGCTTGAACTTTCGGTATTTAAGTGATTTCTAGAATTCTCTTTGTACTTCTGTGATCTTTTTTTGTCTTGTTTACCTCTGCGCCGAGTTCGGTGAGGGTTTCTATTAGCACCGCGGTCTGTACCGTCATGTGAAGACACCCCGCGATTCTGGCTCCCTTGAGGACAGCGGAGGGTCCGTATTTACGACGGATAGCCATGAGCCCCGGCATCTCGTTTTCAGCCAGCATAATCTCCTTCCGACCGAATTCGGCCAAGGAAATGTCCGCTGTAATCCACAGTTATTTTGTTATTTCTTGATTAAAGTGTGGCGAGGATGAGATAGCGGAGAAGTACCGTTGTTGTGATAATGCCGGCGAATTTAGCCGGCCACGTGACGACCATAACCTAAATAACGCGGTCGAACATCGTGTGAGGGAATTTCAGAAACGCGATTTAATTACATCGAGTGATTGACGCATTATGCGTTAACGATGAGATTATAAAATAATGATAATTGTGAGGATGATGTTGGGCAATAACGTAGATAACGAGGCAGATTCGATGCCATCGAAGCGGCGTGTAAAAATATAAACTGTGGAATTAAAGTCTAACGTTAATATAATCGCTAATTGGTACTCACCGACTTTGTACGCTGGTTTAGATGCCATATTTTTATATTATTTTATCGATATCGTTTCTTTAGTGAATAGTCTTGCGAGAATATACTGGGAAAACGATACTGCTCGACTCCACGCTCCGCTCCGTACTGTACAGTGTACAGTGTACAGTGTACATGTACAGTGTACACTGGCGGTGTACGCGCTCCAAGTTCCAGAGCCTCAGAAATAGTATCTGATGTTTTTTTCCCTACTGATTTTTTACTCGTGGGGTAAAATATTCTTGCTACACCGATGGAGTGCTGAAATCATCCTACTGACCATCTGTCGGTAACATTCACGCACACACGCAGAGGCAGAAGCTGAGATGGTCGAATTTTCCCGCGTTTTTGTTTTTTCGGTCGATTGAGTCGTTGTTTGATATTCGATCAAGATAACAGATAACTTATCTGTTATCTTTAGTGTCCGACCGAAACACGATTTTCAGCCGAAACCGAAACCGTAACCGAATATTCGGCTCCTCCTTAGTTTTGGCCGAAACTGAAACTTACGTAGTTAGGTCCAAATTTAGTTAAATTTTGATGTAACACGGAAATTTAGTGTTTTTCTCACCTCTTAAGGTATTATCCGATTATTAATTGAAATGAAAGACTTTAATTTATTAGAAAACCCCTTTATTTTCGATTTCCGTAGATATACTTTATTTTTATATACATAATTGTGCTGGTTAACACGAGTTTCGGTCAGGCCGAAGTTTCGGCCGAAACCGAAACTGGACACTAAAGATAACTAATGATGGTAGAACAAAAAAAAAAAAAAAATTGAACCAATGCCCACAGTAGGAAAAAAAACGATGCCCCTTTTTTCATCGAATATTCACGATTATGCGTTTATTACAAACAGCACGATTATAGGGGGGTAGACTCTATTTTGACTAATGATGAGATCTCGGAGTTTTCTGAAGTCACAGATGAAGACGAATCTACAAAGATCTCTCATTTCGAGGGGATTCCTTGGATTGAAAAAGATTCGGAAGGAAAGCTGGTTAAAGTCAATTCTACTAGACTAAAAGTGTTCTTTCGGGGTAAGAGATTAATTAAGAAAGTAACTATTTGGTTCACCCAAAGGGATGTAACCGCGTATACAGGGTGTTCATGATAACTTTGGCAAAAATTACAGGGTGGGTAGAGGACCCAAAAACAAGGATTTTGAGTATTGGAACCCATGTCCGGAAATGTACCCATACAGAACTATGGCCATTTTTCGATTTTGGTTTGCGCTCCTGTTGCGTACTCGAAACTCGCCTCTATCAGGTGTGTCGCGTGTAAAGGAGATAACAGTCATAAAAATGGCAAGTTTTGCGTCTACATGGTGGAGTCTTAATAACATAAACAACGGAAAACAAAACAAAACAACACGGAAATTTCAAAAAAGTGACAAAATTCTGAAAAAATTCATGTGTATTCAGAAAGATTAACGAATTCATTTGAGATGAAAAAAAATAACGTCACCAGGAAATTTGTTAAACAATGATTTGTTTAAACAATTTGTTAATAACTTTTGGGCATTATTATTATTGAAAATGAATACTCTTATCATCTTGATTGTGGTTGATTTTTTTCCGATTTTTATCTCATCTCGAAGTACTCAATATTGACGACGAGACTCACTTTTGGTTGAGGTTGTATAGCCTATACATCCTTAATACACCATCAGACAAAGATTTCTACAAAGTAGTCAGCTATACACTTGCGATTGACAACTAATACGAGTACTACTGCTCCATTCAGTCTTTTACAATCATTGAGTATTACTGCCCCATTCGGACTTTTACAATCATCTTCGTATATTATATTCAATCAATAGACTTGCCATAATTGAGCTCTATTTATACGGCCAGTTCGTGACCACGACAGAATAAACCATTGTACTATTGTCAAGTTGAATTTGAACAATAATCGAAACACAATCAGACGTTTGTATGACATCTGAACTTAACCCTGCTTTAAATAACCGATAGAAAACAATAAAAAAAAAGTGTATGATCTTCTATGCGGTTTGTGAACAGTATTTTACTAGTTAATACCAATAGCTCCAAAGCTATTCGATTCTATAGTGCTTGTCTCATAGACTATTGCTAGGTTTGAATTGTTATTTATGTCACTCAGTTATATTCAATCCTATGTCACTTATACTATGCTTTTGCAATATAATTCGAATGGTATCAATTAGGTAGTACGTTATTCGCGTATATTGTAAGGAAGTATGTTTGTGAATTACGTTTCTATGTGGCCCTTTACTCACGACCGATTGAATACTGAACAACGATTAATAGTTCTCTATGTAGTAAGTAACGCCCCATTCCGGATTTCTGTGATTACTGGCAGGATTTTCTTTAATGTGTTCTACGGTTTCCGATCGTTTTCCTATCGGTTCTATGTAGTATTCTTTATTCTGTAATTAAACTGTAATCTTAGTGGTCTAAAAAATCGTGGAGATGAAGGCCTAGGGTTTTTCCAAACCACAATTTCAGCATTCGATTTACAATCGACAGATACGAGTTGTAATGGCACAACCGAAGTGAAGAACACACTTGTATCTGAAATGCTGTCATCTTCGAATTTCTGTTTGTATGCACTTTGTCCAGAGCTTCCGTCACAGCCCCACTTGCAGATGAGGGTCATCTTTTTAACATTCTCCTCAGCTATACTCGAAATCACTTCACGTTGAAGTAATAGAATACGCTCACAGTATGGTTCAACAAAGCCTGTAACTGAACTTCTGCTTTGCTCTCTGTAATAATAATAGCCGTATGGGGTGGATAACACAGTTTTTTGGCTTCTGCTACTTTCGAGTACGGAGGAATCAGACGACAATGCTGTCCAATACTCAGTGATCTCAGTGCTTGGTAGTCACTCTTCGACAATTTACGGTCCGCCAACTAGGAAAGCGCAGCATCTGCAGATAATGGTTCTTCGGGTTTCGTTTCGAAAGCTGTTCGATACTTTGAAGCTCTCGTTGGACTCGTCTGCGTTGCATCCTTGACAACTTTCGCAGCATCCAGTTGTCCTGAAGGTCGAAGGCATATTTGAGTAGCATATGCCAACTCGCTCGCAGTCAACGTTGCACGGACTTCTTCGGTCTTCCTTCGTTTATGTTGCTGTATAAGAGTATACAAGGTATACAGCTAATGAAGACTTGAACCATGAGTCTATTGATGTATGAGTGAAGAGTGAAGTGAAGATACACATGTGTAATACTCCTTTTGTGTGAGTCTGCTTGACGACAGTTAGTCCCGAGCTAAGCCTCGACGTATACACACCATCCCTGTAATTGTACATTCTTGAATAAAATGTTATTCGCATCATATTTGATCCACTGCCTCATTCCTACAGTTTAGATTTTTCACTTGATGCCTCGAAGTCCTTAGAAGGGCGACCACGTGCAGCGGTCGCGGTCAGTGCAGGTGTCTTCTGAGAAAGAGCAGGTACCGAAAAGGACACGCGTCCATCGAGCCATTCCTCATAACTCTTGAAAAAGAGATCTTCACGCCTGCACGCCGATTGCCACTTTGCTCGCATTTTGGCGAATAGGGTTGAAAAAGACTTCTTCATATTCTCCCGAATGAGCAACGAACGTCCACTCTTCTTGGAAATTTCGGCTGAAAGTTGTTCCGATAAATCGGCGAATGGTTCATTCAAACGCCCTTTTACAATAACGAAGACCTCCTTCCGGGTGTATAGTAAAATCGTTGGTAGGTACAAGACCCTGTAACAAAGCCACAGAAAATTAAAAATTGATTTCCATATGAAAACTTGCAACATTTAACGTAAACTACAATGAATAAAGTACCATCGAACTCATTGCGTAACTAAATTCTGTCTGAAATTAATTTTTTATTCAACTAAATCATGAATATAATTCATCATGAACAATGTGACTCTGGAATAACTGTACTACTTTGTTACGGACACCCTAGGTATATGCGTTAAAAACAGGTATAAGTTCCCTATTGTTCGTATTGAACACCTGGCAGATCTGCGGCCGGCCGGCTGGCGTGGTTAGCACGTTGCGTACCCGCTCACGCTATGCTAAAAATTACGCTTTTCTGCCACTTTCTGCTGCAGGCAATCTAAAGCGTTTTCGATAGCTGATAGACTGATCTACAGCCTCAAACTTGAATGAAGGTGGAGTCTCCTGGAGTTCTCTACTTTTTGTCTACGTGAAGGTAGAAATAAAAATAATCATATCGTCTTCGGAGGGTACCGAACATGGTCGTATTTCAAGCAGATAAACATGTCTTTTCAATTCAACTTATACAGAAATATTTTCTACATACCTGCAGGAGTAGAATCCATGTTGAAAAATTAAAATCGCTTCAATCTCTTTCGAGTTATTGGTCTTTGAAGTTCACTGGTTTTCCTTACGTTTTCACTCGCCGCGTGCACTCTCAACGAAGGCTGACTTTGAACTAACGTATCGAGCAGTGTTGCCAGATGGCCTTGGCGGCTATCTCCTAGACCATATCGCTGGTTCCTCCTAAAAAAAACTCCGAAATAGCCCCCACCCAGCCACTGGCCTGAATAGTGCGGTAAATTAAGGGTAATTTTCACGATTGGTCAAATGTCGTCGAATATTTTTAATACATTTCATGCTTGTGTATTGAGTATCTTGCTCGGGTCGCGTTCGAATACCAGAAGCTGGAAAATTCTACCAATATATTTTTACGGTCCGCGAACTGAGGACAACGATAATGATGATTATAGTAATAACAATGATGTCGTATAGAAACATGTATTTGAATGTGTCTGTTCGCTTTTGCCGAACCAGGCACAAAACGTAGCGCACGCGTGCACGATATAACGTTTTCACCACACCTGCACGGAAAGTACGACTTTCGGCCCGCTGCGTGAACGGGAAGTCGTGCTTTCCGATGCAGGGGGTGGTGAAAAATAGTATACAACCCACGGGAGTGAAAAAGGCCATCCCAAATTGCGTTCTTCAATCTCACGCTTTCGTGTGAAAAACTTTGATCTACTCATTTTCACCGTACCTGACGTCACGGTAATCAAAATTTCTACCCAGAATCATGATATAGCTCCAGTTCACACGTCTGGTGTGTAACCGTCCTGCGATCGTTCATGAAAGCACTCTTTGCGTGGATGCGACGTATACGAAAACCATTGCTAGTGGACGAGTAGGTGCAAGAAGCGCGGCTACAGGTGAAATGATGATTGGAAAAATCCGAAGGACCAAAATTGTTCGAGACACAGTATTTTCACTCAGGATTGCGTAAGGATCAACTATTGCTACTCTCGTTTATTCCGCAGTCAGTCATAACTGATACAACAGTTCATCTGGATAAAATTGTTTTGAAAAAACTGAAGGTGTTATACTCGATGGAAGGTTTTCTAACTGCATCATTCATTTGGGCAATTCCATATCAAGTGATCAAGGCTCTTGGGACAAATTTTTCTGATCGATGAAAAAAAAATACTCGCCAAAGCTTTTAGTTTTCATTCTCAATATTTTCGAAGCTATGCAACCTCTTCGTTTTGGCGCATTTTTTTTTCAAAAAATCATAACTCCGGCTATGTTGGTCATAGGGAGATCAACTTGGGCTCATTTTCTTCGCAAAGGAATATAGTTTTTTAAAAAAAATAGGGCATTGGGATTTTCGATCGCTCAACATAAAATTGTCTCCATTTCCCGAAACAATTGGAGATTGCGGAAAAATGCATTTTTTTTTAATCTGAAAAAAATCACAGACGTAGATATATGTATCCTCTCAGTGCTGTGTAATTTTCAGAGTGGGAGAGTCAGGCGTTTTTTTTTGTATGGCCTCAAATGTGTATTATGTTGATAACTACCTTTTATCGTGTAATATTTTCGGCAGACTACTTAAGTATTTAGAATTCAAGAATGGCTTTTTCGGTTCGAATAATATCTTTAATCACGTATTTTGGGCCAAATTATGCTGCTTCAACTTCAAGTTTAATAATTATTTGAACTAACATTGAAAATTCTGCAACTATAGGTCCAACGAATACTCATAATCCACGTAAGTCTTTTCTATTTCCGAAGAATTTTCGTAACACAAAATATAATCTCTTACTTGGATTATGAGTATTCGTTGGACCTATAGTTGCAGAAAGGGAGTATTCCACACAATACAAGACGCGTTCTGAAACGTCTGTAAGCTTTTCGACATCCTGAGAACATTTCCTTAGCAGGGCCTATAGTTGTACCTACGTCGCACGAGGCCGTGTATGATGGGATATATGATCGGGGATACGGTCAATGTCAATCATACTTTTACACACAGCAGCAAGTTTTAAGAGTATGATCTATTCATTTTCGCTGTACCCCCAATCATCCCACATGAGAGATGTCTTTTCGTTGCGACAGAGCATGAGTCCAGTGGCCCCGTGAAAGCACTTGATCCTCAGACATCCAGCTCGAGCGAACTATCCTAGCTTGAACGCGCCGCATCCGAAAACCAGTGCTCGTCGACTAGTAGGTGCGTAGAAGTGCCCAAAGTTCGAACGATGATTGGAAGAATTCGAGGGAACAACATTTTTAGAAATACAGTGTTCACGCTGAGGAACGATTGCGGAACTATTGCCAGTCTCGTTTATTCCGTAGTCAGTCATGATTGATCCAACAGTTCTTCTGATCATCTTTATCATTTATCGATCAAAAATTGAATGAATGTGAACCTCATTTGACACTCATTTCACACGAGACGCGGCTTCAAACTGGATACGTCCATAAAAGGACGAAGGTGTCGCAGGAGACAATTTCTGAAACATGTCTGTGAACTTTCCAACATCCTGCAGGGAACACGGCCCGGTAGTGGGGCCTCATACGTCGCACACAACGTCATGTATGATGGGATATACGATCGAGGATACAGTGAAAGTCAAAAGATCATAATTTTTCACACGAAAGCACGTTTTATTTGCGTCAATTACAATTCATATCAACACTACGAGTGATGATTTCTCTGCATTTGTCTTCAAGATTTGAAACGGAAGAGCATTGCGGCATGATAGCGCACTGCCAGAGCGAAAACGAGTTGAATAACATTGGCGATCGTGTGACGTTTGTCCAGATCTTGTCCGATTCTACATTGCAGGGTCAGCGACGATACTCTTCGGATCATTTCGGGTTCAGTGGGTGGAATTCTGAAATAGACAAACTCTCATTAAACCGTTACCAACGTTACAATTGTTACAGAGCTACCGGACTAACGACTAGTGGCCAATTCCCTAGCAGATTCATTTACACCATTTTTCCTGGTGTGATTCTGGTGTATTTTTGGCGTGGTGTTATTTTGGTGTGATATAGGTGGTATTTCAGTGACACACTGCAATCCGTCTAAAATCACACCAAAATTGCACGGTGTGGTTTTGAATTTTTCACACTACTTTCACACCAATTTCACACCAACTAATTTTACACTGGTTTTACACCCGACCGATTTTATAGACCGATTTTACACTCACCCATATTACACCGATTTTACGCCAATTGCACACCTTATCTATTTAGATCGAAGTGTACCAACTTCTTTGAAAATGGAAAATCAATCACAATCATATAAAAGCTTATGAACCTAAAACTTGGTTATATCAATATGAAGTTCCGTAGCTCATTGTCAGACTGTAGCGTCACTGCTTGCAAATTCGAACGACGGCGGCTCGATCCCGACTCAGGTGTCCCTTTTTTTTCTCGAATATCCGTTTTGTGTGAAATGGATGTAAAATCGGTGTAAAATTAGTTGGTGTGAAATTGGTGTGAAAGTAAAAAATTCAAAACCACACCGTGCGATTTTAGTGTAATATTGGACACAAGATGGTGTTTTACCGAAATATCACCAAATTTACACCATTTTTAACTGTGTATTTTCGGTGTATTTTTGGCGTAACCTAATCTGCTAGGTAAAGGTATCGAGTTTATTATGCCTTGACCGTGTGAATGCAAATCTTGTTCGTAGTCGAGTGAATCGATCAATTTCAGCAATCATACAATGGTAAGAATCGTTTCAAGATACTCACTACTTTCTCCCTTGGTTGCCCGCTGGGCTGGCCGCTTGGCTGCCCGATGGGCTGGCCGCTGGGCTGGCCGCTGGGCTGCCCGATGGGCTGGCCGCTGGGCTGCCCGATGGGCTGCCCGATGGGTTGCCCGCTGGGTTGCCCGCTGGGTTGCCCGCTGGGTTGCCCGCTGGGTGGCCCGCTGGGTTGCTCGCTGGGTTGCCCGCTGGGTTGCCCGCTGGGTTGCCCGCTGGGTTGCCCGCTGGGCTGCCCGATGGGTTGCCCCCTTGGCTGGCGACGGGTTCGACGTAAGTGACAGCGACGAAGGCCAGAGTGACGGCGAGGAAGCAAGAGATTTTCAGCATGGTGAATGAGTTAGTAGTACTTTCGGATAAATACTTCTGTGACGAACATGGTCAAGCGTCCCCTATTTATACTCAAAAACCGGTCGAATCAGTTGGGCGCGTGCACGCGGAACGTGACGAAGTTTTTCTCCTATCTTGG
The DNA here is from genome assembly GCA_018257835.1 of Euura lappo. NCBI lineage: Eukaryota > Metazoa > Arthropoda > Insecta > Hymenoptera > Tenthredinidae > Euura > Euura lappo. Next base: position 22,115 of record JAEUYN010000053.1, read on the forward strand.
ACCCCCTTCGCTTGGCCTGATAACAGACCGTAACATTCGTCTTTAATGTTGACGTAAAAATATCGCGACTGGGAATTTATTTTTCACTCCATTGCTCAAATTACAAAGACACGAACTCCATAAAACGTTATATCGTGCACGCGTGCACGCGGAACGTGACGAAGTTTTTCTCCTGTCTTGGACCCCCGACGCTTGGCCTGATAACAGACCGTAACATTCGTCTTTAATGTTGACGTAAAGATATCGCGACTGAGAATTTATTTTTCACTCCATTGCTCAAATTACAAAGTCACGAACTCCATAAAACGTTATATCGTGCACGCGTGCACGCGGAATGTGACGAAGTTTTTCTCCTATCTTGGACCCCCGACGCTTGGCCTGATAACAGACCGTAACATTCGTCTTTAATGTTGACGTAAAGATATCGCGACTGGGAATTTATTTTTCACTCCATTGCTCAAATTACAAAGTCACGAACTCCATAAAACGTTATATCGTGCACGCGTGCACGCGGAACGTGACGAAGTTTTTCTCCTATCTTGGACCCCCGACGCTTGGCCTGATAACAGACCGTAACATTCGTCTTTGATGTTGACGTAAAGATATCGCGACTGGGAATTTATTTTTCACACCATTGCTCAAATTACAAAGACACGAACTCCATAAAACGTTATATCGTGCACGCGTGCACGCGGAACGTGACGAAGTTTTTCTCCTATCTTGGACCCCCTTCGCTTGGCCTGATAACAGACCGTAACATTCGTCTTTAATATGTTGACGTGAAGATATCGCGACTGGGAATTTTATATTTTTCATTCCATTGCTCAAATTACAAAGTCACGAACTCCATAAAACGTTATATCGTGCACGCGTGCACGCGGAACGTGACGAAGTTTTTCTCCTATCTTGGACCCCCTTCGCTTGGCCTGATAACAGACCGTAACATTCGTCTTTAATGTTGCCGTAAAGATATCGCGACTGGGAATTCATTTTTCACTCCATTGCTCAAATTACGAAGTCACGAACTCCATAAAACGTTATATCGTGCACGCGTGCACGCGGAACGTGACGAAGTTTTTCTCCTATCTTGGACCCCCTTCGCTTGGCCTGATAACAGACCGTAATATTCGTCTTTAATGTTGACGTAAAGATATCGCGACTGGGAATTTATTTTTCACTCCATTGCTCAAATTACAAAGTCACGAACTCCATAAAACGTTATATCGTGCACGCGTGCACGCGGAACGTGACGAAGTTTTTCTCCTGTCTTGGACCCCCTTCGCTTGGCCTGATAACAGACCGTAACATTCGTCTTTAATGTTGACGTAAAGATATCGCGACTGGGAATTTATTTTTCACTCCATTGCTCAAATTACCAAGTCACGAACTCCATAAAACGTTATATCGTGCATGCGTGCACGCGGAACGTGACGAAGTTTTTCTCCTATCTTGGACCCCCTTCGCTTGGCCTGATAACAGACCGTAACATTCGTCTTTAATGTTGACGTAAAGATATCGCGACTGGGAATTTATTTTTCACTCGGGGGGGAAACGACTGCGAACGACTACATTGCTCAAATTACGAAGTCACGAACTCCATAAAACGTTATATCGTGCACGCGTGCACGCGGAACGTGACGAAGTTTTTCTCCTATCTTGGACCCCCTTCGCTTGGCCTGATAACAGACCGTAACATTCGTCTTTAATGTTGACGTAAAGATATCGCGACTGGGAATTTTATATTTTTCATTCCATTGCTCAAATTACAAAGTCACGAACTCCATAAAACGTTATATCGTGCACGCGTGCACGCGGAACGTGACGAAGTTTTTCTCCTATCTTGGACCCCCTTCGCTTGGCCTGATAACAGACCGTAACATTCGTCTTTAATGTTGACGTAAAGATATCGCGACTGGGAATTTATTTTTCACTCCATTGCTCAAATTACAAAGTCACGAACTCCATAAAACGTTATATCGTGCACGCGTGCACGCGGAACGTGACGAAGTTTTTCTCCTATCTTGGACCCCCTTCGCTTGGCCTGATAACAGACCGTAACATTCGTCTTTAATGTTGACGTGAAGATATCGCGACTGGGAATTTTATATTTTTCATTCCATTGCTCAAATTACAAAGTCACGAACTCCATAAAACGTTATATCGTGCACGCGTGCACGCGGAACGTGAGGAAGTTTTTCTCCCATCTTGGACCCCCTTCGCTTGGCCTGATAACAGACCGTAACATTCGTCTTTAATGTTGACGTAAAGATATCGCGACTGGGAATTTATTTTTCACTCGGGGGGGAAACGACTGCGAACGACTACATTGCTCAAATTAAGAAGTCACGAACTCCATAAAACGTTATATCGTGCACGCGTGCGCTACGTTTTATGCCTGGTTCGGTAAAATCGAACAGACACATTCAAATACATGTTTCTATACTACATCATTGTTATTACTATAATCATCATTATCGTGGTCCTGAGTTCGTGACCGTAAATATATATTAGTGGAATTTTCCAGCTTCTGGTATTCAAACGCCACCTTATCTATGCCACGTGTGTGCATGCACCGGTGGAAGATCAAGCCCGAGTGCTTGCGACTAAGAATCAAATGTTATTACATCAGGTGCCATCGGCAGATTACACAAAGGGTTTGGTCTCAGAGGAGACGGTTGACGATTTTGAGATAATGAGCCTAGAAAGTTACGTGTTGTAACAATATACATATTGTAGAAAGACCCGTCATATCACGCACCGGCACCTTATTGAATACGCATTTAATCATTATCTCAAATGCTCAATGTGAACGATGTTTCGAATGACGATTCGCTAGACTTTGAGCAACGGACATCTCAATCGTAACTATAGGCGTCAAGTTTCCAAGTCCCGGTTCAAACCCGGGCCGAGGGAATTTTTACTCGGAGAATTACAGATAAAAATTTTATTTTTCTATAGGTTTTTTTCTGTCCCACCAAGGTTTGCACGCTCGAATAGAGGAAGAATCTCTCCTTGGTGGGTACCAATAATGAATTCATTTGGTTCGCCTCGTCCGATAAATTCAAATATGTGAATGTATAAGGCAGCGAACGATAGAGTCGCCATAGGAGCTTGGATTTTGTTATTTTGAATTAAATATTTTTATTTTTACGACTGCTTCGAAAATTCGAAATTTCTAAAATATTCGAAAATTCGAAAATAATTGGAGTTCGTTGCATAACTGTACGAAATTATACAATTATACAATTATTATTATCATTATTATCATTATTGTTATTATTGTTATTATTATTATTATTATTATTATTATTATCATTATTATTGTTGTTGTTGTTGTTGTTGTTGTTGTTGTTTTTGTTGTTGTTGTTGTTGTTACAAAACAGCTGTAAGCTGATAGCTTGTGTAGCTGTATCACGTATGACAATTATTGGCTTTGGGCCAATAAAAGTCATTACTTTGTTCGTACTTTTCCGTGGATATTGGTAAAATTCACGTAGATTCTACGAATATCTACGAGAATCGACGCGAAATAAAAGGTGGTGTCGAAAATGAAAGATATTCTCATGAAAAATAGCCGTTGATTTTCATAATTTGTCATAGAAGTTCGTAGTTTTGTCACGAAAGTTTACGAAATTTCATGCCAAAAAAAAAAAATTCTACCTCATCCTGCCGTAGATTTCATTTATTCAAATACACAACTGTAGATTTTCGGTGTTTTTCGTCAAAAGTTGTATTTCCGAAAGATGTAGTTAATTTGCATTCGTTGACTGAAATAGTTTGTCATTAGAAATCGTAAAGTTGCATTAAGTTTTTTAGAAATTCGTACTTCCTTATGAAAGTCTATGACATTCTACGAAAAAAAAATTTCCACGATCGACTTATAATTTTTTTTTAAAGTTGTTGATTAGGAATTGTAAATTTTCGTCATAGATTGTAGAAATCCGTATTTTTCTACGAAAAAAAATACCTCTTTTCTGCCATACTTCTACCGATTTTGACGAATTTCGGAATTTTTTAACCATATAGCAAGCGAGCGATAGGGTCCCGGATCGAATCCCGAACAAAACCTGCGATTTTTTTCTGAGCTGTATAGTGAACTACCCAGTCAACACACCTGTCTAAAAGAGTTCTTGTAAGAGCTCTTGCTCAAGACAGGAAAAAGAGTCTCATGATAGTGTTCTTTTCGAAGTCTTTTAGAAGTCAATATTCCGAAGTCGAAGTATAGATCTCTATATGAGGTCATTTATCAGAGCTCTTTCAACCAGATTCGTTATGAGGTCTAAAAGAAGTGCTGACTACACATGAACCTAACCTAACCATGTTCAACCTAACAAGTAACTTGACATACGTTTATGACGAATATTGAACTCACTCGGACACGAGTAATGGTCGCTCAGGTTTTTGGTAGATCAAATAGCGGTAAGTGTTGAATAGCACTAATCATTTATATCGAATATCGAGTTGCGTTTACGGAGCGCCATCATTTATCCTCATTTGAATATATTGATCATACATACAATGAAATATCCTCAATCCTTGAAACTATCATGAATCTAACCTCACTTTTTTCTAGCACATACACAGGTGCGTATGCTGCAGTCTGTACCCCGACTAAACTCTAAAACGTTGCACCACGTGAATATTTATTCATTCGTAAATTTCAGTAACCGAGTATTCGAAGACCACCTTGTGCGAGTTGAGAACAGTTCCATGAGTGTGGCAAGCGGGCATTCGGCTGGGATATCATAAGCATAATAGAAGCATCCAACTGATCTGCACCCGTAATAGAAATTATAAGTCATCTGCACTCTCTAAATTTGGATCAGTGAATATCCACTGATTCGCAGGGAGTTTCACTGATTCAGATTGAGAGAGCACTGAATACTTTTATATAAATAAGTTGGCTTAAGAATCATAATTCTACGACGATAATGAAGAAAGACATCGCTGATAACGACCCTCAAGATTTCTGCATCTGCATTTTTGGAACTTTGGCTAGCTGCAGCTCCTAACGAGTTGATCCTAGAGAAAACTTTGAACGGAGTTTTTTGTTGCCCTTTCAATTATCTAGATACGCATTTTTTTAGTTTTTTTTTTTATCGAATCATTTGAAGCCAATTTCAGATGAATTCAGGCTTTGGCGACCCGTAGCTCCGAGACGGTTAATCCTAGCGGAAACTTTGTACGACGTTTTTTGTTGCCTTTTCGATCATCTAGATACGCATTTTTTTAAGTTTTTTTTTATCAAGTCATTTGAAGCTACTTTCTGCCAGATTTATCTGATTGGTCCCGGAGTAAGCTTAAATTATCTTTGTCTACATATAGCCCAATCAAGAATCTAGACACTAATGATTTTATTCCAATTTTTTTAATCTATTTTGAGGCACTTTTCGCTGAATTCGGGCTTTGGCGACCCGTATCTACACGACGGTCCATCCTAGAGAAAAATGTGTACGACGTTGTTTGTTGCCCTTCCGATTATCTAGATCCGTGGTTGCGCTATAGACAAAGAGATTTTGAGCTTACTTCGGGACCAATCAGATAAATATGGCAGAAAGTAGCGCATATGGCTTGACAAAAAAAAAAATCTAGAAAATGCGTATCTGGACAATCAAGAGGGAACAAAAAACGTCATACAAAGTTTTCGCTAGGATCGACCCTCGCGGAGCTACGGGTTGCCAAAGCCTGATTCCATCGAAAAGTACCTTCTAATGATTCGATAAAAAAATCTAGAAAAATGCATATCTAGATAATCGAAAGGGCAACAAAAAACTCGATACAAAGTTTCCTCTAAGATCAACTGGTTAGGAGCTACGGCCAGCCAAATTACCAAAAATGCAGATGCAGAAATCTTGAGGGTCATTCGCTGATAGATAATTTCGCATCGTATACCTGTGTATTATGTATCATATATGAATTCGTATACAATAACGATGTTTTTAACAAATTCACAAAATCCCTCTCATGATACTTCATTTATACTATTTTACCTGACTTATAAGAATTTCTTGAATACATGCATTCAGCATTCAGAATGCGCCGAGTTTTAATATTCCGCAAATTTCGTGCATTTTAAGGGGTCTGACCACCCTGGCCGCACGGAAAATAGGCTTATTCTAAGAAAATTTGTAAACTCGATAGTATTTGAGAGAATTTATTGATTTTTGCACACATGCTAGTTCATAGCTTGATAAACATCTCTTATAATTTTCATCAAAAAATATTAAAAAATGACGGCTCTGCATTTGTTGCCGTGAAGGTCCTCCACCGCACACGCGCGTAGCTGGCCGCTCATAAATCTCCGGAACGGGTCATCGAAAAAAAAAAAAAAAAATATTAGCTTATTCTTGAAGAGTGTGGCTAAAATGTAGCGTAGGATTTTTTTTTTCTTCCACTACAAAATTTTTTATGAGGGAAAAACAAAAAAAAAAAAATTTTGGTCAAATTTTTTGAGCAAAAAAAATTCTAAAAAAAAAATAATCAACTCAGCAAAAAAATCCTACGCTACATTGTAGATAATGTATCTGAGAGTATTGTGTAAAAATTTCAAGGCGATCGGACCATTACTTTCCGAGATTTACGAGCGGCCAGGTCTAAAAATGTAGTTTCGAGATAAACGCAAAAGAAAGTAAGAGTGCATGTGTACGCGCATGCGCATGTGTACATAAAAATGCCTGTAACTTCGACAATTTTTCGAATTTTGACACGTGTGACGGCTCTAATTGTAGCTAAAGGTTTAGTCATAATTATAAGAGGAAAAAAAAAATCAATTTTCTGAAAATTTCAGGGTGGTCAGACCCCTTAAATGCTGAATGCATGTATTCAAGAAATTCTTATAAGTCAGGTAAAATAGTATAATTGAGTTCCAAAAGCATTCTTCTAACAGACTTCTAAAAAATTTCGTACTTCTGAGCTCTTCGCTCAAGTTCTAAAAGAGCTAATTTCGAGATGATCAAGAGCCTCAGATTGGAGTCGGACAAGATTGCATAAGAAGTCTTTCGGACTTCTTTTAGGACACTTATCGATGCTCGATTAAGAACTCTAACTAATTTTCACGAGCTCCATCAGAGGTCTTTGAGAGTACATATTGTTCATTGGGTAGGGGCTACGCCCCTGTGTGCGCTTCGCGCCTCAAAAATTGGTTCCATGGCTTTTCATTCCCTTAGGAGTCGAGTTGAAAAAAATGCTCAAACTACTTTCTAGGCATTTCAATAAGCAATTGTTGGACGCAAATACGAAGTCGATATCTTATCGGACTGAGGAGATATCCATGAATAGGGTAGACTGGGGACGGTTGTAACATTTTTCGGTTTTGCCCTCACTGAGCTCAAACTACAGTGAACACATCAATGTTCCAATTACTTTTCATCACCTCTTGATGGCCGAATATTTTCGTTTGGATAAAATCTTATAAATATAATGTTTTTTTTATATTATTATTATTATTTCATAACGTAAACTACGATAATGCTTGAATAAAAGAAGGAGAAGGAATATTGTTAGCTGTAATCATCCGCCATCAAATGGTTGCAATGTCCCCGGACCAACTGTTACAACTGACCCCAGACGGGTTTTTTTACTTCAATTCAAAATTTCATTTATTCTGTCGAATCTATCAACTCAAAATACTGTGAATACTGACACAGAATTGGCCAAGGAAGCATATGAACAAAAGAAAAATTGAAGATTTATCATAGAAGTCTAATTATCGATGTTTAACTAAGATTGTAAGAACTTACTTTAGGCCCGAAAATAACAATGGACCCCGCTACCCACTTCCGCTTTGCACGGAGGACCGCCACCTACTAATGTGCTAGTTCGGACTACTTGCACGGATTATCAGGCGGCGGTATATAA
>JAEUYN010000521.1:0-178529 GCA_018257835.1 Euura lappo
CCTCGCGTTAGAGCCGGTGGAAATCTTTGGATCAAGGCTGGCTCTATCCACAGAGGTACGATACCTAGGAGTCACCCTGGACACCAAATTAACTTGGAGAGCCCACATCGACAAGCAGGCACAGAAGGCCACGGCCACGTACTGGGCCTGCAGAAGGATGGTGGGCCAGACCTGGGGACTACAACCAAAGGTGGTTCGATGGCTATACACAGCCATCATGCTACCTCAACTATCCTACGCCTCCCTAGTGTGGTGGCCTGCCATGAGCAAGGTCACATTCCGGAGGACATACGACCGGATATACAGGATGGCGCTGCTTGGCATAACCGGGGCTCTCAGAACCACACCCGGACCTGCCATGGGAGCCCTGCTTAACCTGCCGCCACCACATATCACGATATTAGAGGAGGCCTGGAGGGCGGCACTACGCCTATGGTACCTGGGACTCTGGAGAAGAACGGGCGTGGGACACACGGTGGTACTCCGAGAGGTGGGGGTGCCCCTGGCTACCCTGGCTCAAGGGGGGGACCGGTGTCCCAACAGATACCTATTCGGCCGCAACTTCAAGGTGGCATACCCTGACAGAGAGTCCTGGGAAGCAGACCGGGACAGGATTCTCTCGCCACAAGGACTCGTCTGGTACACAGACGGCTCCAAAACGAACACTGGGACTGGGGCCGGCATCTGGTGTGAGGGACCCAGGGAGAGCACCTCGCTAGCCCTGGGGACCACGGCCACAGTCCTACAAGCTGAGGTGTTTGCCATAGAGGCCTGCGTCAGATCCATTCTGGCGAAGGGCCACAGTGGCAAGCACATCTACATCTGCAGCGACAGCCGCGCCGCACTCAGCTCCTTGGATGCCTGCGTCATAAAATCCGGGCTGGTGTGGGGCTGCGTCGAACTTCTGACAAGGCTAGCGCGTGTGAACCACGTCAAGCTGCTCTGGGTGCACAGCGGCATCCGGGGCAACGAGCTAGCGCACAACTTGGCCAGGGAGGGAGCCTCCCGTAGAGAATGCGACGAGGGTTGCCTAACAGGCATAACTACAGGGCACATAAAATGCCTATCCAAGGAACGGGCGGAGGGTCGCTTCGTCGACATCTGGACCAACACACCAGGCATGGCTCACACGAGGGCCCTCTTCCGAGGGCCATCCCACCAGTTGGGGTCCACGCTCACGAAGATGAACAGGACGGATTTGAGGACTATTATAGGACTCATCACCGGTCACTGGTACACAGGCAAGCACCTCGTACACCTGGGGCTCAGAGCAGGGTCCCTTTGCACGAGATGCGGGAAGGAGCAAGAGACTCCCCTTCACCTGATCGCGCGGTGCGACGGTCTCGTGGGCCCGCGGAGGCTGGCCCTGGGAACCGACTTCACCGGCGAGGAGAAAATAGAGGAGATGGGCGTGGGCAGGCTGCTTCGGTTCGCCAAACTGGCCGACCTCACGTCCTTCCCTACTACTTAGGGTGCCCATTAGGGCCCGGGCACAATGGTCCGTATGGACTGAGCGCCTGGTCACCCCAGATTAACAAACAACAATACTCATACAACATAGTACATATTAGTTTATACGTAAAAAAATACTATGTCACTAGATATAAATCTAGATATTAAAAAAAAGACTAAAAAAAGTATAGTATATATTAGATGTATGTGAACAAAAAACTAAAAAAAAAAAGACTATAGTACATACTATATATGCGTAAAATAAAAAATAAAAAAAAGACTATGTCACTAGATATAAATGAAAAAAGACTAAAAAAAAGTATAGTATATATTAGATATATTTGAAGAAAAAACTAAAAAAAAGACTATAGTACATACTAGTTTATACGTAAAAAAAATACTATGTCACTAGATATAAATCTAGATATTAAAAAAAATAAATAAAAAAAGTATAGTATATATTAGATATATGTGAACAAAAAACTAAAAAAAGACTATAGTACATATTAGTTTATACGTAAAAAAATACTAGGTCACTAGATATAAATCTAGATATTAAAAAAAAGACTAAAAAAAGTATAGTATATATTAGATGTATGTGAACAAAAAACTAAAAAAAAAGACTATAGTACATACTATATATACGTAAAATAAAAAATAAAAAATAAATACCATGTCACTAAATATAAATGAAGAAAAAACTATTAAAAAAAGACTATAGTACATAGTAGATATAGTATAAACAAAAAAACTATTAAAAGAAAACTGTATATTTTTATTATAAAAAGAGACTAGTAACAACATATGGTAACAACATATAGTAACGACGTATAGTATATATGTATAACTAATAAAAAAAAAAAATTTGTATGCAAATCGAATATTTTTATTTATACCTATAACGCTCGCAAAGAACGGGCACGGCCCTGCAAAGAATCCTGGCGCAGTTGTGGTACCATCATAGTTAGCCTCAGTAGCCCCCGGCCTGGCGCGGTATCCGAAATATGAACATCTGGCTGGGCCCCTACTAGGCTGCCATAGTTCAGCCAAGTCTGGCCCCGGTTTGTGGTCAGGCGAACATTTTCAGGACCCGGCCAGAACCACAACACAATTTCTACTCGGGGTGCGTCATTACGAGTTCGGATATTCGTTTGAAAATCCTGAGACTCACTGCTTGTCATGTATCTCCCGCACTTTGTCTGCATATTGAATTTGTTCGTCCCTCGCCTTTATGTGTTCTTCCAAAGTCTTCAGCTCCCTGTCTACTTCTTCCTGTCTTGCCAGTGCTTGTACGATTCGTTTTTTAGTTTCCAGCGGATCGGTCGCTACACCGATCGACGGAGATATGGATTCAGGCTGATCGGTCGGACCGAAGGAGCTATCTGGCGGATCGTTGTTATTCAGCTGACAATGAGAAGAAACGACGCCTTTGGCGAGATTCTGGTCCTGGGAACTCGGCGCGCTTTGGCTTTCGCCAGTCTGCTCGTTGGCGATTTTGCGGATTTTTGGGGGCGTCACGTTCGGGTCTTCGATCGTCCTCGACTTCTGTTTCTGCCCAGGCGAGTCTGCGGCCGGCTACACGTAGTTGGAAGAGATAAAAACCTTAGTGTCTTCCGAAATCAGGATCCAAAATTGACTCAAAAGAGACTCCATTTTTTTAACTTCCCGTTTCTCTGTTTTCAGAGAAAAAAGGAAGTTATTGTGATCACCCCGAAAATGAAAAGTCGAGTTTTTACTAAATCTCCACATTTCGAGGTCCAAAGAATCACCTCCGACTATTTTCAGTTTGACGTCTGGGTGTGTGTGTGTATGTGTGTGTGTATGTGTGTGTGTATGTGTGTGTGTATGTGTGTGTGTGTGTGTGTGTGTGTATGTGACCACATTTTTGTCCGCGCGATATCTCGAGAACGAGTTCGCGGATTTTGATCAGATAGGGCTCAGTCGACGGGGCTTTTCTCAACTTAGAACTGATTAGATTTTGGCTTTGATCGGATTAGTACTTTTTGAAGTATTAAAATAACAAAATTCTAAAAAACGCAACAAAAATGACGATATCTTGAGAACGAATCAACGGATTTCAGTGAAATTTGGTACCATATGGTTTTTTTTATCGCTGATCACGAATCTGAAGTCAGTTTTGCAAAATTTTCATTTGGCGTATTCGATGTGCTGCAAAAAAACTAAAAACATTTGGATTTGGATGAAACTTGGTACTCGTAGGTTTTTTGGGTCACTGATCACGAATCTGAAGTCAGATTAGCGAAATTCAAAATGGCGAGTCCGATTTGCTGGGAAAAATACTAAAAACATTCGAAATCTTACGGAAATTTGTACTCGAAGGTTTTTTGAACCGCTGATCAAGAATCTGAGGTCAGATTTACAAATTTGAAAATAGCTGAGAATAAAATAAATAACGGGAAGTTCGAAGGCTGGCTCATAGTCAGCCCAAACCCGCTTGTTTCTTTACATATTTTGAGCGTGTAAAAGTTTCCTTTGTCAAATTTATCACATCATCCTATGATTTACTTCGTGTATTGAATTTTGAATTAAAAAAAAATTATTTTCAAATTTGTAAATTTTCATTGAGTTTTGAAAAAAAAATTGTTTTCAAATGTGTAAATTTTCATTGAGTTTTGAAAAAAAATTATTTTCAAATTTGTAAATTTTCATTGAGTTTTGAAAAAAAAATTGTTTTCAAATGTGTAAATTTTCCCTGACGGGCCGGACTGGTCAGGTGGGGCATAAGGGCATTCCCGTACGAAGTGTCGAGGATCGCCACATCGGAAGCAGCCGGCTTGCCCTCCATGGTACGCTCCATGGGCAGACATGGTCGCAGGAAGGTAACAGGCGCTCGCCGATGCTTGGGGTGGCGGTATCGGAGGGGGGTACGGGAATGGATAGGGAGCCTGGGGTGAGACCTGGTACTGTTGAGGGGGGTGCAGGTTCTGGAGTGCCATTAAAGGCGGAGGATGGTTCGTCTGAGTCGGTGGTATGTTAGTCTGGTTCGAGGGAGCGGTACCTGGGTTCGCGCGGTTTCGTCCTCGTCCCCCGCGGGGTCTTCGGCCGCGGGACGACTGAGGATTTGGAGCAGTAGTCGGCGGGATCGCGGGGGTTCCGTTCGCGGATTGTAGTGCCGCACTACCAGAAGGGGCCGGGGGGGTCGGCGCTTGATACGCGAACTCAGGCAATACTGAGTCTTCGGGTCGCGGAGGAGGTTGATATCTTCTATCCAACGCTCGCGCGTTCTCAAATAATTCCCCTGAGATGCTCAGCTCATCCAGGGTTCCAAACTCGTATCGCGGAATCGCGAGGCGGTAACTCGGGTGTAGATTCGCGTACGCGATCTCAAGTTGCTCGTCGTCGGAGAGCGGAGGCGATATCTTGGCCATCAAGAGGCGCAAGTTGTCTAGGAAGTCGCTGATGCGCTCATCAGGACCTTGAGTGCGTCGTCGCACGTCATCTTTTAATCTAGATTGGAAATTTAAACCGGCAAATCTTTCGCGGCACGCGGTCTGAAAAGCTGTCCAGCCATTCCAGCGATTCTTATGCAAGCGGAACCACTGAAGCGCTTTATCGCTGAGAAGGAACGGCAAGGCTTCGAAAAGATCGCTGTCCGTCAGGCCGCTGCCTACGCGGCATTCTACTACCCGGTTTATAAATTCTTCAATACTTCCTCCTCGAGTACCGGCGAATTTCACGTTCCATTTCCGAACGGTGTTCTGGAGGTCGCGGGGTCGCGCGGACGGTACATTCGCGGAGTAAGCGGTGTGAGGGGGTAGAGCTTCCGAGTGAGGGTGACTCCACGCGGGGGTCCCTGCGAAACTCGCGGCGGCGGGGTATAGGGGAGCCGTTGATTGCGAAGGGTTCGCGATTGGAGCTGGCTGAGGAGTCTGGTGGGGGATAGCGTTCGCGGGATGACCATACGAGGTCAGGGGTGCGTAAGCGCTCGCGGGGTAAGTCGTGGGGGCCACTGGGTACGGAGTGGACCATTGGGCGGGGTATCCGGGGGTCTGGACAGGGTATACGTGACTGGGGGTCGGGTATGCGGTCGACGGGCCCATAGCGGGGGCTCCAGTCGTCGCGGAGGTCGTGGTGGAGGTCGCGGTCGGTAGTGTCACGAGCGCGGGATACGATTGTTGCGCCTCGACATCGGCGAGTCTGAGTGGAGGCGCGGTAAGTGTCCTTGGCGGTGATACACTCTCATCCTGAGAGTGAACACGCGGTAGCTCAGCGTCATCTCGCTGCTCCGATAAGATCCGCGGTCGCGGCGCGGATGGGGCACTGACGGGAGTGCTGACGTACGACGAAGTTGGCGGTCGGGCTTCAGGGATCGGAGGCTCGGCGCGGGTTGAGGTCCCCAAGGGCCTCGGACCCAAGGGCAACGCGGAGTTCTCTAGGAGCGAACCCTGAAGGGGTTCCTCGTCCCATGCGGGAGACCAAGACACGTTCTGGTGTCGTCCTCGTAGATGCGCGCGAAGGAGACGCCACCGGTTCCGTTCGGGGTCAGCGTCTACACGGAGTCGGTACACGCGCAGGAGCTCGTCGATGCTCGGATTCGACAACTCGCATAGCCACGAGACGACGAGATCCGTATTGTCGAGATCGAAGTTGGGCGTGGGTAGCCCCGCGTCCAGAGCGCTCGAGTTCCAGTTACCCATGGCCAATCGAAACTGGACGAGATTCGCGAGCTGTAAACCGCGAAACGAATAACACTCACCGATTCATCACACGCGCAGTCACTCATACACATGCAGGCAAGCAATAAAACTTTATTTATTTCAAATTACAATGTTTTGAAAACGTGAAAGACAGGGAAGAGAGTTAGCAGTGGCAGTTGAGATAGAAACACCCGCATTCGCACGAGGGACAAGGAAAACTGCCGAAAAACCTTGTCCGAGTGTAGCCGGACTGAGCCCATACCCCCAGCTTGCCAGTGCGCCTAAACGGCGTGACCCGTCTTACATTTTGCGGATTGACGTTCAGGTCAACACTGACACATTGGGGATTTGAACCCAAGCCTCCCGCTTGGTAGTCTTGAGTGCTAGCACTGCGCTACTACCGTCGGTAGCAAGGGGGGTTAACGCGCACACAGAAATAACAAGCAGTCTTATCCTACGATTAGCTGTAAAGAACAGAAAAAAAGAAAAAGAAAAAAAAAGAGACCAAAAATCCAGTTAAACAAGCTGAAAGAAGAAGAGGTAAAGGCAATCTGCTGCAAGCAAGCTCTCACCAGGTGCTGAAATAAAGAAAGAGTGCAAGACAAAAAGCCAGAAGAAGAAAAAAAAAAGATTAAATGGGGATTGACCGGTACTAGGGCAGGCGAGCTGTTTAGATGGAACAAAACTGGCACAGTGACAGCAAACGACGGCGTTTTCTGCCCGTTCTCGGTACTATCTCGCGGTTTTTGGCAAAAAATCGAAATTTTGGGGATGAGGGGGTCGCGGGTTCACCAACGCGGTTTCCAAAAAGGTCTCTATCGGGCCCCATTTGGAAATCAACCCCGTCCACAATGCTAGCAAAAGAAGCCGAAACCCAACGTGGATAACGGGACTAAAATTAAGTAAAGAGAGATTTGGGCGCCAAGTTCCTTACGGGAACTAATCGCCGCGTTTCCGCGGGGATGAGGGAAGGAAATAGGGGTTGAAGGAGAAGGGAGGCCGGCTAGACAGTATTTGGTAGAGGGGAACGTGGGGGCGAAGATAGAGGACCCTGTAGTTGTTGGTGAACAATTAATAAAACGTTTATTCAAGGAAAGAAGGGCGTTAACAATTCCTCCGAGATACTAGGCGATCTCGAGGGCGAAAAACAGATAGGGGCTAGAAGAGCCAATACAGCTTATATTACACTATTTACAAGTCGGCCGCTCGCCTCGACTGGACACGGGCCAGGAGGAGGGCGAGGGGAACGAGGGGGACGGTACCGCGCGAGGTGTGTCAGCTGTATACTCCGGCGGACGGTGGGTATACGCCAGCTGACTCGCGGTGGTGAGTAGCTACGGTCCTGCGCGCCACACGCAGCGCAGTCGTCACAACTGGGACGACGGCTACGGCGCTGGATCGCAGCTCGAATCACCCGATCGAAATTCACGGTCGGTACGGTAGAGCGGGATGATATCGGACGAACACAAGAAATAGACAAGATTCGAACCACAGCCTACGGCGAATCGTAGCCCGGCGACGGTTGAATATCGGGCGTGCGCGGTGACTCTGCGCACCACACGCAGAGCGTGAGTCTCAGCGGGGACCACCTCTACAGGCGCGAATCACACGGACACGCACACATGAACACACACGAGCAAAATTCAAATAGAAATGGTAAAAAGACGGTATCGGGACGCGACCATTCGGGGAGGCGCGTGCAGGTCGGAATCCCGAGGGTAGGGGGTAAGAGGCTGTAAAATACAAGCGATGCGAGAGAAAGAAAAACAGGCAAACACGATCCTAGCGGATCTAGGATACTTTCCGTGACGCTGGTCTCCTCGTCTCAGGCTCCAACGGTCTTGGCGGCAGCCAAGCCCACCTAGACGAAGTTATAACAGAGTTCTCGCAGCACAGGGGACGAACACATAGACGATAAAGATCCTACCTTGGATCGAGGGTCTCGGGTATATCCCAAAGTAGAGTGGCAATGTTCTTCGGGGCACACTAGCACACTCAGGAACACGGGAGGCAAGGTAGCCGGTCGCGGCACGTGCCTGCGGTCCGGCGATAAACCAGATCTCGGGTTCACGGGTCCCTGGGAGCTCCGGGAAATACAATTTATGATGCTCCGGTGGCACAAAACACTCGGGAAGCGAAGGCGAAAGGTTTTGGGACTCGGAAGACTCAAAATCACTATACAACTTGGAAATTGCTGCACGGTGTAACAGGTGGCTGTTACTAGCTCGAAAAACCAAGATGGAAGCTCAATAGGCAGATTTTGGCAAAGATGGCTAAACTCGTCTTCCCCGCGCCAGCTCGTAGGTCCGCGGGGAAGCGGAGTGAGGTCGCTCCTTGCTCCAGTGAACCACGTGACCCTTCGATACATTTCCTAATTCTATGCGCGTTACCGAGAGTTGCGCGAGGGTATTTTCAAACCTTCCGCGGCGTTGAGGGATGCCACAACGGGCAAAGTATTTGCCACGTTACAATTTCTCGAACACTTCGAATTTTCTTCATTGAAAATATGTGAAAAATTACACTTTTGGAAAATTTAGTTTTTCAATTTTTCTGCCCGAATAAAAAGTTTTTCGACCCCTCTCCGGCAGGTTTTCACAAGGAAGGATTGACTTTTTGGATAGGAGACATAGAGACCTTCGATTTGATACCTCACTGAAGGCATAACTCGGTGGGTGTAGTTAGTCAACAGCAAACATCCCCTTTGTGCGCCCCTGCCAAAGTTACGCGGCCAAGTTGGACAAGGCAGGATTGACTTTTTGGATAAAGGACATCAAGTTCTTCAATTCGATGCCTCGTTGGAGGGGCAACTCGATGGATGTAGTATATCAGTCACCCAAAATGAGACCCCGACCGTGCCTTCCCAATTGCCTCTCCTGCCACCCCTTTCCGGCAGGTTCTCACAAGGCAGGATTGACTTTTTGGATAGGAGACATCGAGACCTTCAATTTGATACCTCGTTGAAGGCATAACTCGATGGGTGTAGTAAGTTAGCATCAAACATCCCCTTCTAACGCCCCTGCCAGTGTTACGCGGCAAGGTTGGATAAGGCAGGATTGACTTTTCTGACGCAATGCACAGCCCTCTACACGTACATGTATTTTTTATTACAAACGCCATAAGGGTGGTTCCACTGATTTTTTCATTTTTTGATAATTTAAAAAATAACATTCCCGGCAGGATTTACTTTGGCAGGATTGCAGTTTTATGGTTGCACATATCGATCCGATTAATTAAGGACAGTCTTTACACATAACTCGATCGAGGTACAAAAAACGCGGTCGTCTCCCGGACTAATAGTGGTGTCAAAGTTAGTACAAAGAGACATCGACTACATAACATATAGATATAATACACATATCACAATATACCTGTATGGAAATTACTTTAATACCTGAAAAAAAATGTTTTCGCTCCAATTCTAGGTTCGCATACAGAATTATCAACTTCAATAAGTGTATAATATGAGTGTACAAAATTATCAGAATCTGATCTATTGAATTCTGTTGGTTTTGTTTTCTCAAATATAATCTGACAATAGCTTGAAAAGATTGGAGTATAACTTTCATGTAATTATCACTAATTTGTGACATCATTCGAAAATATGTAAAGTAAAACCTAGGGAGTTAAAAAAAAGACCCTGGACCACAATTGAAGAGTAAAAATCCCTGCGATGGAAATTGAAATAAAAGAACCTTGTGCCGAACCGCTTCGAAAAGCTTCGAAGGGTTCAGCGCAACGTTCCTCTGCGTCTAAACTATATCGCCAAAGACTAGAATATCACTCGTCCGATAAATTCAAATATGTGAATGGACTAGAATATCATACCGAGCCCTATATTACCACACCCTAGATACGCATGCTTCGGAAGATTCGATTTTTTATACTCAGACTTTATACCACAAAAATTGACTTACTTTTTCGTTTCTCAAGGAAGTATCATTAAAATGGAACCATAGACCCTTCCTGTAGAACACATAATAGAACAGCTCCATTTCTAGCTACAGAAAACATATCACTCTCCCACGAAAACGGAGTCATCATTTGGAGAAACTTCCGAAACAAATCATGACCCGACGCCACTGCACCTAGTATCCAGAATATTCTTCTCGCTGAGCCAGTCAGCCGCTGTCCTCCCTTTACATTGTCTTGCGCCGACGTAGACACCAAAAATCCATGGAAAATTCATCCGTAGTCTTCATGTCCTCGTCGGACAATATGTGAATCGACCGCTGACGGACTCGATGATTCTTTCATCGTCAGAAAATAGATGTCGTGATGATGTATCACACTATAAACATTACACGTATCCAGTTGGAACAATAATTTTAATTGGGTGTGCATCTCACTGTGAATGTTCCGTCGCAGGCAACTCCTATTCAATTATTACAGTTTCTCCATATCCTATTACACCTTGTTCGATCCCACACTTCATCTCCATCCTGGGCGGTCTAGCCATCTGTACAACCTCATCCTCAAGTCGGCCACTTCGGTGACCACCGATATTTTCCAACCTCCCAACTCAGTTTTCTATCCCATCATTCGCTCAAGTGTTCTGAGATTTCCAAATCCTTGAAGTTAATTTATCGTCCTTTCGCATGGTCAAAATTGTCTTCCCACGCTAACCTCTGCATGTACACTCTTAACAAGTAGAACCTCCTCCTCGGATCTCAGCCAATCGGCAATTACTCCATATCCCTACTCATGTAACATAAACCAATTACAGCTAACTCAAAATCCCTTCCAGTTCCTCCAAAATTCAAATCATCCTCGAACGCATCCTCTTCTATCAACCTCGTCAGTCGTTTACCAAACCTCAAACCTATCTGCGTAACGCTCCGCGAGCCACAATCAACACAATCCATCTCAAACAGTCTCGCGTCAATTGTATAACATATCAAAACATTCATTTATCTTCATTTACTTTCATCGTCAATCATTATACAACCGCTTAAATATATCAATGTTCTAGTGTTATTCCAACTTTACAACTCATTTCCAAAAAATATACCTGCAACCCTTTAAGTAGTGCTGCAGGCGTTCATGCCATCTCCGCTTCGTAACATCAAGAAAAAGAGCTGCGCGTGAACAGTGAACGATCAGAATAACTATAGTGGCGAAGGTTATATTTCGCGAATAATCACATAATCGTTTTATATTGGACTGTATATGGCAAAGACGCTTCTATACGCTCACATTTTTTTGGTTATTTCATACTTGGATGGAGAATTTCAGGCATAGAGTCTCAAGTCGCTTTGTAAGAATGAACGTAGTAAGAGTAAGGTTAGGTAACGCGTTACAGAATGCCAGGGCACAGAAATATTACTTGTTTGGCGATATTTCTTATATGAAATGTATGAGTGATGGACTTTTACTCACCTGGTATGGAGTTGAAACTGAAATCTGTTGAAGAAGTGAATATACGAAGCAAAATCGTTTAAACCAGTGACCGAGCCGCACAACACATTCACAGTCGTTGGCGTTTCTGAACAATATGGCGGCGTCTGCCGTGTGGTGGCGTGGCGTCCGTGGCATGCGCTGCTGTTGCAGTAGCGATGGCAGTAGTCGTAGTTGTAAATCTTTCCGACAAATTTCGAGCCTTTCATCACGGGATTTTTCGGTTCGTTTCTGTGTATTGTAGATTGTTGCGCCGATTCCAAATCCGCAAACAGAATATGAAAAAATTGACTATTTCTGCTATTTTTGGTGGCTTGTAACTTTACTGCTTAACAAACACGATTCCCTCGAACAAATATAAAATACTTCTGTTCGCGGATCTGGATTCATTGCCGCAATTCGCTTTAGAAACGCAGAAATACTGCAAAATATCCCGGAACAAAATTGATCCGAACCTGTATCGTATATTATTTGTTTATTCTCATATTTTTCGAATAAAGAGTAGTGCTTCGAAAATGGTCAGGCCTTTTTTATGATATCACACACCGCTCATTGCGGTAAAACTGTATGATCTTGAGTCTCAAGTGACAAAATATTTGGAAATGGAGAATCAAGAAATTCTAAGAATTTGGAACCAAATGTAACGGCGTTTACCAGATGAAGTCATAGTCATAGTATAGTCATAGGTATATGTTGGTTCAATAAGGACATAGTTCAGAATCCGATGAAAAAACATCGTCTCTCAGAATATGACTCAACAACATCGTCGTTCATGTTTTTATAACTAGAATTTCTAGTACGAAAAAATGAACGACGATTTCGTTGAACCGAATTCCAAACGACGAGGTTCCCGCGTAAAAAAAGTAGTATGGGCAATGTATGGCGCGTATATTGGATATTGTAATTGCCCACACATTGGTAACGTATAACAAATACATTTCCCATATATGGGTACACTATTGCTATGGCACAATAGTCACTACTCTTGCAAAATACCGGCAATACCTATGGCAACTGTATGGCCAATATTTGGTCGATATATGGCCAAAGTTGCATGGCGCATATGTGGCGCGTATATTGAATATTGTCATTGCCCACATATTGGCAATATAGAAAGACTGCATTTCCCATATATAGGTACACTACTACTGCTAATGCACAATAGTCACTACTCGTGCAAAATACAAGCAATACCGATGGCAACTGTATGGCTAATATTGGCCCGATATATGGCCAATATGCCAACGCTATTTAGGAAATACGGCGCAATTGAGTATAATTAACCGATTAAACTATAGGTTCAATTATTTTCACCAGGAATATAAAATAAGTTTCCACTCTAAGTCATCAAATAAATACTGAATGTCACAATTCAACAATATCCATTTATTTTCGCAGCATCAAACGAATAATTGTGCATGGTACCTATATTTATTCATCCTCCGACATATTAAGGGGGCGTCCACAAATTACGTGAGGCGTTTAGGGGGGGGAGGGGGTCGAGCCGAATCTCACCCAATCTCACGTGGGGGAGAGGGGGGGTCTCGGCCAATATCACGTAATTTTTTTGTATTCATAAATTATGCTTTTTTATTAGAAATCCAACGCGATCAAGCACAGATTAACGTATTTACACTAAAAATACGCATTTTGAAAAATCTCACGTGAGATTAGGGGGGTGGGGGAGGGGGTCGAGCCAAATCTCACGAAATCTCACCAAGGGGGGAGGGGGGGTAAAAAAATCGCAAAAATCGCCTCACGTAATTTGTGGACGCCCCCTAACGGGTTCTACAATGAAATCTCCTGTGTCTCTTATACAAACATGGAAGCACACACATTCCAAAAACTCAACTCTTATCATAGTGGGGTTTTTTGTTACATGTGAATATTTTTTAATTGAGGATAATACGCCGTTGTGAAGGTTAGTCTGAAAAGCATTTTGTGTCAAGCATTTTTGTATGACTGCCAAGTGAGTAGCTGCAGGACACCCACAGAACTCTAAGCAATCGCAATCAGTCAGTCTCAAATAATATTGTACGAAACCAAAACATGGAAGTCCATCGTCTAAATATTTAACACAGAATGATTCTGTCTTTTTCGATCCCTGATAGATACGAGATGTATACAATACACTTTTTTTGAATAGTTTTTTGAAGATTCGCACATTTTTACAGCGAGAAAGATCAAATGGAAGAGTGCTATGGAATTCATTCGGTAATTCATCTAATCTGGATAAATTCCCTACTATAGGTATGTAACGAATCTGAAATTGTTTTCAGTCTGAGATTTTTTTTTTTGGAGACAAAAGTCTTGTGCAAAAATCGTAGGGTTCCCTATTCCGAACTAGCCACTCATCTTTCAAGGTACTACCCAATGAACCATATGTGCTCTCAAAGACCTCTGATGGAGCTCGTGAAAATTAGTTAGAGTTCTTAATCGAGCATCGATAAGTGTCCTAAAAGAAGTCCGAAAGACTTCTTATGCAATCTTTTCCGACTCCAATCTGAGGCTCTTGATCATCTCGAAATGAGCTCTTTTAGAACTTGAGCGAAGAGCTCAGAAGTACGAAATTTTTTAGAAGTCTGTTAGAAGAATGCTTTTGGAACTCAATTATACTATTTTACCTGACTTATAAGAATTTCTTGAATACATGCATTCAGCATTTGAAATGCACGAAATTTGCGGAATATTAAAACTCGGCGCATTCGGAATGCTGAATGCATGTATTCAATAAATTCTTATAAGTCAGGTAAAATAGTATAAATGAAGTATCATGAGAGGGATTTTGTGAATTTGTTAAAAACATGGTTATTGTATACGAATTCATATATGATACATAATACACAGGTATACGATGCGAAATTATCTATCAGCGATGTCTTTCTTCATTATCGTCGTAGAATTATGATTCTTAAGCCAACTTATTTATATAAAAGTATTCAGTGCTCTCTCAATCTGAATCAGTGAAACTCCCTGCGAATCAGTGAATATTCACTGATCCAAATTTAGAGAGTGCAGATGACTTATAATTTCTATTACGGGTGCAGATCAGTTGGATGCTTCTATTATGCTTATGATATCCCAGCCGAATGCCCGCTTGCCACAGTCATGGAACTGTTCTCAACTCGCACAAGGTGGTCTTCGAATACTCGGTTACTGAAATTTACGAATGAATAAATATTCGCGTGGTGCAACGATTTAGAGTTTAGTCGGGGTACAGACTGCAGCATACGCACCTGTGTATGTGCTAGAAAAAAGTGAGGTTAGATTCATGATAGTTTCAAGGATTGAGGATATTTCATTGTATGTATGATCAATATATTCAAATGAGGATAAATGATGGCGCTCGCCGTAAACGCAACTCGATATTCGATATAAATGATTAGTGGTATTCAACACTTACCGCTATTTGATCTACCAAAAACCTGAGCGACCATTACTCGTGTCCGAGTGAGTTCAATATTCGTCATAAACGTATGTCAAGTTACTTGTTAGGTTGAACATGGTTAGGTTAGGTTCATATGTAGTCAGCACTTCTTTTAGACCTCATAACGAATCTGGTTGAAAGAGCTCTGATAAATGACCTCATATAGAGATCTATACTTCGACTTCGGAATATTGACTTTTAAAAGACTTCGAAAAGAACACTATCATGAGACTCTTTTTCCTGTCTTGAGCAAGAGCTCTTACAAGAACTCTTTTAGACAGGTGTGTTGACTGGGTAGCGTTGATGAACAGTGACATATTGAAAAATATTCGTAAATCTGCCGACTTACTACCGTGTACTAGCGCTTTCAACTTTCCATTCAAATCTTCGAAGGGAAAACATGATGTTGTCCAAAGAGGACCAGTATTTCTGACCGTATCGGCTAAATGTCGTAGCTGGTGTACGTTGCATGTCATATGTTTAAGTCCGTATAATTCTTCATACCTAGCAACAAATTCTCTCAACGCTTCATCTGCTCGGTCTACCATTCCAGTTGAAATCTTCTCTTGGTACAAAAGGGAAATATCTAGTACCAGTAATTTATAATGTTCAAAATACTCTTTCGGTAAAATGTCATGTAAAATTGGCAGCGAAAAATAAAAGAATCAATTTTTTAATCCGGAAGCTTTCCAAAATTTGGAATGCTTCTCTATTGATCTCGGACGCCTTTGAACGTATGCAGGTGGCTGTACACTCGATAATCTTTCATCAACAACTTTTAACAGGGTAAAAGTAAAGTAAAGTTCGGTTCGGGCTAGTCCCAGGTCTTTTTTCTGCTCCTTTTCGGAGCTAATCGACCTATGTTTCCAGGCCTATATTGGGTTTTGGTACTCTCCAGTTTATATGTACCGCGTAGCCTTTCCCTATAGTCGAAACGCATTCGCCCCCCACGCACCCATTCTCATGTGAACATGAGCCTGGGAGGAAGAGAGCGTTTGCATCTCGACTGGACCTACAATTTTTTCTTATACGGTGGGTTCCGAACCACCAGAGTCGCAGAATTGAGCACTTGAAAACTTTTTTCTCTCGAAAAAATTTCAGAGGTGCCCGCTCGGGATTTGAACACAAGCCTCCCGGGTGGGAGTCTGTGTGCTTATCCACTGAGCCACTGCGACTCTCAACAACTTTTAACAGGGTGTAGACAGAAAACGGTTCGTCAGAATATTGCAGATCAAATAACCAAAACAGTATGTAATGTATGAAACGTGTATACCTATATAGTATAAGTAAGATTAGCGGTTACGGTAAACACAGAGAGCCAGTTCGTACCTGGAGGTATTGGAATACAGATGTACATATTAAGCCGGCTCTGATAATAAAAAGTAAATTGTGTGTACCTGAATCTGAGTTTATTCATTACATTTTTGGCGACGAGGATAAAAATATCAAAAACGCGCGTGTGCAGTAAAGCATAAATGAGTAGAAAAAGAGTGTAGTGCTAGATGCAGTGCATAAAGAGAGAAACAGTGAAAAAGGATAGCCAGCGTATGTCGAGTGAAGATCGACTGAAAGAGAAAACCACTACAACGTGGATATACGAACTAAGCAAGAAACAATTAGTAAAACAGTTGAAAATCGCAGGAGTAGCTGCAAGCGAAAGCGAATTAATTGCAGATCTTAGAAAATCTTTAGTGAAAGAGGTGAGAAATAAAGGGTTCAGAAAAGATGGCGGAAAGGAAATGCCACGAAGTGAGAACACTGTAGGGGACGAGAAAGAGGTCTCTAAACCGTCAACAAGTGAGGACAGAGGTTTCTTCATAGTGTTACGTGAGGCTAACCCGAGCGGTGACAAGTTATATAACTATTATTTAATTACATAACCCAAACCTCCGTGTACAATGAATAAATTTTAAGTATGAATCTAGTCAGGTTTAGTGATCCATACGGTAGGGTAAGTTACAGTCACGTCCTATACAGGCCCGCAATTAGTCAAACAAAGGATGTAGGGCGAAAGGAAACTTATTAACAAAAAGGTGAAAGATATGTTAATAATTCTCCGAAAACGAAAGGTTAGGTAGGTAAAATCAAAATATATTCTGAAAGCGATTAAAAATGTT
The DNA here is from genome assembly GCA_018257835.1 of Euura lappo. Taxonomy (NCBI): domain Eukaryota; kingdom Metazoa; phylum Arthropoda; class Insecta; order Hymenoptera; family Tenthredinidae; genus Euura; species Euura lappo. Next base: position 17,049 of record JAEUYN010000521.1, read on the forward strand.
ACCCAGATGATTTACAATACTATCAACTGAACAATAAACGAAATAATAATAAAAATTAAACAAACAATCAAAACCATTCACGGCAGGTGAGAACCCAAGGTCTAACAACTACTATGACTTCTACTACTAACAATTTCAATAATAATAAAATTATAACAAAATATTCAATGCAACGCAATTCCCCTTCTCTCAATTATAACTCTCCAAATATTAAAATTATTATTATCTAAATCAAAAATATAAAAACAACATTCCAATATAAAATTCAAATAGACAGAGATCTAAACAGCATAGTGACTTAGCTTGTACGGCTTCAATACAGGATCACGTGCGGTGATCTTACATACGACAGGTCTGCTGCTGATGACTAGGCAAGGGGGGTTGTGAAGATGTTATTCACAAGAGTTATTATTATCCACGGTCCCTGTTAGTCTCTGAACTCCACACAATCACTCACTCTGTCCTTCACTGATGCTAATTTAATCTATATTAACTTCAAACAACTATCTCTATTTTTATTCAAATTATAAAAGTTCCAGTGAACCAATTGTCTCTAAACTAACTTCTTCAAAACAGAAGTGCTGATCTTTTTACACTGATTTTAATAATCCAAAACACCAGTGATATTATAAACGAAATAATTTAGTACGAGAATTCTAAGTCCTTCAGGCCCGTCACTATATAAATAGACGCCGGTTTATTCCCGAACTCACGGCTTTTCAAATTCAAGGTTCAATACGTCCACGCTCAATGCGACTTAACAGAAGAAAGACGATGTACCAAGTTCAGAGCTCCCCAGGTAAAGCGGTGATGTATTAATGCGCCCTGTCTAGTCAGCAGATTAGCAGCCGTCTTAGCCTCTAATAGGCGCGGCGGATGCATCAGGCTGTATGCCTCCTAGGTACGCTGTGCGGTCCGTACTACGGCCGCGACTAGCCATAGTCTCTTCATGCTAACTTATAAATTTTCAATATTCTTAACTTAATTTTAATAAATATAATCAATTTAATTTTCAAACATTCTCCATAATCATTTACTTAACCATATAACAAAAACAATAATTAACTATGTTTATTCTATATAAATTTAATAATTAAGAAAGGGAGTTACCGTGAACTGACTATACAATAATAACATCAGCAAAACCTTGTGTTCTCCGTGCTGACCGGTAGTAATACTAGTCTAGCTTAGTTATCAGGGTTTACGTGACTTTTAGCCAGTTGAGGGGGTGTAATAAGACTACAAAATGCAATATTCCCAGGCTTTCATGAGAACTGTTTCCACAAAAAATGATAAAAATAAAAACGAATTTAGAAAACGATACCACTAAGGTGCGATCGTGACAATAGCAACAGGGAGTGAGGACAGAGAGGTCCCTATACCGGCACAAGAGGTACACGTAGGCGATAGCTATACCGAACTATTTGATATCTACACCGAACTATCCGAAATGGCAGAAGGTTCGTCAACAAGACTGGAATTCCATTTAGGTCGTGATGATTGGGAAGTGTTTATAGAGAGGCTCGAGCTCTCCATGCTAGCAGGTGAAGTGACAGATGAAAACAAAAGGCGAGCCCTATTACTCACTAAGATTAGCACAGAAACGTACACATTAATACGGGATCTATGCGCACCAGTCAAGCCAGGAGAAAAAGCGTACAGAGAGTTAGTATAAATAGTACATAGAAGCCTTCTGAGGCAATGGAGCGATGTAAATTCCATCAAGCCACGCAGACGGCAGTGGAATCGGTTGCAGAATACGTAGCGAGACTAAAAAAATTGGCGCTACATTGCAATTTCGCGGACGTAAATACGGCCTTACGTGACCAGCTGGTGTGTGGGTTGCAGGATCATGACACGAGATTGGAGCTGTTCCGAACAGACGCATTGACTTACGACGCGGCATTCAAAATTGCGGCAGGTCGAGAGTTAGCGAAAAAGAACGCTAAAATAACAGCTAATATGAGTCAAGGTGGACAAACGAGCAGAGATCTTAATTTTTTGTCGAAAGGAAAATTCACGAAACAGAGTACGTCAGCATTCACAAAAACTAACAGACAACAAGGAACAAATCAAAGACAATTTGGATCACGCGGTAAACCGCCCGAAGTCTGTTACTGCTGCGGCGGAAGGAACCATTGGGCAAAAAATTGCTGGCATCGTGATAAAACATGCAAAGCATGCGGAAAGAGAGGTCATATGCAGTCGGTGTGCAGAGGAGGTGCACATATAGGAGGTACTTTCACGGGAAACCGTACGTCAAGCCAAAACCCAGGGCGTGACAAAGGTCAACAGCCTACACGAAAACAATCGGTCAGATATATGCAAGAAGAAGAAAACATCGATTATGAAGAAGAAGAAGCAGCGGACTTCTTGAAGCTGAGCACCACAAATTGTAACGTCTTAGGGGAAGAAGGTCACAGACGTTCAAGAAACGAGGACGCACCAGTGATCTTGGAAATGAAAATCAACGGAAAGTGTATACCTATGGAGATGGACACAGGGGCTGGAGTGTCAGTGATTAGTGAAGTGAACAAAAGAAAATATTCCTCGACGTTGCGAGAATCGGACACAGCACTGGTATTGAACTGTTACGGTAACAATAAGTTAAGGCCCACAGGTGTACTTGAGAAAATTCCAGTTGAATATAATGGTAAAGTTATGTACTTAGTCAAGAGACTCGGTAGAGTCTCGAGCCAAGTACATTAAAAAATTTTTTTTACGCGCGACAGACTCAACGGCTCTATATACCCGAGCGAACTCTGTTTCGGCCAAACGCCAATTTTCAAGTCGTGTTTATTCCGTCTTCGTGACAAATATCGCTTTTCGCATGCAAGGTTTTGAACCTGGGTGCGAAAAGCTCTCATTTAAGCCCAATTTGAACGTAATCAGTTAACTGAGAGCTTAGATATGATCAATTATAGATTTCTGATACCCCGTTTCATCGCCTATTTCGTTTCCTCCGTCAGGCGTCGTTTCCAAATTCTGAATACATAATACTACAGTCCGCTCTGGTAATATGCCCTCTATCAATATGCCCGCTTCCCCTAATTCTCGCTCGAAGTCTACCCCCACTACTGACTAGCCTCGGGCTCACCTCGAGTTTCATATCCGTCTCTGTCAAAAGAGCCGCCCGCTGGCTCAATGCAATAGCGTATATTTTCGCTGTTTCAACTTCAATTTATCCATATACATAATAATAATTGATTTTATTCGATGAAATACAGATTATGTATTTGGTGATTTGACTATATCAATGTGTATTCTTAACACATTTGTAGGATAAATTATGATACTTACGAAGTTTTCTCAAAATAACAAACTATACAAAAAATTGAAATGATCCTATAAAATTTGATACATAAAGAAAAATATGGGTAGCGCAAAACGAAATGACGTGCAAAACTAATTTTTGTCAAATAAATATATATATTATCAGTGGGATTTATTTGAATTTTTGTAATTTTCGATACATGGAAAATGAAAAACCTTAAAAATTATCATGGACGGACTCTAGAACTTGCAATGGAAATGTATTATTATTATTATTATTACTATTATTATTCTAAAACTTATGTATCATTCACAGTTCTTCAAGGACCTAGTCTTCATTAAGAACACCGATAGTGGAAGAAATGAAGGAAAAATCTATGGTTGATTCGCTGTTAGTTGCATTCGGTTGTACAAAAGGCTCCTCTGGATGATTTTCAAATTCTGCAGCTTCATTGACTTGTGCAAAAATTTCTTCTTTCGTCCATCTTTCTTGAGAAACTACATATAAGGAAACACGTTCTTCAAATATCTAATTCTTTGAAAACAATTTATAATTTTGTACTTTACATTCTCATCAGTCACAAAGTCACGACGAAACATTTTTTTCTTCAAATTTGTAATCAAAGTGTATTAGAATTCTTGTTGCAATATGTTTGATGAACACATTGAGCAAAATTAACGTAAATATTTGACCAAACTCACCCCTTTCTGTTTTTCCTAACCACTCCGCAAGTGTTTCTTCATCAACAGTCTCGTAACCTTGAATTTTGTTAATGGATTGTAACAAGTGATTCAAATCGTCGTGGTACGAAAGGCCAGAGACACTTTCTGTCCCCACTGAAGATTCTGAGCCCAAAAGATCCAACGAAACGTCCTCATCGGTTTGAGTTTCTACATCTCGTTTGTCGACTGACCAGAGTTTTTTCCAGCTGCTGGCGATGGTTGCCGAAGATACTTTCTTCCAAGCTTCGGCGCTCCAAAAAATAGCGTTTTTGATTGTGACGGTTTTCAAAAAGTCAACCAATTGTATGGCTTTGTTTTGAGATTCCAAAATCGATTCTACCAATAGATTCTGATAATGCATTTTTAGCGTTTGAAAAATCCCTTGGTCGAGTGGTTGAATAAGAGATGTGACGTTTGGAGGAAAAAAAGCCACCTCGATATCGTCGATTTTGATATATTTATGCGCTTTGCAATTATCAACAATCAATACCGCTTTTGGAGGTAAATTATTGGCCATCAAGAATCTCTTCACCTCGGGAACAAAGTGATCGCGAAACCAGTCCTCAAAAAGTGTCTTGTCCATCCATGAATTTTTTTGATTGTAGTACTTTACAGGCAGATCATCCTTGTTGATGTCTTTGAAGCATCGAGGATTCTTGTATTTGCCAATGAAAACCAGCGGTAATTTCAAGGATCCATCAGCGTTAGTACAGGCAGCTACCGTGACTCGTTCCAATTGTTTTTTCGTCCCTGAGATGCTGGTTCTGGATTTTGGAGCCAAAGTACGACTGGGTACTTGTTTAATATAGACGCCGCTCTCATCCATATTAAAAATCTGTTTTTTTTGCAAGTTTTTAGTTACTACCATTTTTTTGAATTCTTCTTCATATGATTGTGCTGCAGCGTCATCAGCCGACAATTTTTCTCCTGTGATTTTTAAGTTCCGAATTCGTTTTCTTTCTTTGAATCCAGATAACCAACCTTCGCTGGCTTTGAATTGGTCATTTTTCTGATGATTTTCTCTCAGGACCAAAGCTTGACGTCGAATCATCGGGCCAGAAACTGGAATTCCTTGGTCTAGGGTTTCAACTAACCATTGAAATACGGCCCCGTCCATTTCATCTGCAGTGGACTTCTTTTTTAATGTTTTGGTATTAGGCTTTTTCGCTTGTTGAGTGATTTCTTCTCTCGCCGATTTCCATCGTCTCAAAGTACGATCGTTCAGTCCATACTTTTCACAGATCACATGTGGGGGATGTTGATTCGATTCCTCCAAAATGTTTTTCTTTTCTTCGAAAGAAAACCTTTTCCTCGTTTTTTTCGGCAAATGGTCCAGTGAATCTGAATTTTCAATTGGAGTCGCAATCACATCTGGAGAAACAACCGCGGAAAAATTTTTTGTATTCTTCCTTTTTTTTGTTCTATTTTGAGGTTCCATTTTATTCTGGAATTAAAAAATGTATCAAATTGTTATCCCTAGGATAATAATATGTACTGCGTAATAATAAGTGTTTGTTATCTCTATAATTTTTTATTCAACTCATTATTCATGATTATTATTCATTACGTATATCGTTATTGTTGATTTTTTGAATTTTATCCAATTATGTATAGTAATTTCATTAAATTTTATCTCGATTTTTCATGACATTTAATTTCTGGTCAATTAATTGCGAGGGGGAAATAACGTGTCAATAGCTCGTGAAATAATCGAAATAATCGACGAAATAACTGGAATATGGAATGAGAAATAAATGAAATAATGAGAAATAACTAAAGTGATGAGAAATAAATGAAATAATGAGAAATAAAACAAATAATTGGAAATAAAAAATTAATTGGATTTACATATTTCAGCAATGAAAAATAACGTGTCAGTCAAACGTTGAGTTATTTCCCTCTCGATTTATTGCATGGATGATTTAGGTTACGAATTTGTGAATCAATTTTATGAAGAATATTTCCACAGTGAGATACTCTTTACATATATCGAATTTTAGTATCCAGGAATTGACGGGAAGGCGGTGGCAAAAAGGTAAACATTCAAAGCGTTTCTGCGCTACAAGTCTTTCATTTGTCAATTGGTTGACATTTTGTATAGTGTATACCAAATTCATATAACACTACGAATGTATACCTCTTTTTAGGCCTTCAATTACTGCAATCGCTCGGACAATATTCAGATAAGAAAGTACCAAACGTTATGAGAAATGCAAATAATCAAAACTAGACGAAAATAAGTATGTATTCGCACAGTCATTTCAAGTAAAATGCTTCTGTTTTGTGTAGGATATTTTATACAAAAGCATGCCATTCCATTAAAAATGTATACTTACCGTATCTGGGATAAATAAATACAAATAAATTAGCAGAACAGGCAGCCGAGCAGGCAGCTAGTCATCCGACGGCGTCGGGCTTATTACCGGAGCGCGAAGTGAATTTTGACATCGTGACCGCGCGTCAGTAGTGGGGGTACCCGAGTTCCAAGAAAAATACTCCCCTAACCGCCCATAGCCGGGCTTATTACCAGAGCGGACTGTATAGAAAGTCGTTCGAGTGATAGGGAAGTTACATGGTGCTGAAATATTACAGAGTTTCCGATCTATCTAGTATCATACATGCAAACAGACGAAACAACATTGTGTATGGCCGTTAAGTTACCGACCGTGCTGTCGAGTGTCGTCCCATGTCGGCTGCCAGTGCGGCTGCTAGATTAAGTGATTAAGTGAGGTTAGGTTCTGCTAGGTTGACGAAGCGCTCAACAAGAGTTTTTATTACGAATTTGCGTATGTTAACTATTGTTACCGCTGGACATATTATAATAATGTGACGTTATTTACGACTTATTTATGATGGGATAAGAAACAATGAAATTTATGATTCTCCACTGAAATGAATATATGATTGGGAGAGGTTCTTTTATACACAAAATTTTTCTACACGGTGACTTTTCTACATGAATTATTCTACACCATTTTTTCTACACCGTTTTTTTTCTACACCAATTTTTCCTGCACCGTTTTTTTTCTACACTATTTTTTTCTACTCCACAATTGTTCTACATGGGCCAGTTCTACACAACCAAGATACAATAAATTCCCTCCGAAAATTTATTCTACACCGTTTTTTTTTCTACACCAATTTTTAACTTCCCGTCTCTCTGTTTTCAGAGAAAAAAGGAAGTTATTGTGATCACCCCGAAAATGAAAAGTCGAGTTTTTACTAAATCTCCACATTTTGAGGTCCAAAGAATCACCTCCGACTATTTTCAGTTTGACGTCTGGGTGTGTGTGTGTGTGTATGTGTGTGTGTATGTGTGTGTGTGTGTATGTGACCACATTTTTGTCCGCGCGATATCTCGAGAACGAGTTCGCGGATTTTGATCAGATAGGGCTCAATCGACGGGGCTTTTCTCAACTTAGAACTTTTGGCTTTGATCGGATTAGTACTTTTTGAAGTATTCAAATAACAAAATTCTAAAAAACGCAACAAAAATGACGATATCTTGAGAACGAATCAACGGATTTCAGTGAAATTTGGTACCATATGGTTTTTTTGATCGCTGATCACGAATCTGAAGTCAGTTTTGCAAAATTTTCATTTGGCGTATTCGATGTGCTGCAAAAAAACTAAAAACATTTGGATTTGGATGAAACTTGGTACTCGTAGGTTTTTTGGGTCACTGATCACGAATCTGAAGTCAGATTAGCGAAATTCAAAATGGCGAGTCCGATTTGCTGGGAAAAATACTAAAAACATTCGAAATCTTACGGAAATTTGTACTCGAAGGTTTTTTGAACCGCTGATCAAGAATCTGAGGTCAGATTTACAAATTTCAAAATAGCTGAGAATAAAATAAATAACGGGAAGTTCGAAGGCTGGCTCATAGTCAGCCCAAACCCGCTTGTTTCTACACCGAACTTTTTCTACACCAATTTTTTCTACACCGAATTTTTTCTACACCGATTTTTTCTACACCGAATTTTTCCTACACCAATTTTTTCTACACCGAATTTTTTCTACACCGAATTTTTTCCACACAGAATTTTTTTTACACCGTTTTTTTTCCTGCAAGAGACACATTTTTCGACACGCTTGACTCACAATGAGATATTCTACGAATCTCACTAATATACATATATATATATAACGAAAGTAACATTTCAACTCAAACAGAATTCATCACTTGACGTGTTATCGCCGAATTGGTTTTGTGTATTGACAGAAAAAATCGGTGTAGAAAAAGTTCGGTGTAGAAAAAATTCGGTGTAGAAAAAATTGGTGTAGAAAAAATTCGGTGTAGAAAAAATTGGTGTAGAAAAAAAACGATGTAGAATAAATTTTCGGAGGGAATTTATTGTATCTTGGTTGTGTAGAACTGGCCCGTGTAGAACAATTGTGGTGTAGAAAAAATTGGTGTAGAAAAAAAACGGTGTAGGAAAAATTGGTGTAGAAAAAAAACGGTGTAGGAAAAATTGGTGTAGAAAAAAAACGATGTAGAAAAAATTGGTGTAGAAAAAAAACGGTGTAGAAAAAATTGGTGTAGAAAAAAAACGATGTAGCAAAAATGGTGTAGAATAATTCGTGTAGAAAAGTCACCGTGTAGAAAAATTTTGTGTAGATAAGAACCTCATCCATCGTAATTGAATTGAAATAATACTCTACGATGTTGAACGTTCGCATCGTGCTCTGTCTTGTGTAAAAATATTAATTCGGGCGAGCGATTTATTGATGTTCGACGAGTCCTAAGGAATAACCGGACTAACAGACGTATATCTCGGCGGACAGTCTAGAGCAGACGTAACTCGGAATACGCCTCGAGGCGATTATAGAGCTCCGTACACATTTTCTACCCGGTTTCAGGAGTTAGGTTTCAGTTCTAAACTGTCCACCGAACACGGCTGTTTCCGCACAAGTTATTGATATGAGCAATCATTCAATTGCTTTGGTTATATTTCCCCACGCCTAGTTCTAGCTCCACAGAGAAAATGTGTACGCTGCAGTATGCTCCGGAGGTTTTCTTCGATGACTTAGCTTTAAATTTTCACGTTGCGGAACAGCTCTTGGAGCACTCGAGTAACACGACGTCAAATCATCGGATTCTGACGATAAGAATACCTTGATGGACCGGAGCGAACGGACGAATCTTGCCATGCAATCTAATAACAGAAGTACTATCTCGGAAGACTTTATTGAGTGTTTATCGACAGTTATTAATTGATTTTGATATATTTCCATACTGTTATTATTTTTGTAGGAAATCATAAAAACATTATACTGGAGCATGGCAGGATACGGATTTCCACTTATGCTGAAGTTCATTGTCGGACAATTTGGAAAGTATTCATCCGGCCAACGTATTCCCTTGAGGGGAGACTTGGATGAAATTTTGTGAATCGCTATCAGATGTCAAATAAAAATTTTTTTCCAACAGTTCCTGAGTAATGGTAGTATAGACTGTGCAAAAAATTTTCAGCCTTCTCCGATGAAGGTGTAAGCGCAAGAAACCTCGCGCAGAAGATTTTGCCCACCGCTGCCAAAATTCCTTGCTTCTACAGTTTCACCGCATTTGTATGTAATGCCAGTAGACGGACCAACTCTAATCGGACGGCGATGGCTACGGGAGCTAAACATTTGGCCGTTTGGTGGATTCAGTTCACTCACAGAGTCAGTGCAAACGGGGCTAAATACGCTGAATAATGTCGCGAGAGAAAATGAATTAAAACAAAAGTTTCCGTCGCTGTTCGATGGAGGAATAGGTTGTTATAATAAGGGAATGCTTAAAATTGTTCTTAGAGATGGAGCTCAACCAGTTGCATTAAAAGCAAGGCATTTACCGTTTGCAATAAAAGAAAAAGTAGAAAAAGAACTGGATAGGCTGCTATCTCTGGGACACATTGAGCCAGTAGAGATTAGTAGTTGGGCGACGCCGATAGTCCCCGTTACTAAATCAAAAAGCGAAGTAAGATTGTGTGGTAACTTCAAACTAACTCTGAATCCTTGCATAGTCGTGGACAAGTACCCGCTTCCATTAATAGAAGAGATTTTTACCGCATTACAAGGTGGTATAACGTTTTCACAAATAGATCTTGCTCATGCATACATGCAGATTCTTGTTGAAGAGTCATCTCGCGAGTACTTGACCATAGTTACACACAAAGGCTATTTCAGATATACGAAAATGCCAGAGGGAGTGGCGTCTGGACCAGGCGATTTTCAGCGTAAGACGGATGAGTGTCTAAGAGGTATCCCGAATGCAATACCTCTATTGCATACCTAGATAATATTTACTGCACCGGAAAGTCGGATCAGGAGCATTTTGAGACACTTAAAGTAGTATTGCACAAGTTACAGGAGAGTGGTCTGAAAGTGAATCCAAAAAAGTGTGAGTTTTTTCAAGAAAGACTAGAAGTACTAGGGTTCATAATAGACAAAGAAGGACTACACAAATCTCCGAGTAAAATCGAAGCCATGGTCAAGGCGCCACGTCCACAAAATGAAAAAGAATTAGCATCCTTCATTGGACTAATTACGTTCTACGCAAGGTTTTTGCCGTACAGAGCGGAAAGGCTCAAACCGCTGTACGATTGTTTAAACTCAGAAGAGATGGTGTGGAATCAAGAGTGCGAAAATGCACTAACATGGGTCAAGAATGAATTAGTATCAGATAGAGTCTTGGCACATTATGATCCAAAAGAGAAATTGGTATTAGCTTGTGACGCATCGGCGTACGGACTCTCCGCTATTCTCTCACACCAATACAAAGACGGAAGCGAGAAACCGATTGCGTTTGCGTCCAAAATAATTCCGGAACGGGAGTTGAATCGAGCGATTATTGATAAGGAGGCAGCAGCGATAGTTTACGGATTCAAAAAATATTATTACTATATCTATGGTCGAGAAGTTATAGTGAGAACCGATCATGGACCTTTAGTGCATATATTTGGCCCCAAGAAGGAAATCCCATTAACAATTGCAAATAGACTGCAACGTTGGGCATATTTCTTGTCTGGTTTCACTTATAAAATTGAACAAATAAAGTCAGTAGAAAACGGAAATTGTGATGCGCTATCTCGCTTGCCTATCTCAGACTCAACCCCTGTTTTTGAAAATGAGTATGAAAGTTTGAATTATGTAGAAGAAAATGAAATAATTATTATAATTGCAGAAGACGTACAATCAGAGTCTAAGAAATGTAAACTGATTAGTACAGTCATGAAGTACGTTAGAGAAGGTTGGCCGAGCGCGGCCCAGCTTTCAGAGGAAGAAAAAAAATTCAAAAACAAAAGTATGGAACTTACAGTTGAAAAAAATTGTTTGTTCAGAGGAAGTCGAATTGTAATTCCAAGCAGCTTGCGTAGAGACGTACTGAGGGAGTTGCATGAGTCACACTCGGGAGTAGTAGTGTGGCGGCCGAGGCCGGAAAAAAAAGTTTTCAATTACCCGATGGTACAACCGGCTGAAATTTTCATGTGGTCTAAAGGATCGAAAATGATACCCAAAAATGATCTTTGCAAGAAAAAAAACCGTGCCCTTCATACAAATATGGCGGCGGCCCTTTTCGCGCGCAGCATCCGACAAAAAGGCTGATAACTTGGGTTTGAGATTAGCTAGGACGGCGATCTGATGACCAAAATGAAGGTAATGAATGGACGAACAGATTTATTAGCAACAATCATGGCCAAAACATCCGTAACATTGTTTAAATCGACCGAAAACCGCAACCCGGATAGGTTTTTTTTTTCACGCGACAATTAGAAGGTCAGGAAGTCAAAATTAAGTATCGGACCTGGTGATAAGATTTTTTGCCCATTTCTTCTACTTTCGAAAAATGCTCAGGTTTTTTGCGATAGCTTCAGGGGTTCTCGAGATATGGCCCGAAACGTCGCGCCGGGTGTACTCGAATGCGCGCCAAGCTGCCAGTTTTCAAGCATTGAAGCGTTGGAGCGTTCACGAAAGTGTACGATTATTGTGTATGATCATCAAGTGTGGTGTTTGAACGACAAAAATACACGTAAGGTAGCTGGGGGTAATAAGGCCTAGCTCAGGGATATTTGAAATGAATTTAAAAATATCTAATTCAATTAACAAGTTTTAATAATATCATGTTGGAATCGTTTCAATCGTTGGAAAGTTTTAATAATTATCATTATTTCGAATACGATTTTTCCTCTTTTGGCATTATTTGCCGCCAGGCCTCGTTACCCGCAGGTACCTCACTCAATAAAAATGTACCGGGTTGCGATAATAATAGTAGATTTGAAAATAAAATTTTATTCCGAATCAGAAGAAGAATCCGTATCAGAATCTTCCATTCTCTCGACAGTTTCCAGATCTTCAGTGACTTTTTGAATATTAAAACAATCTTTACATCGACACGCTTCTGTGCACCCCAAGCCCGATTTCAAACAGACACATTTTGCTGTCTTGCAAGATGTATCTGCGCAAACCAGGTGCGTCAACATTCTCAGATCTGCAGGGGCTAAAAGTGCTCAAGCTGTAGGTGATTGTCGCCCATTTTCCATCCATACTTTCCTGGATTACCACTGAATGGATGAGGTTTGTGCGAATTGATCCATATTTCAGTTTGATAACGAACTCGTAAGACGTGCTGTTTAAATGCATCTTCTGTCGGCGGAAGTTGAGCCCCCATTTTATTTGAAGATAAACAAAGCGAATACCGAACTTCATCTAGTGTTTCACATTTATTTCGTTCACCTCCGTATGAAAACAAAATGAAAGTTCGACACAAGGATATAGCTTCATCATCGCACATCATTGTCACTGAAAGGTTCGACAAGTCTTTAAAAGTCTCGACATTCTGAATCAGTTTTTTCATTGCGGTACGTTTTCCTGTCCTTTCAAAGACTTGTCGAACCTTTCAGTGACAATGATGTGCGATGATGAAGCTATATCCTTGTGTCGAACTTTCATTTTGCTTTTATACGGAGGTAAATGAAATAAATGTTAAAATAATGCCAAAAGAGGAAAAATCGTATTCGAAGTAATGATTATTATTAAAACTTTCCAACGATTAAAACGATTCCAACATGATATTATTAAAACTTGTTAATTGAATTAGATATTTTTAAATTCATTTCAAATATCCCTTAGTTAGGCCTTATTACCCCCAGCTACCTTACGCGTATTTTTGTCGTTCAAACACCACACTTGATGATCATACACAATAATCGTACACTTTCGTGAACGCTCCAACGCTTCAATGCTTGAAAACTGACAGCTTGGCGCGCATTCGAGTACACCCGGCGCGACGTTTCGGGCCATATCTCGAGAACCCCTAAAGCTATCGCAAAAAACCTGAGCATTTTTCGAAAATAGAAGAAATGGGCAAAAAATCTTATCACCAGGTCCGATACTTAATTTTGACTTCCTGACCTTCTAATTGTCGCGTGAAAAAAAAAAAACCTATCCGGGTTGCCGTTTTCGGTCGATTTAAATAATGTTACGGATGTTTTGGCTATGATTGTTGGTGATAAATCCGTTCGTCCATTCATTACCTTCATTTTGGTCACCAGATCGCCGTCCTAGCTAATCTCAAACCCAAGTTATGAGCCTTTTTGTCGGATGCTGCGCGCGAAAAGGGCCGTCGCTATATTTGTATGAAGGGCACGGTTTTTTTTCTTGCAAAGATCATTTTTGCGTATCATTTCCGATCCCCTAGACCACATAAAAATTTCAGCCGGTTGTACCATCGGATAATTAAAAACTTTTTCTAGGCCACTTAGCGGCTCCCGGCCGCAGCACTATATGTCGGTACGGTGAATGAAGATGACGAAGTGTTGAGCCCCGCAAACACAGAAAACCGCCAAAAAACTACCGAATCTGGTTCTCACTGTCGCACAGTGGCGCATTTTCACGAATTCGTGGCCATTAATCAGGGGATTATCGGAACTTTGCCAAATTTGGTATACCAACGTTTTTGGGGTCGCTGATTACGAATCCGAAATCAAAATTTCAAAAAACAAAATGGCGGCTCCAATATGGCCGGTTGGATCAAGAATTTTCCAATAAATTTGATCGAAATTCTACTATCTTTATGTTTTTGGGGTCGCTGATTACGAATCCGAAATCAAAATTTCAAAAAACAAAATGGCGGCTCCAATATGGCCGGTTGGATCAAGAATTTTCCAATAAATTCGATCGAAATTCTACTATCTTTATGTTTTTGGGGTCGCTGATTACGAATCCAATATCTAAACTCATAAATATATTGGGAAATTCATGAAAAAGCAATTGTCCCCTAGTGATATGGTGAATAAAGTATTTATTCCAAAAAATTACAAAAAAATATTTTAATCCGAATCCGGATAAAGATTTTGTTGAGCCTCAGGCGTATTCGTTCCAGCTAGTAGCGCAATAGCTTCTGGGGACATCTCTTTATATTTCTTTGGCTGTAGTTGCCTGAGGTTTGTGATGAATGGGTCAGATGACACTAGCAGCCAATTCAAAACATCCTGCATGGTATTTTCACGCGATGATTTACGAGAAGATCCGTCTCGAAATTTCTTAACATCCTTATTTCTGGCTTCCTGAGCCTCCTCTGATAATTGTCCAATAGGTAAAAGAGCCGAAGCTATTATCAAAGGACCATGGATTAATATTTTGTGCACGGTTGTTGGCATGTAATACCATGAATAATCACGCACGTACAGTCTCGCAGTTTCCAAAGCATATTTTTTAAAGTTGTCGACGTTGATTTCGTACCCACTCGAGATAACTTGTAGAATAACATGAAATCTTTTTATAAGATCTTCGTCGTAGGGTCAAGCAGCTGCAGCTCAGGTAGGCGATCTACTGGCCCAGCTCGGCTAACCACGCGCCTGCGCCCGCGCCGAACGAGCGCTGGGGGCCTTCTCGGATCACGCGTAAGCTCACAAAAATCGCTCTGGACCACGCCGCGCACGTTTGCGCACTTTCATATACACGCCATTCGAAAGGTGAGATTCTAAGCTACGATTTAAGACAAAAACCAACGTGTGATCGCTTGTGAGTGGATACTAAAAGTCATGCAAAGTCAATATTTACTTCGGAACAAAGGCACTTTACACGACTATCGTTAAACTACGATAACATAAACAACAAATCATATTTTTTAATTGTTAAGTAGGCAAAATTTTCTACATACCTTGAGGAAGGGCATCGATTTTGCAGAAATTGATTATCACTTTGTATAACAACTTTATAAATGTTCAAACTTGCGGTAAATAACACAGCGCGGCTGACGTGTACGACCGTCACCGCCAAAGGTCGACTTTGAACTGAAATATCTACGGGACTATGAGGAACAAAGGGTCGGGACAGTCAGGTCATGACGTAGAATTTAGTTCCTAACCAATCCCTGTGGTCGTTATACCTGCATGTAAAAATTTTTATTTTCATTTTTGGCCACGAATTCGCGAAAATGCGCCACTGTGCACCGGCACGTTATCCCCTCCACGCAGCCTTCTGGCTTCCCCTCAGCTAGTTTTCGTTCGAAAACTGACACTTTCAACAATTTTTTTAGACATTTTGCCACTATTGTTCAGTCCTGGCATTATTTTTACTGACCTTCGTCATATATATACTCTCACTGTAAAAAAAGCCAGGAGATATACTATTACCTAAAAATAAATATTTTTCAATCACCGACTATTGATCCTGGCAACGATTTCCCACCGATAAATTTTCCTGTCAATTTTCGTTTCATGTACTCTGAACATAGATCAACAATTTGGGACCAAAACTAAGTGATATACTTTTACTTGAAATATCGTTTTTTTCCCCACCCCGTAAATCCCGTACCCCCCGGGTGCGGCCAGCCAGGATCGGGGTGTTCGGATAAGAACCACTCAGGCATCAGTAAGCCTCATTTTCGTGTCGTCTAAAATTACCTGACGAAAATGGTCGCTGGCTCTTAGACTAGGATAGTGGACTGGCGTCGTTGAGCGAGCCCCACCGGGCAGCGCCATTTGCAATCTTCCGAGGTGAGAAATCAGCGCGCAGTTCAAATGTAGTTAAGGTAGTACCATCGGTATCTAGCTAGTCAGTATCTCGTCCTTCGTATGCAGTCTCGATTTTGCGTGGTGTTTCGATGTGGCAACGTCGCGGAGCCAAAAGAATATCGCGCGGCTCCAGCTGTTGTTTTGTTTACATCTCACGATAGATGTATCGCAGGATTCGTAGGTTAGAAAGTTCGAAATAACTTCGAATGCAGATACATTTTTTGGAGAGGTAAAATTTAGAAGCGGTTTACATGCTGTCTGCAATTGTGACAATTAAATTTCATTTTACGAATATAAACTATGTATGTTCAGTATCGAGTGCGTTATGCGATTCAAACGGCGCGGTAACCTGACTTTTGCGATGCTGCCACATCGTTTCAAAAATGGCTGGCGCTTCGTGAAAAACATCAATTTTCGATATACATTAATTAATTACTCTGCTCACAATTACTGTAACGATTGATGCGAGTTCTTGACTGTTTGAGATCATGATTTATACCATTAAGTATAGTTTTAAATAATGATTGCATTGATTTTGTGGGTTTCATTCCACAGGCTTGAGAATGGCTGGCCATGGTTTCAGGCGAAACGTTGCCAATAAAGAAATTTATAGAATATAAATGACTGTTACACCCAAGAGTCTACCCTCAATTACTGTAACGTCATTCTCAAGCATCCAAAATATTCGTCAGCTTTTGAAGTAACATGGTGCGAATTATTGTAAATATTTGAACGGTACTGTTTGTGGAATCTTACGAATACCGTGTTTTCCCATAAGGACCCGTGTTAAACGCTCGAGAAAGAAAATGCTCGTAACTTTTCTCAGGGCCACCCTAGGTGTACAAAAATTTAACTAGGTCAACTTTGAATCTAAATTCATCTATATGTTGAAAAAAAATTAAAAAAAAAAAACTTGAAGCTAGATATACAACGCAGAATCGATGTAATCTTGTTCTTACATTAAAGCAGGTAAAGATATCTGCATCCGTTTGTCAATTTCACATAAGCTAAGGCGGGTATTGATATTAATAGTATATTATGCACCTAAGGGCGACAAGTTGTTTTTGACGAGTGCGAGGTTGTATCACGAGGCGAAGCCGAGGGATACAATCGCACGAGTCTGAAACAACGTTTGCCCTGTGGTGCATACGATATTTTATACACCAAAGGGAAATAAAGTGTTTTTTTCCGGCTGGAACAGGGCAATGAACCGCCGTTTATATCCCTGAGGTGTATAAAATATAAAAATGTGAATATCTCTGGAAAAGGATCAGCTAAGATTTCAAATTTTGCTGATTCCGAACCTACTAATGGTACAGAAACTTTGTATGAAAAGCGATTTTGGGTTCATTTTCATCAAACATCTTTCCCCTTCAAGCGAAGTGTGTTACAGCAATAATATTGCTAGCGAAACATTAAAAATTGTTTGCAGGATTAATAAAACTACCATAAAACAGTAACAAGATTTATATCCTGTAAATTCAACACGCATTATTAATACAATGGAAAATCAAGCAAAAATGCTTGAAAATCGTGAGATGGGTATTCCCGGTATGGAAAAAAAAAACAAATCCGACTGTAGAAAAAATCGTAGTTGAGGAAGAACAACAAGGAGGAAATGATGACGATGTGTTATTGGACACCAACGTATCCGATACAGAATTGGAGCCAGAAAATGTTCTAGATGATGTAGTCGAACCACTGGCACTTCTCGCATCGGAAGCAGCATTCGCAGCAATCATTCCATTTGATGCAAGCACGTATGTCATAATTATTATACATGTAGCATTCTGTTTCGGAAGAACCGACGATTTTTAATCACCATTTAAAAAGAAAAACTTTTTTTTCAAGTATACAACTTTCAGAACTCTACATTTTATAATTCCTTTGGATTTTTTCTTATCCAATTATCATTAATTAGTGAAATTGTAAAACTAATCCTATGATAACATCTTTCTACTATAAAAAAATTATTAAGAAAGATTATTTTATAAGAAATATACTCAAAAACAAATCCCTGCATATTACAGAAATTTTTTAAGATCATGTATTCAACATTTTGATTTAAACAAAAACAGTATTAATGGAAAAAATTGATGTAAAACATAAAAAAAATAAAAGTTTCTCCGAAACGTTTAATACATTTTTTCCTGTGTATTGAAATAATAAATTAGATTCTACATTCTGTTCAGAAAATATTGGATTAACAGATTCTTTTTCAATAGTTGGATAAAAAAATAAAAAATAAGAAATCTGTTTCAGAATTAGATCTATTTTTAAGAAAATTAAATTACATTAAAAGTAGTGAAAGATAGTCGTTGAGTAGGTTGGCATGAAATGCCCTATATGAGAACATTACATGTGTATATCAATAAAAAAAATCCACTCTATTTTACAGCGAAGTTATTGGTATAGTAGAAAGCATCAACGCACCAAGGTATACAGGCGATGGGAATAGGTACAGAGTATTTACGTTTGTACTGAACGATGGAAAAGGTTGTAGAGTCCAAGTTACGGCATGGGGTGACGAGATTGAAAGGATCAAGCCATTCATCAGGACAAATTACGTAAGATCTTTTTTATGTTACCTAAAAAATTAAGCATTAACAAATAAATTCAGACATTCATTCAATAACAAATTTTAAATGTCATTCCTGAACAGATAATACATCTAGACGGTGTATTGAAAGTCCAGAGACACAAAATGGAGCCAAGGCAACGTATCGGTTGATTTGAGCATAAGGAGAAATACGATAATAAACACACTAGGCAAGAATAGTAGTGTTACTGCGCCAACTACAAGATCCATGGAATTGCGAAACCTGCTTGCTTCTGATGGTCGAATTGGTACATAATACATTGAATTCTTTGAAATTATTTTGAACCATTGTGGGAGATTTCACGAAAAATCGAACGGAAAATTGATATTTTTTCACTAACCACTTTTGATCTTTTTATTCTTGCGCTAAATTAAAATACGTATTGAAAACATCAACTACGTTTTTTTTTTAAATATTTAACAATGTATATGTATTTCCTCGTAGCTGCCGGTCGAATAATCAGCTTTTAACCAATTTTTAGATTATCAACGTTCATACAGCTTAAAAATCAGCTGGCCCGCAAAAAAAGTTATTCTTCAAAAGTTGTGCATTTTTTTTTATACCATTTTATAATACTAAACGAAAAAAACAATGAATTTTCGTTATCATGTAAATATACCGACGGGTCCTAAAGAAACGTCAGACGTAACTCAGCGGGCAGTCTAGAACGGACGTAACTCGCCGTGCAGGATAGAATAGACGGAACTCAGAAAATTCTATTGTAATTCTTTTGTTATTTCCTGAGTTACGTCTGTTCTATCCTGCTCGGCGAGGCACGTCCGTTCTAGCCGGCCCAGCGAGTTACATCCGTTCTAGACTGCCCGCTGAATTACGTCTGTTTCCTTAGGACCCGTCGATATATGAATATGATGCAAACCTCAAAGTTCCGCCTGCTACAGAAATTTCAGACAATAGTCTAAAAAAAGACGTTACGCTATGTACAAGTTTCAACTCATTCAACGGAAAAAATCTTTGTGAGGAATGATTCCCGCCCATTTTTTACGCAAAACTAAACTTTACTGCAATATGAAAAAGCAGGAACAATTGTTGATAAAAAATGTATAAAAAAAAGTTTTGTAGGAGAACTTTTTTTGCGTATCATCTACGTTTTACACTACGTAGAAACATAAAAAATAGGTACATCGAGATTCGATCAAGTAAAAGAGCAATCAAATTAAACGGGATAAGGGCAATTAGCTATTCGATTTGGCATATAATCTCCCGTATATTAGAATAAATATAATGTGCATCATCGATTTTCATTTCAGTAATTGAAGGATACGTAAAAATGGTATTCGGATACCATAACAAGAAATAACTATGTTATGGGAGTGGACTCCATAACAGATGGCGAATTTAAATTAGAAATTCGTATTGCTAAATTTGATCGTACCAACACATACAAAAAGGGTGACAAAATCAGAGTCACGGGGACAATGAAATTAACATCCGCTCTACCATATCTGGAAGTAGATGCCATGGAAAAACTCCAGAAAATTGACGGTGAAAAAATGTCCTACACAAACCTGATGAAGGGAAACAAGATTATCAAAAAACGAACGGAATCTCCTGCAGACCACAAGGAAAAAGTAACTAACATAATACATTTTTTACAGCACAGGCATTGAAAAGTCACTTTTCGACCCGCAAAGTAGCGCTTTATACGGCTGACTTCAGAGCTGACACTAAAAGACTCCTACTCGACACGAAAAGTCTTTATAACGTAGTTCATGACAACTCAATATGAAAAGACTTTATAGGTCGAGGTCGGACTGCGCTTGTGCAGTACTACCTTTCGAACCGACAGGGCACTCGGCAAAGGGATGAATGTACAGTAGAAACAGAGTTCGACGTTCAGATCTCAACTAGTGTTGAAATGACTTTCAATACCTATGCCGTATGAGACGCGCCCGTGAAGTAACTGTTCGGCAAGGTTAATAGGAGCAACGCATACTAAATACAGGTTTTTGATTTCAGAAACAGAAACTTACAAATTAGTGCGCCAGTGCTAAAGGATAGACGGGGCTATTAAATGAACGTCAAATTAATTCAACTGTTCTTATTGTGTTCGGTTCAATGAATAATAATAATAAATATGTAAAAAAATTATGAAAAAAAATGGTAATAAATTGATTTTAGGAGAAAATTCTTCCACAAAAGCTTCGCATCTTTCTATGAAATGTCTAAAAATAATTTTTGGCGATATTTTGGGCCCCACTAAACTGTAGTTTTAGTGAAAAATTTGCGAAAATATTCAATAACAAAAAAGTCCACCCTTCGAATTAGATAAAATTTGTACACAGCATGTATTTTTCAATACTAAAAGTTTTCTACGAATTTCATAGTGAGTCAAGCAGTAGTTCAGAAGATATATCAAAAGATATCTATACAGTGGCGCGAAATCAACGATTATGAGGTCACAAATTTCATTGCGTACCTGAGATCGACCGTGAATTTTCAAATTGTGGCCGTAAAAAGGTGTTTTACGATCTTATAATCACTGGATTCTCGCCACTGCGCAAATGTTGATGTATCTTCTGACCCACTGTTCGACTCATTATGAAATTTTCAGACAACTCTTGGCAATGTAAAAAACATGCTGTATAAGAATACCATCCAATTCCAAGAGTTTTTTTTTTTTAACAAGCACAAAAAATCGAAAAAATTATTTTAAGAAATTTCACAGAAAAATACGAAATTTGTTAGAACTTTTTTTATATGACACCTGGATTTCACACTATGTTAACTTTAAAAATCGAGAAAACGTTAAAAGCTGATTATTTAACCAGCTGTAGTGAGAAAATGCTTGGTCATAAAAATCTGAAGAAATCTGAAAAAATCTGAAAAAATCACAGTTGATGCCTTTAATACGAACTTCAATTGGATAAAGGGGCAAAAAAAATCAAAAATGGTCAAGGAAAAATTATGGTTTTGTCGTTCGATTTGACGTGGAATACACCTTATATAGGTATCATCATTAATCTCTCTACATATATAATAAAATCGTGGAACCTGTTATTTTCGTCTATTTTTCGTCTATTATTTTCGTCGTAGATACGGTCGTCGTAGCAACGGCTATCATTTTCGTCGTCTGATTGGTTTACAACCCGGTAGAGACAGGTTCTGATTGGTTTACAGATCATTCCGGTGTAGACAAGTTATGATTGGTTTACCTTGTAACCAAGGAGGCGCGAAGCGCCGGCCCGCGCCGGCCCACTGTAGCAACGGCTATCATTTTCGTCGTCTGATTGGTTTACAACCCGGTAGAGACAGGTTCTGATTGGTTTACAGATCATTCCGGTGTAGACAAGTTATGATTGGTTTACCTTGTAACCAAGGAGGCGCGAAGCGCCGGCCCGCGCCGGCCCACTGATATACATAGGGCGCGATAACTTGGATGCCAGGAACTATAGCGCAATAGACCTGGACACCAGGAACTATAGCGCAATAGACCTGGACACCAGAAACTATGGCGCAATAGACCTGGACACCAGGAACTATGGCGCGGGAGACCTGGACACGGTCTCCAGGTCTACCGTACCATAGTTTTCGGTCTCGAGGTTTATCGTGCCATAGTTCTGGCTGGGTCTACCGCGCCATAGTTCTGGGTGTCTAGGTCTATCGCGCCATAGTTCTGAGTGTCTAGGTCTGTCGCGCCGTAGTTCTGGATGTCCAAGTGGATGTCCAGGTCTATCGCGCCATAGTTTTCGGTCTCCAGGTCTATCGCGCCATAGTTCCGGATGTCCAGGTCTACCGCGCCATAGTTTTCGGTCTCCAGGTCTATCGTGCCATAGTTCTGGGTGTTCAGGTCTATCGCGCCGTAGTTCTGGATGTCCAGGTCTATCGCGCCATAGTTTTCGGTCTCCAGGTCTATCGCGCCCTGGGTGTCCAGGTCTATCGCGCCATAGTTCTGGGTGTCCAGGTCTATCGCGCCGTAGTTCTGGATGTCCAGGTCTATCGCGCCATAGTTTTGAAAACATAGTTTTCGGTCTCCAGGCCTATCGTGCCACCTCGGCATACGAGGCCTGCAGCGCAAGGTGTTCTGTCCGCACGCTTTCAAGCTCGGTGCGACAGGAGGAGATATCAGACTCGATGACATTAAGCCTGGTGTTTACTGCAGAGAGATCATCCAGGAAAGATTGGATTTGCTGGCGGAGACCGCTAACCTCTATCCGAACATCGCGGAACTCCTGCAGGATAAGCGACTTGAGGTCGTGAAGAGCAGTAGCAGATACCGGTATACTATCGCAACACGTCAACTGTGAACGAGCAGGGTCTCTGATTTTTCTCTTATCAGCGCAGCTAGGATGGTAGGATAACCCACACTTATCGCACGAGATCGGATTGACGACAAGCTTAGAGCATCCAGCACAGGCGACGCCGGTCGACCTCGCGTCGGTAGAGGCTGAACTACCGGGCATGATTGAGATGTAATAGTAATCGGTGCGAGCCCGCAATGAACACTACCACACGCGTCTTAAACCTTTGTTGTGCCACACTAACGGTAACCACAGTATGCTCGAGACAGCGGTGTGCCAAATCCGAAGCCAAAAGCGAGAACACTCGGCGAAAAAGTCACAGATACCAGCCGTAAACGGCATCCAGAAACGAGGAGATTTATTTGTAGAAAATAAATTTGTTCCAAGCAACGTTCACGGGTGATGTGTAGAAAGACAACGTTTTTATGCTTTATTTATTAATCACCTTGTAAATGTATACATTCATTTTTTTTTTTTATTGGCAACCAAGTCGATATTGGTTGATTGATCTATGAACCAATCGAAATAAGGAATGATTCACAGTGTATCATTTGTTTCCTCGAAGACGTTTTCTCTCGAAAGTGAAACGATTGAAAGATTGAAGGTTCAAATTTAAAATTGAAGTAATTCAATCTACATATAATCAACGAAATGGACGGAATCGTGGTGAAAATGGTACCGGATGGTAACTGTTTGTTCAGAGCCTTATCATATTGTTTTTTCAACGACCAAGAAAAACACAAAAAGGTAAGAGAATCTATCGTTCAACACGTCATCCAGAATTGGGCAGAATATGAGACTTTATTGTTGGTGATGAATCTCATTTAGTACAGATTGCATCGTCGGCGGATTATTATCGCTATATGAGTAAAAATGGGACACATGGTGGGGATATCGCTCGGATAATCTCGTACCCAACGAATATGGATCAGAAAATACGCGGCGACAATTTCACTTTTGTATAGCGGTGACGGTGATCACGGTCATTATGATTTTTTATGTCAATCGGACTCGTTGCGTGATCCATATCCATTGGAAAGAGATTTCAATCAGACACAAAGTGTGTCTTCTATTGACTTCGAACACGATGTGCCGCTAATCCAACAGCAGTCCGTTGAAAATTATTCTCGTAAAGCTGTACCAAAAAGACCTACGTTGTCTGAGAAGGAGAAGCGTGACAAGATAAATAAAAAACGACGCGAAACATATGGACTGAACAAAAAAATTACATTGACTGAGGATGAAAAGCGTGATAAGGTAAATATAAAACGACGTGAAACATATAGGCTGAACAAAAAAATAGAAAAAGTATCTGAAAAGTCAAACAAAAATAAAGAAAAAGCACATAAAAAGTTAAGGCTTAACGAAGATGCAGAGAGCGTGGGTGTAGATTATGCAAATTCAGCGATTGTAGTTAAGCGGGGGACTTCTGATGATAAGATTATTACATTGACTGAGGATGAAAAGCGTGATAAGGTAAATATAAAACGACGTGAAACATATAGGCTGAACAAAAAAATAGAAAAAGTATCTGAAAAGTCAAACAAAAATAAAGAAAAAGCACATAAAAGGTTAGGGCTTAACGAAGATGCAGAGAGCGTGGGTGTAGATTATGCAAATTCAGCGATTGTAGTTAAGCGGGGGACTTCTGATGATATGATTATTACATTGACTGAGGATGAAAAGCGTGATAAAGTAAATATAAAACAACGTGAAAAAAAAGGCTATCTAAAAAGTCAAGGCTCGAAACACAAGAAAGCTGTTTTTACGGTGATATATTGGATAATATACATGCAACTCTAGAGCCATTAGATATTGGGGATATGACAGTGGTTTGTAAACATTGTGAAGCTGTTTCATTTGTGAATGAGCCGGGTAGGACTCCGAATAATTGTTGCCATGGAGGAAAAGTGCAATTGCCTCCCTTAACAACATATCCAAAAGAATTGGAAGTTCTTCGCGAAGGAAACGATGAGGTTTCTGTACATTTCAGGCAATTTATCAGATCGTACAACGATTCGTTCGCATTGGAATCATTCAATTGTACGGTTCCTGATATTGGAGGTCGAGGGCCATACATTATGAAAATTGTAGGAGATGTTAGTTATCTAATTCCAACAAGTTTGGAAACCAACGATACCTGTGCACGGTATGGACAGATATATATTTACGATCAAGAAACTCAGCTTACTCTACGAGAAGACAATTTACGACGAGTCAATTTATTGAAAAAAATAGGTGAAATAATTAATGAAAGCAATCCTTATGCAGATAATTTTAAAACATTACATGAGCGGTACAACGCTGGAGAATCTAAAGTCGTTTTAAACTTTGTATCATTGAAAAGTGATGATCGACGGCGATATAATCCACCAACTTGTGGTGAAATGGCGACTTTAATCGTATCACAGAATGGGTCAGTCTCGGAGGATGTTGAAGTACAAGTTTTTCCAAAACAAGAAAAAATGCTTGGTTATATTCCAAAGTCATCACATCATGTCGATCCAATGACATTTCCACTATTATTTCCAAGCGGGGATCTTGGATGGAGTTTTAATTTGAAACACGTTGTTGGGACAAATAAAACAATTTCGCCAGTTCAGTATTACGGCCACCGTTTAGTGCTGCGACCTAAAGGGGAACAAAATCATTTACTACGAAGTGGACGTTCATCACAACATTACGTTATTCACGCATATTTAACGGTAGAATCACAACGTTTGTTTTTTTTCTTAGAAATAATCAAAAACAATTCAGAATTGAGTGTTATCAAGGAATAACCGATCATATTGATAACAGCGCAGCTAATATCGACAATCGTTTGTCGGATATTCAACATTCGCCTCCAACGTATGTTGAAAGAAATAACTGATGGATCTGTATTTGGAAAAGTTGAAGGTTTCGTGTACACAATCGAGTTTCAAAAACGTGATTTACTACACACACACATTCTCATGATTTTGAATTATCAAAATAAATTGCTAACTTCAGAAAGTATAGATCGTTTTATATCTGCAGAGATACCAGATAAATCAAAATATCCGCAACTACATCGAGTTGTAGTAGCACATATGTTACACGGCCCACATACGTCGAAAACTATCTGTTGGTGTTCGGGAATGAGATAATGAGTAGGACGTCGAGCACTTGCAACTAGATGTTTTTATTTACAGAATATACAAATGATGAAATCAAGGTTGAGCGTGTGTGAGTTAGGAGAATTTAGTTGAGCACAGTTTTGCAACGAGAATCTGGTGATTGTACTAATCAAGTGAGCGGGGTGATTATATTAATCACATGAGCACATTGAATGATTGTTATCACATGAGAGGTACTTGAAAAACACTGAATTAATACTGAGCAACACGTGTGTCTGAAGACGGGTGAAACTGTAAGATGGCTGCCGGGGACGCCGGCGACAAGGCTCGTCTCCAGTGGTCGCGCGTGAGTCGGTGCGTCCGCATCGAGCGACCGAAGGGACTAGCGCTCCCTATGAGCGCTGATTCCCAAACATTTCCGCCCGCCATCAGCGACGGAGTCGATGATGAGTTATGAGTCGTCTTGGTGGGTGACGGGCAACAGTGCGAGCTTGGCGATGGGTCGAGTGAGTGTCGTGGTGGCTGTTTTCAGTGACACCACTCTGGTGAGTCCATCCTTCCCTGGCAACAGTTTGAGCACCCGTGCCATAGGCCACTTGCCTGGCGCTAGGCTCTCGTCGGTGAGTAGAACGAGTGAGCCCACTTGGATGTTGTTGCGGGGGTGATGCCACTTGGAGATGGCTTGCATCTGCTGCAAGTACTGAGCTGACCAGGTGCGCCAGAACTGTTGCATCCGTTGTTGAATGAATTGCCACCTCGCCAGGCGGTTGGTTGAGTTGGTTGGTTGAGACGTCCAAGAGCGAGGGCTCTGGGACTGCGTTGAGAGCCGTTCCAATGAGAAAATGCCCTGGAGTGAGCGCTGCCACATCCTCTGGATCGTCACTGAGTGGTTCGAGTGGCCTTGAGTTGAGAAGAGCCTCTATTTGTGCTAGAAGCGTAGAGGTTTCCTCGTAGGTGAGCAGTGTGTCTCCGACAGTTCGTTTGATATGAAACTTTAGAGATTTCACAGCTGCTTCCCACTTACCGCCCATGTGCGGGGCTGCAGGTGGGTTGAAATGCCACTGAGTTCGATCGTGAGCTAGGAGCGATGAGAAGTTCTGCTGTTCTGCTGAGCTTTCGGTGAAACACTTCTTGAGCTGCGCGTCCGCGCCCACGAAGTTTGTTCCACAGTCTGTGTAGAGCTCTGATGGGATTCCTCGTCTCGAGGTGAAGCGCTTGTATGTGGCGATGAATCCCTCAGTTGAGTAGTCTGAGACAGCTTCTAAATGAGTTGCCGATGTTGTGAGACAGACGAATACGCAGATCCATCCCTTGTGAGTTTTTGAGCCTCGACCCTTCCAGGTCTTGAGTGTGAGCGGTCCAGCATAGTCGATGCCGGTGTGTGTGAAGGCTCGGGCAGGTGTGACTCGGGCAAGAGGTAGTTGACCCATTTGTTGTTGGGCACGGATCCCCCTTTGCCGAGCGCACACGATGCATTTGAGCACGTGTGTTTTCACCGGAGCTCTGCCTCCGATGATCCAGTAGAGTTGTCTGATGAGGGCAAGAGTTGCCTGAGTGCCGCCATGCATCGTTTGAAGGTGAGCCTGAGAGATGACGAGTTCTGACAATCTTGATGAGCGAGGGAGCAGTGCAGGATGCTTGGCCTCGTATGAAAGTTCTGAGTTGTTGAGCCGTCCACCCACTCGCATCACTCCTTCACCGTCGATGAAGGCCGTGAGACGGCTGAATGGGTGTGTGGGTGGCAAGTGTGATTGCCGTGTGAGGATGGCGAGTTCCTCTGGGCAGTAGGCCGACTGCGTGGCTTTGACCCAGAAGATTCGTGCCTCCTCCATGTCGTTTGCTGAGATGGCTGATATTGGTAATCTGTCCAATGTTCTTGATGCTTTCTTGATCCATCTCCTGCACAGAGCGGTGACTCTGAGCAGTCTGTTGAGCGATGAAAACTTGTAGATGAGGTCCCAATGATATTCAGGAGCGTTGTGAGCTGCGTGCAGGGCTATCCTAGCACGAGGTTCTTGATCCCCGATGTCATCTGGAGCTGAGTCGGGTTGAGGCGGCCATGATGTTGTTGGTTGAGTCATCCATGGTGGTCCCGTCCACCAGAGAGAATGATCTCCGAGCTGAGCTGTGGTTATCCCACGTGAGGCACAGTCAGCTGGGTTTGAAGTTCCTGGAACGTGCCTCCAATGAGCTCTCTCGGTGAGTTCTTGGATTGTTGTGACTCGATTGCGCACATAATCCTTCCACCTCGAGGGGTGAGCCTTGATCCACATGAGAGTTACTTGAGAGTCCGTCCACAAATGTACATGGGTTATGTTCATGTTTAGAGTAGCGTAAACATGTTTGATGAGCTTGGCTAGTAGCAGCGCTGCTGTGAGTTCCAACCGCGGGATGGTTAGACGTTTGAGAGGAGAGACTTTAGTTTTAGAGCAGATGAGCGAAACGTTGGCGCCAGTGAACGGTGAGGTGACGACGAGATATACAACGGCTGCCATGGCAAATTGCGACGCATCAGAGAAACCATGCAGCTCAACAGCTGTCTCAGAGAGAGTGTTGAGCCACCTTGGGATGGAGAGTCTGGCCAGACTAGTGAGATCGTCTCTGATGTGGAGCCATTGTTCGATGAGTTGTGCAGGGAGTGTCTCATCCCAGTTGAGTTTGTGTAACCAGAGTGCCTGTAGAAACATCTTGGCTCTGATTACAACCGGTGCTGTGAAGCCTAGTGGGTCAAATATTTGGGCTACTTCTGAGAGGACGAGGCGTTTTGAGAACTTCGTTGGATGAGTGGCTGAGATGGTTGAGAAGGTGAACTGATCTTGATGAGGTGACCATCGTACTCCGAGGATCTTGGTGTCACAATTGTCGAAGGAGATGCCTGATGAGCAGCCAGTTTCAACTGCGACATCAGCGAGCAGTCGTTTGCTCGTTGAGTGCCATTTCGCCAGAGGAAATCCGCCCGCGTTGCAGAGTCGTATCAGCTGATGAGCGGTCTGCGAAAGCTCGTCTTCGGTGTCTGAGCCTCCGAAGATATCGTCAACGTACCGACCGTGAGTGATTGGTTCGACAGCGAGCGGGTACCTTGAGCCTTCATCTTCTGCGAGCTGTAGCAGCGTCCTCACTGCCAGGAACGGAGCTGCCTTGGTTCCGTATGTGACAGTGGTGAGCTGATGATGAGTTTCATTGAGCTGCTCGTCGACCCAGAGAATTCTCTGCAGATCCCAATCGTCGCGGTGAATCTTGATCTGTCGATACATTTTTGTGATGTCTGTAGCAAATAAGTACTTGCGTCGACGTATCCAGATGAGTAGGTCGAAGATGTTGAGCATTAGATTCGGGCCAGCGTGCATGAGATCGTTGAGAGAGTATCCGGTTGAGCTTGTGCTTGAGCCGTTGAACACTACTCGCAGTTTTGTCGTTGTGCTGTCTGGCTTGAGAACTCCATGATGAGGCAAGTAATAGTGTGTTCTACTACTTGTTGAGTTGTCGCTGAGCTGGACCATGTGCTGAGCTGCTTCGTACTCGCCCATGAAATGCGTGTACAGCTTCTGATACTGCTCGTCCTTGCTGAGCCGCTTGAGAATTCTCTGGAGGCACTGGTGTGCGACTTGGTATGAGTCTCCCAAGACTGCTGCTGCCAGCTTGAGCGGTAGTCTCACAATGTACCGTCCTGTCGAGTCTCGTGAGTGTGTCGTCCGGTAATGCATCTCACACTCCTCTTCTTCTGGGGTGAGTTGGGCATCTGTTGTGGTTGGAGGCTCTTCTTGAGCCCAGAATCTTGTGAGCGAGTCGTCCAGTTGTGTGTTGGAGAATTGCGAGATGGCATGATGTACCGTTCTGGTTGACGTGACCGGTGCATCGACAGGGCCTATGACTAGCCAGCCAAAAATTGACAATTGAGCAATGGGTGACTTGGCTGAGTGTCTGAGGATGTTCGGCTTTATGAGTTGTCCGTAGTAGTCAGCTCCGATGATGACGTCTACTTCTCTCGGTGCGAGAAACTCTGGGTCAGCCAGGTTTAACCCCTTGAGATGAGGCCAATCCCGTACGTATGAGATCTTGCTGGTTGGAAGGACGGTTGTAACTGTCTTGAGCACATGAGCTGAGATTTCGATTGAGAGTGGTCTATACCTGGAGTGCAGCCTGAGCTTAATCACACCCTTTGTTTGAGAAGTCCTTTTCCCTCCAACTCCGTAGACGTCCAGCTTTGATTGAGTTCGTTTCAGGCTCAGCTGGTTGATGAGACTTTCTGCTATGAATGAGATTTCTGACCCAGGATCGATGAGTACCCGGACGTGTAGAGATGAAGTCGGTGAGAAGACCTTGGCTATTGCTGTTGCCAGCAGAGTGAGCTGGCTGAGATTCGTGGATGAGCTTGTCACTTGGTGATCATGGTTATTGATGATCGTGCCGAAGCTTCATGCTGTTGGCACGGGGAGTCGTGTGGTGTCCGCTGATGAGCCGAAGATGGTGGAGAGGTCAGCGCCATGCAACATGGTGTGGTGAGCCTCATTGCAAGTCTTGCAGTGCCTGGAGTTGTTGCACTTGCGAGCATTGTGCCTTCCCAGGCAGTTACAACACAGACTTCGGTCCTTCACGACCTTCACACGTTGTTCTAGTGAGTAGTCTCTGAATTTGGAGCACCTCACTATGAAATGATCCTGTCCGCAGCAATCGCAGGGATATGCCGTCGGACGTGAGGCTTGCTGAGAAGTCTGTTGCGAGGTCTGTGATGAGCTGGCTGGGGTCTGTTGAGATGCCTGATGGTAGCTGGCGCGTTTTGGAATTGCGCCCTTTGAACTGGTCTGTTGAGGTGTTGCAGGAGTCTCGGTCATGTTCTCTAGGGTGCGAGCCCTAGAGATGAGGAAGTCGGTGAGTTGGCTGAGAGTGGGAAATTCGTCTGTGGAGGCGATTGAGCTTTCCCACTTCTCACGAGTGTCAGCGTCGAGCAGTCTGCTGGCGAGCATCACCGTGAGGCAATCATCATTGGATCCGGTTGTGAGTGTTCTGATGGATTGTGTCGTCTCGTTGAGGATGTTGACTAGCTTAGTCAGCGAGCTGGCCTGGCGCTTAGCCATGGGTTTGAGATTAAGCAGTCGTTCTAGATGGGTTTTGATCACCAAGCGCTTGTTCTCGTACCGCATGTTAAGTATGGACCAGGCTCCTGAGTAGGCACTAGCTGATGGAGCAAGGTTGGCAATGAAGTCTGCTGCATCATCCTTCATAGCACTTCTGAGATAGTGCAGTTTTTCCAAGTCGTCAATATCAGTCCGACTGTCGATTACTGAAAAGAACATGGCCTTGAAATCTGGCCACTTGCGGCAGTCCCCACTGAACGTTGGCACAGTGAGCTCGGGCAGCCGTGGGCGAGCGCGCCCTGAGTTGGCTGGTGAGTCGGCGACTTGAGCTGGCTGGGTGAGTTTTTCCTGGAGACGGCACAGTTGACGCTTGACTTTGAGTACCAGCTTAGCTTCGCCGCTGCTGATCTTTCTGGTGAAATATGAGTGGTCGAGATGAGCGGGAGGCCAGTTATTCACCAGCCATGAGTGTTCTGAGCGGAAGGCCTGGTGCAGCTCTTCCAGCTGGACGAGCATCATGGTGACTTCGGCTAGAGTAACGTCGTCACCAGGCTCGGTTACTTGAGCTAGCATGTCCTCGATTGACTCGATCAGTTCGTTCTGAGCGTGCACGCGCAGGAACAGTGCGCCGCTGAGTATTGTGGTCGAGTTGCTGCGTGTTGTAACTCCTCCTGACGGCTGACTGGCATCTCCAGCGTTGAGTAGGTCCGATGATGAGTCTCTGCCCCCGGAGGCAGTAGGTGAGACCCGTCCTGAGCCGCCAGCTACTGTTGCCACTGGCGGTATCAGTGTAGCAGCGGCTGGCTCAGATGCCGTCGTGACCGGTGGATCATCGCGCATCAAAGGCATTGTCTTTCTTGAAAAGTGCACTGCACACACGAGAGTGAGAAGTCAAGGTCCTTGAGCTACACGAGCGTGAGCGAGAGTGTCTGAGTGTCTACGCGGCACACGAGCGCGAGTGAGAAGTCTGAATGTCGACGCGGCACACGAGCGCGAGTGAGAAGTCTGAATCTCGACGCGGCACACGAGCGCGAGTGAGAAGTCTGAATCTCGACGCGGCACACGAGCGCGAGTGAGAAGTCTGAATGTCGACGCGGCACACGAGCGCGAGTGAGAAGGCTGAGTGTCGCGCACTACACACGAGATTTACAATGTTCACTTGATTTTCACACTGAGTTCACTGTAAATTGTTGCAAGTGTCGATCCGGCTCGAAGGACCAAATGTTCGGGAATGAGATAATTGCTGTGTCTCAATTCGTCGTTCTAGTTCTCGTTCTAGTTCTAGTTCCCACGCGCATGCGCACCGCGGTCTCGCGGCTTCTCCTGCCGTCGCTATTTTTTTTTCAAATAAGCACCCCCTGCCGCTGCCGCGCTAAACTACGAATAGCATTACCATCTGCCGGTGCTGCGCTTGATTACGAATAGCGCCCTTTTGCGATATCTCCCAGTACTACCAGGATACAGCCAGTAAGTAGCTTTTGTTTATTTTCGTGCGATTATTTGTTTGTTCGCTTGGCAACGATTCAACTGGACACAATTATCCCTGCCGAGTAAAACTAATTAGGGATAGTAAACCGAGCTACAGGTGAAAAATAAGAGACATTCTGAAACAAGAGGAGTATAGGTAAGAAATAACACTATAATAACACTATTTATTATTGTAGATCATTCGTCCATAAACACAAAAACGCATGTCTTATACTATGGCGTTGTTTATACAGGTTTTGTCTCATTGCGTGAGTGAAAATCTAATTGTGTAATTGCTGGACGATTTCGAAATTTGGCATGTGTCAAGTGAATCATCGTGTCCCTTCGTTTTTACATCAAAACTATCCTGTCATTTCAAACGAACGCGAAAACAGTCTGGTGCCTACCCTCGTCGCATTAACCGCATTTTTTAATTATTATTATTTTTTTTTGTACCCGCACGACGCGATTACTCTTTCCATTTTTTTTTTTCCAACCGTCCGTTAATTGGGAGTAGAAATGATCTAATGTAAACTAGCAAACTTCATCGCAGACGCTGACAAATGAAAAAGAAGCGGGTTTGGGCTGACCACGAGCCAGCAGTTGAACTTTCCGTTATGTATTTATTTTATTCCCAGCCATTCTGAATTTTGCAAATCTGACCTCAGATTCTTGATCTGCGGTTCAAAAAACAGAAGATTTCGAATGTTTTTATTGTTTTTTCCAGCAAATTGGATCTTCCATTTTGAATTTCGCCAATCTGACTTCAGATTCGCGATTACTTGCCAAAAAAACGTTTGAGTCCAATTGTTAGTGTTTTTGCAGCATATCAAATACGTCAAATTAAAATTTTCAAATTCGTGATCAGCAATCTAAAAACCATATGGTAACAAATTTCATTCAAATCATTCATAGAAAGGAAAAGTAAAAGGGTTACGCACATCTCATTTGAACCCTTCTTCTACCCCAGCTATAAAATAAATATAAAAAATATTTCAATGTCAGGCATCCTTCAAATACTTCATATCAATAGCTAATATATGTATAAAATAACCACTCATTCTCGGATTCCCCCAGCTCACTTCCGATCCTCCTCGTCTATCAGCTTTCCGATCCTTCCTTGTCCCCCGTCATCCAATAAGTTCATCACCATGAGCTACCAATTGGCCGTATATTCATGTAAGTACGAATTCTATTTCAATATATGGTTTCGATTTTTTTTATGGACTTTTCATAAATAATTTACCTGTATACAGGGCTGTGCACTTCGATTTACCTAGCTTCCAGACCTCACCGTTCATTATTTTTGCTATTGTTATCCCAGTAGTCCAGTCTCCAGGTAGATCTACCTTGCAAAAAATGCGGGAGAGCTGACATTTGTTACGAACGTCCATACGTAGGGTAGGGTAGACCGGGGTCAGTTGTGACAGTTTGCAGTTTTGCCTTTACTGAGCTCAAACTACAACGATCACATAAATGTTTCAAATACCGTAGGAAAGAGCATTCAATTGCTGACAAAATGACGCTAAGTAGGACTTTCTAGCATCAATAGAAGAAAAAGTACAAGCGAAGAAACAGGAGTAGGAGCCGCCATAGCAGCAGGTAATCAAGAAGAGAAAGGAATCTGAGCTCTTTTAGTAAAACACAAGGTTGTCACACAAAATCCAATTAATAATCACGATTGCGACATCCATTGAGGTCATTCTAACTCGGGACCACTTTTTGAACCAAGATATGTCGTTCGAAAATGGTGTGGAGGGATATTTTCCAGCTGTTTTCCGTTTATGACCTTGGCATTAGCTTTTTCATAGGTTAAACAGTTATCACGGACTCGTTATATTTATTTTCTACTCTTTCGAGGCATTATAACATGGAGGGACTAAAACAAACATTTTCGTATCAAGTAAGCCGAAATATTACAGTATTATCCCATATCAAAATGTTACAACTGATCCCTGTCACAACTGACCCCGGTCTACCCTACCCATTACAAGAAATTACCATTCCCCCATAAAATTTGTCGCGGCGAACCCCCGGGCGGGGTGAAAGCATGTTCAAATGAAAGTATTTTTGTTTTTTCTCGTTTAATGATAAAAATTCCATTCCTGTTTTTGGAAGCGAGAGGCTGTTCAACGTCGTCAATACAATTTTTCAAATTCCTGCTCGTTTTATAAAATATCAAAATCATTACTTAAAAGAAGTTTGTCGACAAAAATCCTATGTACCATAGAATAGCGTTCTAGAGTTAGAACAACAACAATAGAAAATGGATTAAATCGAAGATGGTGATGTCTAATGGCTACGTGAATTGACGTAGACAGCTTCGTATATTTGTTATTCAATAAAAGGAAGAATCAAATTTGTTTGTTGATTGAAAGGAGGAATGCAAGATGTGCTAAAAGTAAAAAATATATATGGGGCATTCCACGCCAACTCGACCAGTGTTAAACCCCGACCATCTCAAAATCATTCCACGTTTTTTCTTAACATTCTACTCAGTAAAAAACGCGTTCTGAATTTTTCTTAGATTTTTTTTTATCAAACCGTCAATTTGTTATAAATTTTTCAAGTCGATTGAGAATGCCCTTTTTCAAAAATCTGAAAAAATTTTAACAAATCCAGTGGATGACACAAAACAGCCCCCGTTTAGGAAAACGTGGGCCGAATTTTTCTTCTATTTTTTTTCACTTAATTCGGAATTTTTTAATTTCAAAAACTGAAATTAACACAGGATCAAATTGTAAACATTAAATAAGGGACATAAATGGTGAAACCGAACGTTTCTGAGTAAATTGAACCCTATTTGACGCTTGAAATTTGATGTTATGTTGGATAATTTCAGTTTCAAAAATTAGAACATTCCGAATTGGGTGAAAAAAAAAATATATAAAAATTTGGCCCACGTTTTCCTAAACGGGGGCTGT
The DNA here is from genome assembly GCA_018257835.1 of Euura lappo. Lineage (NCBI taxonomy): Eukaryota > Metazoa > Arthropoda > Insecta > Hymenoptera > Tenthredinidae > Euura > Euura lappo. Next base: position 52,470 of record JAEUYN010000521.1, read on the forward strand.
TTTGTGTTATCCACTGGATTTTTGAGAATTTTTTCAGATTTTTAAAAAGGGGCATTATCAATCAACTTCAAAAATTCATAACAAATTAACGGTTTGATAAAAAAATCTGAAAAAAATTTACGACGAGTTTTTTACTGAGTAGAATGTTAGAAAAAAACATGGAATGATTTTGAGATGGTCGGGTTTTAACACTGGTCACTCGAGTTGGCGTGGAATGCCCCATATATATATTTTTTTTATTTACGGAAGAACATTGTAACATCTAAAGGGCCAAAAAATGAACGCTGTGGCTATTCGTCCGGTAATCGGACGATTAAGCACAAAATTATTCGTCCGATAATCGGACAAATAAGCTCAGAATCAAGTATTGGCTATTCGTCCGTTAACTTTCAAAAATCAGGTTAGAAAAAGTTAGGCCAGCCACCCGTGTAGAAAATTAGTGGGGCATCCTAGATTAAAATTGGGCTCTAGTTAGGCGTTGCCGGGGCTTCCTCAATAGGGATTTCCACACTGTTACAGAACGAGGGCCTATGCAGGCATCGTTTAGGATTCCAAATCAAATTTGTCCAGGCCTGCCTGATGATTACCAAAGTGGGGCCTAACTGGGGTGAGCTTGGCGGTCCAGGCTTAATTTGTTATGTTTTTGCTCAACATTCGCCAAACTGGGGCCTTGTTGGAGTTTACCTTTTCCAGACAATCTAATTTTTTCTTGGTTTCCCTAAGTTTCACCGAAGTAGGACCTGATCGGGGTTTACTTGTCTGGCCACACTAAATTTATTCTGCTTTTGCCAAACTTTTACCGAACTGGGGCCTACTTTGGGATTACATATCAAGCTTATCTAAATTTGTCCTGGTTTCCCTAAGTTTCGCCACAGTAGGACCTGATTGGTGATAACTTGTCTGGCCACACTAAATTTATCCTGCTTTGCCAAACTTTTGCCGAACTGGGGCCTACTTTGGGTTCGCTTAACTAGCCGAACTGAAATTCTCTTGGTTTTCCTAACTTTTGCCAAAGTAGGTCCTGATCGGGATTTGCTTATCTGGCAGCACTGAATTTATTCTGCTTTTGCCAAACTTTTACCGAACTGGGGCCTACTTTGGGATTACATATCAAGCTTATCTAAATTTGTCCTGGTTTCCCTAAGTTTCGCCATGCAGTAGGACCTGATTGGTGATAACTTGTCTGGCCACACTAAATTTATCCTGCTTTGCCAAACTTTTGCCGAACTGGGGCCTACTTTGGGTTCGCTTACCCGTGTAGAAAATTGGTTAGGCATCCAAGACTGACGAAAGGGCCCCGGTCAGGCGTAATCAGGGCTTCCTCAACAGGGGTTCCACACTGTTTCCAAACTGGGGCCTATGCAGGGCTTCTTGAGGAATCCTGGATTAATTTTGTCCGGATTTGCCCATCTACTGCCAAAGTGGGACCTAGTTGGGCCTTCTTTATCCGTCCAGACTAAATTTCTTTTGGTTTTGCCAATCTTCTGCCAAACTAGGGCCCACTCGGGTAGTCCTCATCTATTTATGCAAAAAATGTTCGGTTTTTCCGAACTCACGCCAAACTGGGACCTAATGGGGACTTATTTGGAATTCCAAACTGAATTTAACGCCATTTCGCACAACTTTGACCAAGCGGGGGCCTAGTCGGGAAATCCTCAGTAAATAATGCCAGAATTGTTCGGGTTTTCCAAACTCGTGCCAAGTTGGGACCTACCAGGGGCTTATTTGGAATTCCAAACTGAATTTAACTCCATTTCGCACACCTTTGACCAAGCGGGGGCCTAGTCGGGAAATCCTCAGTAAATAATGCCAGAATTGTTCGGGTTTTCCAAACTCGCGCCAAACTGGGACCTAACGGGGGCTTATTTGGAATTCCAAACTGAATTTAACTCCATTTCGCACACCTTTGACCAAGCGGGGCCCTACTCGGGAAATCCCTATCAATGGATGCCGAAATTGTTTGGTTTGTCCAAACGCGCGCCAAACTGCGACCTAACGGGGGCTTATTTGGAATTCCAAACTGAATTTAACTCCATTTCGCACACCTTTGACCAAGCGGGGCCCTACTCGGGAAATCCCCATCAATTGATGCCGAAATTGTTTGGTTTGTCCAAACTCGCGCCAAACTGGGACCTAATGGGGGCTTAGTATTTGTAATTCCAAACTGAATTTAACTACATTCCGCAAACATTAGCCAAACTTGGGCCAAGTTGGGGCTGATTTGGGTATCCAAGTTTATTCTGTCCAGGCTAATTTCCTGACCTTTACCAAACTTCGGCCAAGTTCTAGGGTTCATCCAGGCATTACAATTGATTTTGTCCGGAGTTTCCAAGCCTGTGCCCAGCTTAGACCTAATTTGGGCTAGTTGGGTTGTATGGGAAAGTATATGATTATGACATTGCGACATTCTCTGCTCATCTAAATAACTATAATCGTCAGTCTTTCAAGTTTGTGTCCACTGTTCCTCCCAATACTATAAATTTTTGATTCGTAGCTCGATGTTAACAAAGACCTGGTGGTCGTGCGGACAGCGTACTGGATTCATAAGTGGAAGATCGGAGGGTAGCAGGTTCGAGACCGGTGGCGGACATGAAAATTTTAATTTGATCAAACTCAGCGATTCATTAGAAAAAAGTGAATCATCGTCACTTAATTGAAATCGGATCGTTTGGAAGTGATACCGGAAGAAGAACTTCCAGCCTAAATTTTTTGAAATATTTTTATAATTGATGGGGCATCGGAAAATACAGCCAATAAAGGCCCAAGGTTGCCGTATATTCTAGGTCCAAGTTTATCGGCCAGTTTGTGCCCAAGTTTGTCAACGTATACAGGCCCAATTTCGGGATCCAAAGTTGGCCCTTGTTTGGCTACCAATGTAGGCCCAAGCTTAAATTCCCATATAGGGCCAAACAAAAAAAGCGTTACATTTTATTATTGGCCCACGTTTGACATCTAAAGTTGGCCCTTGTTTGGCTACCAATGTTGGCCAAAGTTAGAGAACCCGTATGGGGCCAAACAAAAAAAGCGTGACATTCGGATATTGGCCCTATACGGACAACCAAACTTGGGCCAAAAGTATAACGAGGAAAATTAACTTGGCCCCACTTGGCGCCCGGACACAATTTCTACACGGGCAATCATACAGCACACACACACACATGATACAACGCAGACGGTGTTTTGGGAAGGGTTAGAAGAAGTTAGGACAGCCATTGACGGTTAGAAAAAGTTAGGCCAGCCAATCATACAACACACACACACACATGATACAACGCAGACGGTGTTTTGGGGAGGGTTAGAAGAAGTTAGGCCAGCCATTGACGGTTAGAAAGACATAACCCCGGATACGTACACCAATTTCGGAATTTTCACGTTATACATTTGTGAACATTTGATTTTTTAAAGTTAACGGACGAATAACCAATACTTGATTTTGAGCTTATTTGTCCGATTATCGGACGAATAATTTTGTGCTTAATCGTCCGATTACCGGACGAATAGCCAATACTTGATTTCGAGCCTATTTGTCCGATTATCGGACGAATAATTTTGCGCTTAATCGTCCGATTACCGGACGAATAGATGCAGCGCAAAACGAAATCGCGGTCAAATACAAGTGAATGGAGAACACATGAGTTTTTATAGCAGTTTTCAACAATCTTTTTTTTTAGTTGTTACAGTTTGATTTCTGGAATTATAATTTGTCTTATCACATGATATCATACAGTAGAGTATTCAATCTGATCATGATGAACATTTTATTCCAAAAATATATAACGTTTTTCAAGTGGTGCATTAATTTTTTTTCCTTCAAAAATGAACACAAAAGGTTTCAAACGATTTCATTTCTTTCTGTTTGATATTCAAGTACTGATTAAATCACTTTCCAGGGAAGGATGCTAATGTCGATAGGCTGATCAAAAAAAGAATTGAAAATGACGAATGGTTCAAAGGGAAACGTGGTAGTGGAAAACACGCATGGGAGAGAATTGCAAATCTACTGGATTGTGGTGCAACTGCTGATCAGTGCCAAAAAAAATGGCTGAATCTGATCGCAAAATACAAAATTATTATCACACCACAAACTGGTATAAGCCTGGAAGGTGAACCACACGAGGCTCACACTTGGCCATTCTTCAATACAATGGACAAATATATGAGCGAGCTGCATACGATCAATCCGGTCGACCTCATAGATTCTGTTTCGGTGAATGAAAGTCATGCTGGAAGTTCTGCACCCCGTTCTAAGACGTTGGCCCGGGCTGTACGCGACGTTCCAGCTGGGGACTCCGACGACGAAGATACACCTGATGTTGTCATCAAGCCCAAAAAAAAGAAAGCCAGGTCGGCTACTGAAGCAGCTACTCTTGACCTAATTGCGAAAATGGATAAGCAGATAGAGCGAAGTAATGAGCAAATCGAGCGCAGCATAAACGAACAGGCAGAAGCACATCGAAATGAGCAAGCTATGCTTGAAATATTAAAAAAACATTTCGCGCCGAAATAAATAAATTAGAAAGTGTGTACAGGGTGGAAGATCCGAATAATTTTTTACGCATGCAAATCCCATAATTACCCCTCTCCAAATTAAACTTGAATGATTCCTGTTGGCTTTCAAAATTTACGATCTTTCCCTCACAAATTGGCAGGGGTAATTGTTCTCATGACATCAATTTTAATTTTCATAATTACTTTACTTTTTCATATAAAACATTTTCAAAAGATTATTATTTTATCCCGGTAACCACTTCATATTTTGATTAATATTTCAAGTCGTGATTTTGTTCACTTGAATTGGGTGTAGACCCTAATAACTTGACTGTAAATGAAATAGAAGAACCCCATTCGGTACACACTTTTTTTTCTGAAACCCTAAAGTTTTTATTTATTTATTAAGACACCTTATAATATATTTACGATTTGCCGAAGACATCAGTTTGAGTACGACTAATTCTTACAGATAACGCATGCTGTATCAGAAATGAACCGCTTATTAACCAGAAAAATTTGAGTGTAAAATTACTTTGAATCAGCATTGAACAAAAAATAACAACAAAATAACGAACTGGTCATGTATGTGAAATGTAATACTAAATATACTTATGCTGGAGTTTCTCAATAAGATTATTGGACACAATTCTAACACTTCCGATAGCACACTGTGTGTGTAAAACTTCAATATATACATGATTAATTAGCAGAGATTTGAAATTATGATATTGATTTTTTTTAAATTGTTGTAGCATAATGTCACAATGAACATGATTCATGGTAAACCTGGGTAGAACGGATTACTCGGGTTAGGGTGAGGTAATCAAAAATCGCAAAATACCTGGAAGAATGGGATACCCCATCTCTCATCAGATATCCAATTTTCCGAGGTTTTATAATTATACAGGGACCCACTCCATTGAGGTATACCACCGCGATTTCATGTGAGTGTCCTTACTTTCAAAAGCATTATGAATTTTCAATCTTTTTTTTCAAATTGAGTATTTATGAATGCACTTGGAAGGGATTGATTATCATCAGGCATTTATGAATTTTTGAAAATGCGATCAGATCCGCATTTTTGAAAATTGTGAGAGAATTCATAGAAATTCTTTATTTAGAGACGATCATTGTCGGCCATATCCGAAAGTGGTACCAAGTTACCTTACACTTCGTTCGCCTTTTTACGTAACATTCTTAACATTCCATTAGAACAACTTTGGTACCACTTTCGGATATGGCCGACAATGATCTTCTCGAGCGAGAATTTATTATTCGTCAAAATTTACCAAATGCAAATCTGATTAAGGTTTCAAAAAGTCATAAATACTTAACTTTTTTGAAAGAAAGGAGGGAAACTTTCGAAAGTGCGTTTGAGAGTGAGGATAATCACATAAAAAATTACGAATCACGTCATTCGAAATAGTGCCTTATTACAGTCTTTCCCATTCAAATATTGTTCTGTTCGGCAGTAAAAAGCAATAATAGGAGATCTCGAAATGGATTTCCGTCTTCCTCGTGCCTTGGCACTCTGCGTGGCGGAAGCGGCGGAAGTTCAGCGTCAACCCTAAGCATGTCGCCTTCAGTGAGACAAATGTTGTGCAAAATGATGCACGCAGCAACCACTTTGATCCCTGTTCTGATGTGCACTTCAAGCGCCTTCGTGAATATTATTCGCCACCTTGCCTTCAATAACCCAAAAGCTTGTTCAATGATGACACGTGCTCTACTGAAAGCAAGGTTGAACGCTCGTTGTTCTGGCGTCAGTGGCTCTCTGAAGGGCGTTACAATACTAATGGGATTACGTCTACATGGGTAACCTTTATCGCCAATTATATAATATCCCACGGGCGGATATAGCTGATCTCGGAAAAGTGGGCTATTACGTAAAATTCGGGTGTCGTGAACTGAACCTGGGTAGCCACTTAAGATGTCAATAAATTTACCCTCATGATCAACCATCGCTTGCAAATTAAGTGAATAGAACTGCTTTCTATTATAATATTGTTCGTGCAGAGCAACCGGGCATAGGGTTCTGATGTGGCAGCCGTCTATTGCACCCACACATTGTCGGAAAATTGCACTTCCTCCTTTTCTTGCAAAACCCAGTCCGATGGCAGCTAGGTCTTCTTCTTGTGGCAGTCTAACTATTCGCGTAATCAGGGATAACACCTTATTCAGTACTCGGTGAACTGTACGGTGTACGGTTGATCGGGGTATGTCGAAAGCAACCCCGACTACACGGTACGAGGTTCCGCAGGCAAGCCAAAATAGAAAAATTATTACCTGAAAATTGATAACGTGAGGTTATACGCATGTAATACATCGCGTGTCTAGTGGTATAAGGTCGTATCCACCAAAAAGTTGATTTTGGTGGTAAAAGGTCAAATATTTTTTTTGTCCTTTGCCATTCGCTACTATAGTGTCCAAAACGCATATATCTATGAAAATTAGACGAAAGAAATAATAAAGGTGAAAGGTCGTAAGTACTGGCGGTTACATCCTTTCATTTCTAGATTAGACAAAAAAAATCGTGTTCACTAATGATGTATGGTCGTATCCACCGTTTTTATTTATATTATATCATTTTTTTACAAAACATCTAAAATCCTCTGAAACGCATAGATAAATCAAATTTCGGACGAAATTCCAAAATTTTTATTTTTTAATAAAAAAAATTAACAAGCTAAAGGTAAAAGGGCGCATCGACAATTTATTTATTTTTTTAATACTTTTTTTACAAAACCTCTAAAAACCTCTGAAAGGCATAGATAAATCGAATTTCGGACGAAATTCCAAAATTTTTATCTTCGAACAAAAAAATTTGAGAAGCTAAAGGTGTAAGGTCGCATCGACAATTTTTTTTTATTTTTTATACTTTTTTTACAAAACCTTTTAAAACCTCGGAAACGCATAGATAAATCGAATTTTGGATGAAATTCCAATTTTTTTTTTTTACAAAAAAAATTAACAAGCTAACGGTAAAAGGTCGCATTCGCAATTATTTATTTATTTTTTTTTTTTTTTTTACTGATTTTTTCAAAATACTCTAAACTCATGTGAAATGCAAAGAAAAATGAAAATTCCGATTCTCCAGATGAGAAAAAATAATACTAATAATGGCGATATGACCTTTTACCTTTAGCGCTTTAAGAATTTTTTTTGAATCTTGAAAATTTTGAAAAAACTTCGGAATTTTCACTTTTCTCCACGTTTCACGTCATTTTAGGGTATATCGAAAAAATGAGTAAAAAAGAAAATAATGGCGATATGACCTTTTACCGTTAGTAAACACAATTTTTTTTTTGTTTTAGAAATGAAAGGGCATATCCGCCAGTACTTACGACCTTTCACTGTTAGTTGATCAATTTTGCAATTTCTAGTTTTCTGACGGTATTTTAACATATGTCGCGTAAATACGGAGAAAAAAATTTGACATGCCTTTTTACCTTTACGCGTGGTAAAAAGTCGTATATTGGCGCATACGACTTTATCCCATTAGACACGCGACATAATATCGCTTGCTCAGGATCAGGTTGGCCTGGTTCAGGTCGATCTCCACTTTTTGACTTTTTTGAGTTAGGTGCACAAAGCTGATCATTTTATACATCTAGACGACTACGTAATTTTATTTGGGATTGCGAGTGATCAAAGAAGAGATATTTCACCTGTTAAGTTATTCAGTTATTTAGTCATTATATCTCAACTGTTAACAGATTTGTTAGGATCGGAATGTTATCCTTTCATTTATAGATCATTTCACCTACCAAAAATAAAGATTGATAATTATTTTCAAAAACACTATTTCTTACAAATTTTTTTCTGAATTGTAAGTACCTAGTGTTCTTGTGAAATATCTAACAAAAGTGAAAGAATAACATAGGCTCGAATACTTATTGCCTTGCTACCGAGAGCTGGGTATCCGCTCGTGAAATGGTTGGGATAGTTATTTTTCGTCACACATGAATGGAAAGGCCTACTTTCGCTCTCTTTCGGTAAGGAGGAAAACGACGCTTTGCCTCTCTAGGTAGGGAAGGCACTGTGGAAAGACTTTCCTCCCTAGGGAAGAAAGTCGAAGACTTTCGAGAAAGACTTTCCACGCGCCTCCCCGACCTAGCGACGCATATCGTCTCTTCCCCCCTTACCGACATAGAGCTAAATAGGCCTTCCATTCATGTGTGACGAAAAATATCGTGTGTATCGCGGGAGGAAGGTCTTGCTTCCTCGGCGGTGCATGCTGCCCTCGCCGACTTGCGGTCCCTCGGTGTATCTTGCTGCCCTCGCGGGAGGGGGACGAGGCGAGTCTTCGGCTCGCCCTTCCCCTCGCCGCTCGGGCAGCAATGCGATACACCTCGTGAGCGCACGTCGGCTTGGGCAGCATGCTCCGCGCTCGCAAGCAAAGACCGTCTTTTCTCCCTTGATGCACAATATACTATTTCACCACACACCTGCACGGAAAGTACGACTTTCGGCTCGTTGCGTGAATGGGAATTCGTACTTTTCGTAACACCTGCATGGGAAGTTCGACTCCGCGCACGGTAGAGGGTGCGCGAAATGGCTGATTCCCTTACCGGCCGAGAGCAGTGCCGGAATGTGGACATTCCGGCACTCCGTGCCGGAATGTCCACATTCCAGCACTGTCCTCGGTCGGTAAGAGGATCAGCTATCTCGCACATTCTCCACAGTCCGCGAAGTCAGACTTTCCATATCAGGTTTTATACAAAAAACAGGATGTGGATCTCGTGCGGGTTGGCGATTCCGGACGAGTGTGAGGTATGCCGGACGAGCCGAATCCCGCACTTGATGCACAATATACTATTCCGATGCAGGGGGTGGTGAAAAATAGTATACTACCCACGGGAGTGAAAAAGGCCATCCCAAACTGCGTTCCTGCCACCCTCGCCTTCGGCTCGGGTGCATGCCCAAAAACGGGGACATTTGCCCACACTTGAAACTCCATTTCTACTCGGGTTCCCTCTGATCCGAAGTTGATGACTGTCAACTCGCGTTTCAGGGGTGAAATATGGTCATTTTACCGTAGTCAGGTAAAATAGTATATTATGCTACAAGGGAGGAAAGAGCGCGATTTTCATCACCGAGTGCGAGGTTTGCTGCCCGAGGCACGAGCGAAGCGAGTGCAGCGAGGGCAGCACGAACACGAGGTGAAAATTGCGCTCCTCCCGTGTGGCATATGCTATTTTTCACCCGACTACCATAAAATGACCTTATTCCGTCGCTGTGACGCGAGTGGAAAGTAGGTAGTCAATTTTTGACCAGAAGGAAGAGAAGTGATTGACCGGGCAGAAAAGTAAGTCGCCAGCAAAAAAGTCCACTTTTTTATCCGGGAATTTACTTTTTTAGACTCTACTTTAGAGAAATATTTTTCACCCGACTACGATAAAATGAACGTATTTCGCCCCTGAAACGCGGGTCGAAAGTCGTCAATTATGGACCAGAGGGAAGAAAAGTCGATTGCCGGGCAAAAAAGTAGATTGCCGGGTAAAAAAGTAAATAGCCGGGCAAAAAAGTGGACTTTTTTGCCCGGCAATTTACTTTTTCCGGCACAGGCATGAACAAGTCACTTTGCGACGCCTGTTTTCGGCCCATACAGTGGCTCTTTTTATGGCTAGCCGAAAAAATTTTTTTTTAGTAGTTGTGACGCGCAGTTCCTGACTTTTGTTGCGCGGTACGAACTGCGCATCTCAGAGCTGCCATACTAAAGTATTAGACGGCAGTTGATGCGGAGGTCGAAATGTGGACCTCAACTGGCGTCGAAGTGACTCTTCATAGACTCATAATATACTATTGCACTAAAAATAAACAACTTGTATTGTCATTGCAGTGTCATAATTATAGTCGTAACAACTATTTTTTAGACGTTGTTGAGGCAATGTCTCAGTAGTGTATTTGTACGAAAAATTTAAACATCATGCCATTTGAAAAATATGTATCCGACCGAATTTCTATTTGGATCGATCCTGAGCAAGCGGTGTGGTCAACGTTTTACTGTAGATATTAAAAACATTATTATGAACACACATATTCCACGAACAAAGACTTACTTGTAGTTCGATAGTCCATCCGGACCTTTTACGAATATTTGAACACTGCAGCACTAGTCGCCGAAGAACATTGGGGTTCACTCTTAGGTTCTCTTTGGTAACGCGTTGATCTCCACGTAAAATAGCCCCCAAAAAACGGTCGACGTAGCCAACGACCCTGCAGTAAGGTCCTCGCTGGAAGATCATTAGACAGTACATATTATAGTGGCAATTCCACCGATTATCAGCCAATGTTTGGGCACGAAAAATTTCAATTTAACTCAATTTTTTTACTCAAATTATTTGCACTAAGATTGGTATATTCGCAAAGTTTCAGCATAGGATGTACCGTTACTTCACGAGGAATGCGGTATCAAATTTTTCTAAAAATATTCAAATGCGATTTTCAATCGTATTTTATCGTATATTCAGCTTCACAATAAAAATCGTGAAAAACTCTCAGCTGTTTGAATACATTTTTCATTTTTCAGTAACTAAGCTCGATCCACCTCAAAAATACATTTTTCGACCGAAAAAAACATGGACTCTTCATGGAGCTCAATATTTTATGATTATTAAAAAAAAATTATGACAGCTGAGATTTTTTCAGTGGGGAACCCAAACTTCCAGACTGACACGGCTACGTGGTTGTGCGTGAGCTACGATTAATTGATAAATAGCGGTAAGTGAAATCTTCAACAACTTCTTCGCAGGTCGTTACTACACGCTGATTGCTATACTCGGCCATTAGATTGGCAGTGATCACAGGCAATTTATTGCACACTATTATGGACACACACTGTACCACGCCATAATTTAGAAAAAAAAATTTAGTTACATTTACTTTGGGTTCGCCTGTTGGGCCTGTCTCTCAATAAATAAAATAAATAAATAAATAAATTTAAGTATAACATTTACCTGCCGAATCCGTCTCCTCAGCACCAACTGCATGAGTAACAAAGCACGAATGAATGCCAATTGCCGGTTGACAAACATCACGCGTTGCCTTTGAATTGCGCGGTTTGCCGCAATCCACGCACCAATAAGTGCCACACGTTGAGGCATTTCTATTGAACAGGAACCAATAGGTTTTTATTAAGAAATTGATGTTACATATAGGATGATTCAGTATTCGTGACGAATCTTTCGGGCAGTGATTCATGGCCGAAATTGTGATAGGAATTTCCTTAGCCATGAAGAAACAATTATTTTATTACTTTTCTTCGATGCAGTTTTTATTACTGATTTGAAATTCGCGGTTACATAAATATTGACTGTTGTCGTTCTTGGTAGTGAGTGAACGAATGTGCTCACTTATAAACTCGCATCTTCATAGTGAAGCCTCCGGATTGGTAAACCGATTTACTGGACGGAAAGAAATCATTCCAAAAAGAAATGGATTAAAGAAAAAAAATTTTTAACCCCAATTTAGACCTGCAGGAATCAGCCTATGAGATATTTGTCACGATTTCTGAAGCACCCTATATGATAGTCAGTGGACTGAAGAACTGTGTCATTTACTTACTTCACGATACTTCACTTGCCTTTCAATCTCGCACGGTAGAATCGGTACACTCGACGTAATGGTAAACACGAAAAGGGATCACGATGGATCGGATAGCTGATGAGGATGTATCGGTCTGTGAGCTGAGGGAATAGAAAATAGGTGTTTCCTTGTACAAATTTTTGAATGAGTATTTCCATAATGGGATGAAGGGATGTCATCGAGTCAGTCGTTTTCAATTGAAAACAAAAAAAATCGGTAGTAAGTTAAGGTTCATTCAAAGAATACGTAACGCTCGTGCAGAGGTCTTGTCGAACAAGATTCTTCGTCCTACCCCCCTTGAAAACGCGTCTTGTCATACATGCGAAACGGGTGGAATCCTGAGTTATTGTGACCGCTTGGCGAGCGGGCGCACATTTACATTACAGCCCACTTTGAGCGGGCGGAAAGTATGAAAAGGCGTGGTTTCAAGGGGAGGGGACGAAAAGTATCGTGTGCACCACGGGCGGAAGGCGAGTTTCGCTACGCTCAGGCGGCTACCTTCGCTCTCGTGAAATCGCTTTCTTTCCGCCCTTGATACACAATGTACTAATTACATCAAATAGCGTTACGCTAGGGAGGGAGGGGGTCTGCTGAGAATATGCGTTACGTATTATTTGGATGGCCTCTTACGCCCAGGTAGCACGCTTAGGGGCCATTCATTAATTACGTAAGGATGATTCTGGCGATTTTTGACCCCTCCCCCCATACCCCAATGTGAGGGTACATAAGATTTCTCAAACCCCCACCCCACCCTCTTCTTACGTAAGATTCTATCTCGTTTTTTAGAATAATAAAATGTTGAATAATAAAATGTAATTATAGTCGTAACAACGATTTTTTTCTCAACACATGGTCTGCAAAAATGCCTCTTTTCAGACCGAGTGAGCGGGCGCAATAGTACATTGTGTATCATGGTGAGTCCACAATGGGGCGTACGCACGTCGAATAGCCACGGACGTTGGTAGCTGCGCGGACGTCGATGACGTCAGAACGGGCTATTACCAACCTCCGCATTTACTGTTGTTCGTTTCGCGTACCGCCGTTCCTTGTTCAGCGCTATAATAATCGTTTCGTCACACGATACAGGTAGAATGAATTTATATTTGTGAACTGAGAATTGAATGTTGATGGACTTGAATTGAGAAAAGGTGAATTTTATAAATAGAAATTAATTTCCGTCAAAAATTTGTATTTTACAGAAGATTAAAACTTTTTTTATATATATAGATAGATATTTATAATTCGTTGAATTTTGAATATCGAAAATCCTGAGATATGCATAATTCGTAGAGTAGGAATATTTTGCAATGGAAATTATTATTATTATGTATATATATATATATATAATATATCGCGTGTATAATGGCAGAAGGTCGTAAGCGCCATTTTTTTATATATTTTTTTCAATGTTTTTTTTTCGAATAGCTGTGAAAACTCGTGAAACGCAAAGATAAATGTAAAAAACGGCCATTTCGAAAATTCATGGAAAAAAAATACCAAGGTAAAAGCAGAAGGTCATAAGCGCCATTTTTTGTTTTTTTAATGATTTTTTCAAATAGTTGTGAAAACTCGTGGAACGCATAGAAAAATCGAAATCGACAATGTTTTGAAAATTCATAGAAAAAATAGAAATACCAAGGTAAAAGCAGGAAGCAGAAGAACGTAAGCGCCAATTTTTAAAATTAATTTTGGTGGTTATGACCTCCGTTTAATTGACCCAATATTGAATTTCAACGTTTATGAACGAATCTTCGGATTTTTATCACGAATACAAAAAAAAATATATATAAATATAATAATCTTTTTTTTATTAATATACATATGTATATATATATATATATATGTTTTTTTTCAATACAGTCTCTCGTTCAGATCTCAATTTCGGTATACAAATTTTGTAGGTATGCATGCACGATGGATGAACCGTAATTTTTTTTTATAATCTCGTTTATTTTTACAATCGCATTAGTGATTACATTATAATGATTATACAATAACAGTGTCTTCACGCAGATGTTACCTGAGTTACCTGACCCTGGGTAGAAAAAGGATTTTCGTACTATCAGATCAGATTCTTACATTATATTCGATAAAATGTGACGAAAATCGGAGAAATTCCATCTCGATTTTGTTTTTGGCAAATTGTAAAATACGTATACATATAATGTCATATAATCTTATAAAATGCGATCAGAGCGGACAAAAGTTATTATATTATAATTTTGAAACCAAGAAAAATATAATTTTCTGTGACTTTCAATGATTTCAATTTTGTAGAATTATGTCAGCTTTGGTCGAATTTCATAAGACTGTACAAAATTATACATGATACAATTCAATACATACAAAATTGAGATAGAATTTTTGGGAATTCTAATGAATTCTTGGAATCTGGTAGAATTTGATTTGAGGTGTTGACATAAAAACAATTTTTTCTCCAGAAATTTGATTCAAGAAGTATAATTCTCATACATGAGCAACTATATGTGAAATGTATATAAATGAAAAATAAACAAAATTATATAATACTTATAAGTACCAGAAAACAAGCTATACATAATTAGATAGAACCCCATCTCTAATACTATAATAACTATAATAATATTGATAAAATAAATAATAATGAATAATCATTATGCAAATAACGATAATCAATTATTATTATTATTATTATATAAATGATCATTATCATGATAGTAATAATAAATAATAAATGATTGTTATTACTATCTTATAATGTATCAAGAGGCTAAGGACTCAGAGGTATTTGTTTCTTCTTATTCCTGACGACATCTCTCAGCTTGAAAAAACACTTTTTTCTATTCTTCTCCGGTACTTTGCTCCACGCATCTCTTAATACCACCAAGTAATTATTCATTTCCATCGTTCTTGTCGTACGTGCCGGAGTGGAATCACCCATTGGGTCATCGGAATCTTCATCTGGAAATATGAGTATATTATGCAAATGAGTGTGCGAAACTAACGCAGCGAGTTACAATAAATTATTATCGAACTCATCACGAATCCTGACACTTGGAAAAATCAATCAAATTGGGGAATTCAGGCAAACCGAGTTGGTATCGTTTTCATTCAGTGAGACAGGTGTGACGAAGACAGTTTCGTTGGTTTTCAGAAGTTACTCGTTATTCAGTATGCTATGGCATAAGCAAACGACATATGCAAACGAATCTAGGATCGACTCGTCGTCGTCGTGGGTTTTTTTTTTTTTTTTTAATTTTTAAATTTTTAAATTTTCAATTTTTTTTAACCCCTTTAGATAAAACCAATTTTTTCGGAATTCGAAGTTAACCGTATCAATTCAATGCTCAACAAAACTGTCTCGTAGCTAGGCCGGCGAATTTGAATTCTATAAAATTGGAATTTCGTGTCATTCATAGAAACAGGGTATCAGACTCTTTCATCCAAGGAAATCTTTCATAAACGATGTGAAAGTTCTCCTCATTTTTTTGTATCTGAATATCGATCGTCAGGAATCAGGACATTTATCCTACTGCGATTAGTATTTTGAAAAATCCACCTTCCGAGCATTCCACAGAGTCGTCAGTTTCTTCCCCTACATCGACTTGATCGTCCGGATCGTCCTCGTCGCTGGTTGTGTCGAGGTCCTCTCTGACGGGCGTTTTGAAATTGCTGGACGTCCTTGAATAAGAACGCCAAAGTTGATACTAGAGTTGAGTAAGGAAGATTCGAAAACCTTTTTTACATAGGGATGGGACGGGGGACGGTAGCGCGTCATGCTGGGAGACAGGGGAATAGGGGATCCTCAATTATAACAAAACGAGAAATAATCAATGCAGTAGTATGCTAATCGTGATTATTAAAATTACTGATGTTAAAAATTGTACTGATTGAAATTACTCCAGTAATTTTCTATTTATAATATTTGTAACCAAGACATTGATGCTTACTGTCGATGCTGGACGTGTTTCTCCAAAAACTGCATGGTCTCGTAATATTTCCACTGCGACTTCTTAGCAGGAGCACCTGACCCCGAGGGAATATACTCCCTCACTATTCGTCGTTCAGACATATATCTTTGTTTTAGGCTCTTCCATTTGCTAGCCATTACTTTCGCTAGATAAGAAGAATTTCAAATGATGAAATCGAACTTTGGCAGTTTCGGGGGGGGGGGGGACTACTTCCAGGATTTCGGGTACAAAAAAAATTGATCGATTTTTCGTCCCTGCAATCGCTGAACAATAGTCAAATCTACAATTCGTTCCAGTAATTTATCAATTATTTGAGTCTGTATTTGAAATATATGTATATATTATATATATGAATGTAAATCGAATTTTTCTCATGATGTCAGGGATGAATGTAATCTCGAAATCCACGTGTCACATATGGGGCATTCCATGCCAAATCACCCTGGGTTTGACCCCTGACCTCTCGGATTTGGTCGGCAATTTTTTATACGATTGTTCTCACTTCGAAACGGACTCAGTTTTTTTTTGTTTTTTTTTTCGCCACGAGACGTATCGTCTACAACTTTTCAAAATTGGTCATATTGATCGACATAATTTAAAAATCGGAAAAAATTCTGAATAATCGTCTGTCAGATATCAACATTTTTTAGCCTAGAGCCAAAGTGGGGACATTTTTCCGTCTCACTGTTTTCAAGCCTTTTCTTTTTCTTTTTATTTTTTTTAATAGAAGTGGGAGTTATTTCGCTATAGATGGTTGCTGCATCTATAGTGAAATAACACCCGCGTCTGTGAAAAAAAAAAAAAAATAGAAAAAGAAAAGGCTTGAAAACGGTAAGAAGGTTTTTTCAGATTTTTAAATTATGTCGATCAATTATGACCATCTTCAAAAATTGTAGACGATACGTCTCGTGGCGAAAAAAAAAAAAAAAAACGAGTTCCTTTGAAAGTGAGAACAATCGTATAAAAAATTGCGGACCAAATCCGAGAGGTCAAGGGTCAAGCCCAGGACGATTTGGCATCGAATGCCCCATATATAATAGACATTAATATTATTCCGATGAATTTAACATTTGAGGAAGATGTAAACATTGTACCTTCCATCGGCCTGTTTGTGAGGTGATACATATCGCTGGCTATCTCGTCCCATGCCTGTTTCTTTTTCTCGAGATCTTTGAATTTCTCAGACGACTTGTCGTACAAGAAATCTTTGGCTTCTACCAGTAGGATAAGCATCTCGTCTGCGTCGATGATATCCGGGGAATCGGCCATTTCTCTTTCTTCTCCTCACTTCTTATTCTTCCTCTAACCTCACTTTTCGCGAAAAAACCGCGGGAACTACACGCCACGAGCACGCACGGCGGTATACCGTATACGACCGCGTACCGGCGACCGGCGTACGGGTACGTGTGCATTCCCCCCACCCGACGGCGCGTCCAAAGCGCCCGGTTTCCATTGGCGCAGAACCAGCTTTTTGAATGGTCAACGTTTTCTACACTACTGCCACCAAACGTCGTAAACACGAAACAACAACTTGTTGAGCCTCGCGACGGCAAAGAACCTAGTGGGGATACTTGTCATAAATCCGTCGTTTTACAACTCGTGTGACTTGAGCTGTGAGCACCAATATTTTCGTAACTTCAGACAGTAGCAATGTCTAAAAAATACGTAGAATCTGAAAACAAAATGCTCATTCAAATTGTCAAGCATAATAATTGGATCTTCAGTAAAGACCAAAGATTTGCGTTTGATGAGAAGACAAGGAAACAATTGTGGCAACAAGTCAGCGCTGCCTTAGCTGAGAAAGGATTTCTTCTAACAGGTAAGTTTTGAGTTAAACAGTATGAGGATCAGTTATGAACATATCAAGATACAATTATTATATTATCAATCATTTTAATAATACAATTAATATAATAATCAAGGTAAAACCCTACCGAAAAACCATGATTTTTTTTTTATTTGATCAAACTCCCTAATTCGTAGAGAAAAATATTTCGTTCCTAAGAATTTTAACCCATTTAAAGTCGTATACATCCTCTTGAATGGATTGTGCCGGAATGCCGTGACATTTTTTACAGTAGGATACAGAGTCTCAGAGCCAGGTATTCTGATTTTGCATTCCGATTGTATGTGTGCATACATTGTCATGAATGTATCAGAAAAACTGTCGACTTTTCTTCAAACATTGTTGTAAGTCGGTTAAAGAAAAAAAAAAAGAACTAAGGGGGCATCCGTAAAGGACGTCCGCGATTTTTTACCAATTTTTGACCCCTCCCTCCCCCCGTGTCACAGATAGTCACAATATTCGAACCCCTCCCCGTAAGAAACGTCCGATGGTCACAATGAAAGACCCCCCCTCAATTCTCTAAAATCGAAGGTAACCAAACGGAAAAATTGACGCATAATTTCTTCTTCAAGTCTGTCAAATGGGATTTTTGAGTGGACGTCACACCCAGCATGAACCCCCCCTCCCCCCTGGTCACAAATAGTCACATTTCGCGAACCCCTCCCCCCCTATAGGCGCGGACGTCCTTTATGGATGCCCCCTTAAATCTTTCCATTTATTGGTATCTGCCGTACACCCCAAACTGCAAAGGGGTTGGAGGGTATATTGTCCAATATAATGCGAATAAATACAGATTCTTCGCGGAATTCCACACGTGATTCCGCACAGATACGTCCGAAATTATTTTGGATTCACTCAGAAATGAAAGAATGGCATGGTTTCTACGAAGTCATGATAGTATCTTCGTAGAAACCATGCCATTCTTTCATTTTGTAGTAGATTCAAAATATTTTCGCACGTATCTGTTCAGAATCATTTGTAGAATTCCGCTAAGATGCGTTTTTTTTTCGATTTACTTCCGTGTATTTGGTATTCGGAGATATCTAAATGTCTGTAACAATCGAGTACTACACTCATGGCCTTTCATGAGTATTCATCACAATGAAATTTGCTTTGCAGAATCGCTACGATTTAAACAAATGAAAATCGGTCGTCCCGAAAATTCTACAAAAAACCAAATACGAATAAAAACAAAGTTTAATATAAAAAGAAAAAATATGCCGAAAATTGTCCAATTCGGGGTTTCTCCAAGTTTTTGGTCATTCACTGACAATTTTTTTTCAAACCAAGGCGATTCTTCTAACGAAATTTCACTTTGATGAATATTCTTGAAATTGCATGATTCTGCATTTTGATGGACAAGCACACGAGTCAGTACGGCATCGCTTTAATTTCAATTTTTCAACGCTCTCCACTATATTCTACAGAATTACAATTGAATTTGCAATGAAAATAACTACAAAATTCCTATGGCTTTTCAAACATGACTGCAATTTCAAAGTTCATCACAAGAACAGAGCATATATATTTTCATTTTACTTCTATATCAAACATTATACTTACAGATCCAAAAACGCGATGGCAAAAACTGCGGGAACTATTTACGCGCCACGACAAGGCAGGAAATTACAAGTGGCTCTACTATGAGGACATGAAGTTCATGCTGGAACACATCTACCACAGAGCGTAAGAACCGCATATTATAACTATCACTATACTGAAAGTCTAGAGATAAAAATAAATAACTACAGTCTGTTCGAAGAAATTATGTGAAATTTTATATTCGTGGCATTCCATGTCAACTCGGGGCAGGAATCAGAATCGTTTCTACAGATATCGTTTATGCAGAGCTCGCTTCTACAGTGTTCGTTTCTACAGAAGATATTGTCAACAAAGTTCTTTTGTACCTAAGCATTTTGGCCCCAAATTTACACGTAATGCACTACAGACTCGTTTCTACAGAAATAATATTCCCAATTGTTCGTTTGTACAGAATTCGATTATGGAAAATCGTCTGTACAGAATTCGGTTCTAAAAGTCAGTTTTTTTCTAAGAAAAAAACGGACTCTTAGAACCGAATTCTGTAGAAACGAACTTTTCTAATCGAATTCTGTATGAACGAACTTTTAGAACCGAATTCTGTACAAACGAACTTCCGTAATCGAATTCTGTAGAAACAATCTCCCAGACCCGAATTTTGTAGAATCGAACCCTGTAGAAACGATTCTGTAGAAACAATGTCAATAGGAAGCATTTATGCAAATTATGGATTGTGAGTGACGAGTCACTTACTCGAACCAACAATACAAAATGTTCATTCCATTGCAGCAACGCAGCAGCAAGTTCTACACAGGGTTCAACGAGTAGTAATGCCAAGCAAGTAGTAATGCCAAGTTCGACAATGCATTTGGATACGCAAAGTCTAGGTTAGTACATTTGTCTCTCCCAATGAAGTGTAATCCATATAAGCTTCGAGCAAAATAAATTGAAATTAAAATACTCTTTTCACAGGAAACTATGCTCCTGATGTCGATTCCATTCAGGAATTGCCAGTTTGGACGATTCCTTCCTGTGCGCATCCGCTAGCAAATTCTGATCAGCCACTGGAACCGATCGCGGATTACACACAGATCCCCTCACCGACTGCTACTATTGAAAGTTTTTCGCATGATCTGAACTGGGAACACGCATATGCGATTCCGGAAGTTTCCACTTACGTGACTTCAGCTACAGTCGACAATATTCCTCCACGTTACTGTACCACCGAAGAAAACTCCACGACCTACACGGAAGATGTAATGGAATCAGCTGTGCCTTCGGTCATAGAGAATTGTGCGCTAAATGCGGAATACGGAATCACAATACCTCCCAGTAGCAGTCGCCCAAATGTGGTGGGAAATTCGTCAAGCGCCTGTACATCACTTCCCAAAAAAACACCCATAATAGCATTATCCGGATCTTCGTCTGCTAGCCAGAGAGCATCAACATTCGTTATTCCTTCACGTCACTGTACCACCGAAGAGAACTCCTCAACCTACACGGAAGATGTAATGGAATCAGCTGTGCCTTCGGTAATAGAGAATTGTGCGCTAAATGCGGAATACGGAATCATAATACCTCCCAGTAGCAGTCACCCGAATGTGGTAGGAAATTTGTCAAGCACCTGTACATCACTACACAAAAAAACACCCATAACAGCACTGTCCGGATCCTCGTCTGCCAGCCAGAGAGCATCACCATTCGTACGTGTTCCAATTGATAAAATACGGAGTCCCATCCATATGAATAGGGTTGCGGAACCCCCTCGTGCTCCTTCTACACATTTCATGACACCAAAAACGAGCAAAGTAGGTCAGAAAAGGTCGGCCGTAGTGCCCCCCTTGGACGCATTTGCGAATAAGAAGAAAATGAAAGCCGCTGGAAAACGGGACGCGACAGAGGATGCTATTATTGGTTGCTCCAATGATCTGAGAGCAATGTCTACTCAATTTACAGATTTTCTTAAATTGAAAAAGAAATTGGTAAAAACACAGCTCCAAAGAGGAAGAACCGATATAGGAATTCCCCAGACGAGCAATACGGTCGAAAGTGGAGATGGTTTCTTCAAATTATTACAAGAAGAATGGGTACAACTGCCAGTCGCAATCCAAGACGAGTTATTTCCGCATATGCTCGATATCATGGAGGAATATGAGACTCAGTAAATCTTTTTAGGTACTTTTCAGGGATTACAGGCATAAATAACTAATAGACGAAATCCATTTCAAATTGGCAGGTTGTGAATCGTGATGTCGCGAAGCCTGCTGTATTTGCAAAAGAGATACCTTTTTTTTATTGCTTACAAATATTCTTTTCCAAGTTTATTGGAAAAGAAAGTATTTTTTCCTTTAAAATGCTTCATCTTCTGAACCAATAGGCGTATCCACATGTTTCTGGTCTTATTCTGTAGGATCGTTCACATTGTTGCCGGATCCGAATAGAGTTTCGAAGATCTTTGGAAACTGACAAAGACGCCATTTTGTCAGATTTCAGATTCGGCAAGGTTGTGACTGGCACTACTAAATGAGACCAGAAACGTGTGGTTACGTCCATTGGTTGAGAAGACGTAGCGTCTTGAAGACAAAATAGATTCGTTTTTACAGAACATCGATAGCGCACGATCAAGATTTCGATCAAGATTTCGTAGTCATGTACACGAATATCATTTTAGGCCCAAAAATACGCTTCTCTTTTTAAACATTATATAAACCAACATATTTCAATTAGAGGAGGTTCCGAGACATCATGTTTTCCGTTTTGTCCATGCCTGCCTGATTCGAAATTGTTCCAAATTTTTATTCAGTCATATTCATTGTATAACTCCAGTGAGAAGATAAATCGACTTGAGTAACTAATTCTCCAGCATTGCATAATCATCCACTCTTAGACATACAAGAATGTAAACTTGAATCCAGAATAATACTTCTCAATTAACAATATTTTACTAAGGTGAGTGTATGAGTTACTGACACGATCCCAATTACTGAAATTTTTGTTCATGTATTTTTATACATGATTTCAACTATTGTTAAAAAAGAATCGTATTTTCTAAGCCTGTAGCAACTACTTTATGTCATAAAAAAATTCAGAAATATTATTATTGGCTTACAACTTAATAAAATAGAACTGTCAGTAATTGAAACTGAACGTGTCAGTAACTGGTACACTCACCTTACCCGGTTGCAGAATATTTTGAATTATTTAGATATGATAGAAGGATATTTTGTTATGTGTGTGCTAGAGCATCAAGTTCAAAGATTTGTCTATTTCATGTTCGCAATAACAGGGTATAGGCAGTAAGTGTGATAATAAATAGTCAAATAGGCCAAAGACTATGAAAAAGTATATTATATGTGTAGGCAAGTTATATGTAATATAATACGTAATGTTCCTGTGCCTTTATTGAATTATTATATGTATAACGCGGCGTTTCGATTTTTTAATTCTAGTATATCAAAGTTGTTAAGTAATACGTAATACCTCAGAAGTATAGTTCAAGACTGTTGACAAGAACATAAGTGTACATTAAATACAATAAGTACATTAAATACAATAGGTACAAAGGAACAAAAGAACATCTTTTTCCACTGATACTTGAAGAACATTTTACTGTAACGTGAATTTCTGACAGCTCGTATTTCATTGATCTCTGCTACAGCTTTTCTGGAATCATCGATGCCACGAGATTATTTATTCCTGCCTGAGAGCACCTTCTTCCGAATCGAAATATTCGGCTAGAATTTGCCGTTGTTGTACAGCACGTAGGGGCACGTTATGAATTTCCTCTTCCGCCTGATCGGCCTCTTCAGGAGCGTTGTTTACATTGCGTCGGAGTACATTTGGTGCAGCATACAAGCGATGCTCTTCTTCCAGCTCGAGCTCGTTACTCAAGATCATATTGTGCAAGCACACCAGTGCCCGCACGACGGAAATGGATGTTTCTAGTTTAAAATCCAATCTTTTGTGAAGAATTTGCCATCTGGCTTCCAGAATTCCGAACGAGTCTTCAATGCAATTCCTGGCTCTGGATAATCTGCGAATTGAATTGTAATTTTTAACTTCCCGTTTCTCTGTCTTCAGAGAAAAAAGGAAATCATTGTGATCACCCCGTAAATGAAAACTTGAGTTTTCACCAAATCTCCGCGTTTCGAGGTGCAAAGAATCACCTCCGACTATTTTCAGTTTGACGTCAGGGTGTGTGAATGTGTGTGTATGTATGTGTATGTATGTGACCACATTTTTGTCCGCGCGATATCTCGAGAACGAGTGCGCGGATGTTGATCAAATTGAGCTCAATCGATGGGGGTTTTCTTAACTTAGAACTGATTAGATTTTGACTTTGATCGGTTCAGTACTTTTCGAACTATTTAAATAACAAAATTAAATTTTAAAAAAAATGACGATATCTTGAGAACGGATGAACGGATTTCAATGAAATTTGGTATCAGATGGTTTTCGGGTCGCTGATCACGAATCTGAAGACAGTTTTGCAAAATTTATATTTGACGTATTCCATATGCTGCAAAAAAAAAAAAATGAAAACATTTGGATTTGGATGAAACTTAGTACTCGAACGTTTTTTGGGTCACTGATCACGAATCTGAAGTCAGATTTGTGAAATTCAAAATGGCGAATCTAATTTGCCGGGAAAAACACTGAAAACATTCGAAATCTTACGGAAATTGGTACTCGAAGGTTTTTTGAACCGCTGATCAAAAACCTGAGGTCATATTTGGAAATTTCAAAACAGCTGAGAACAAAATAGATAACGGGAAGTTCGGAGGCTGGCACATAGTCAGCTCAAACCAGCTTTTTTTTACGAAACGCGTTATCTGCACATACGAAAAATACAGAGAAAATCAATTATCTCTCCGCAGATAATATTATATCCGTCAAATCCAACAAGAGCTCTGAAATGGCCCAGTCTAGCCAGATGTGAACAGATGTAGATAGATATCAAACAGAGCGAAGCAGATGTGAATAGATCTCAGACTGAAATTATTCTTCAAGTATTCAGCTTGGGTGATCTGAGAAGATCCGCCCATATGTGAATGTCTCATAATTTATCATACCCATAACGACATACAATTTGATCTGTTCATATCTGCTCGGATCTTCTCATATATTATTATATCTGTTCAGATGTGATCCTGATTCATTAGAATACATATGTATATGTACCTATAATTGAAGTTCCTCTGTCTTCTATCCAATCCATGATGCCTGGCAAATGGCCTCATCATATATGACCTCAGAGTGAAAATTTCGTCTCCGACAAAGCAATGAGGTAAAACTATGTCTGTTCTGGGTAGGTGAGCGTCAGGTGGTAAGTCAGCTTGGTGATTCTCGAGTGCCCTATAAAAATCAGTATATTGGAACGCTGAAACGTCGCTGACTGAACCTGAAAATGAGAATAAACCTTTTTGTAACACCTGCTTGAAGAGTTTGATTTTTGGTACATATGTGGTCACGGTGTCCGCTCAAGTCAGACCTCATTTAGTCCATATTTTTAATGCTATTGAATCCAATATTAGGTGTAAGACTTTGTACACTGTATTACCGTAGTCTCCGATGTCTATCCATGTAAAGCGATAATAAGCATCACAAGCAGCTAGGAGTTTGAAGCTGAAGAACTTTTTATAGTTAAAGTACAGACTACCAGATTTCGGGGGCTTTTTTATTCGAATTTCTTTGCCGTCAATTGCACCAATACAGTTTGGGAAATTCCACCTAACCCGAAAACCCTCTGCAATAATCCGCCAGTCGTGTGCATTTTTTCTCCTCAGGTATATAGGGGACAGCATTTCCCAAATAATCGAACACACCTCTGCAATGATTTCGTAAGCAGTCGATCGACCTATCCGAAAGAAATTGGCGGTGGTACGATTACTGTCACCATTCGCAAGATAGCTGTGAATGAAGAAAATTGTATTGTGTTAAAGGGGCAAGAATGATATGAAACAGGAAACTTACTAATTCGAGGATATACTGAAGGGGATGATAACATCTTCATAACTTCACTCACCATAAGGTCAAAGCCAAGCGGAGTCTGGATGGCAGTGGACGTCTCCAGCTAACTTTTCGAAGTCGATGTCCTATGATGTCATGTAATAATTCAAACTGATCCGGAGTCATACGCGTCATTTTATGGAACTCCTCGTGATCGGAATGGATGCAGTACGAAAACAGTGTTTGGTATGCACCAAACAAATCGCGCATATTATTCATGATGTGCGGCCTTACCCACCACCGCCGATAACGATTACCCCTCCGACGCAATCGCATGTACAAGCGAACTAGATTCAACCATTGAAATACTATAAAGAATATTGGTGCGTAGTCCAACATCGTGATGACTACCCGTTTCACTACGGTATCCGGAAACACACAGTATGAGACGATAGCGTCGCGAGGCTCAACAAGTTGTTGTTTCGTGTTTACGACGTTTGGTGGCAGTAGTGTAGAAAACGTTGACCATTCAAAAAGCTGGTTCTGCGCCAATGGAAACCGGGCGCTTTGGACGCGCCGTCGGGTGGGGGGAATGCACACGTACCCGTACGCCGGTCGCCGGTACGCGGTCGTATACGGTATACCGCCGTGCGTGCTCGTGGCGTGTAGTTCCCGCGGTTTTTTCGCGAAAAGTGAGGTTAGAGGAAGAATAAGAAGTGAGGAGAAGAAAGAGAAATGGCCGATTCCCCGGATATCATCGACGCAGACGAGATGCTTATCCTACTGGTAGAAGCCAAAGATTTCTTGTACGACAAGTCGTCTGAGAAATTCAAAGATGTCGAGAAAAAGAAACAGGCATGGGACGAGATAGCCAGCGATATGTATCACCTCACAAACAGGCCGATGGAAGGTACAATGTTTACATCTTCCTCAAATGTTAAATTCATCGGAATAATATTAATGTCTATTATATATGGGGCATTCGATGCCAAATCGTCCTGGGCTTGACCCTTGACCTCTCGGATTTGGTCCGCAATTTTTTATACGATTGTTCTCACTTTCAAAGGAACTCGTTTTTTTTTTTTTTTTTCGCCACGAGACGTATCGTCTACAATTTTTGAAGATGGTCATAATTGATCGACATAATTTAAAAATCTGAAAAAACCTTCTTACCGTTTTCAAGCCTTTTCTTTTTCTATTTTTTTTTTTTTTTCACAGACGCGGGTGTTATTTCACTATAGATGCAGCAACCATCTATAGCGAAATAACTCCCACTTCTATTAAAAAAAATAAAAAGAAAAAGAAAAGGCTTGAAAACAGTGAGACGGAAAAATGTCCCCACTTTGGCTCTAGGCTAAAAAATGTTGATATCTGACAGACGATTATTCAGAATTTTTTCCGATTTTTAAATTATGTCGATCAATATGACCAATTTTGAAAAGTTGTAGACGATACGTCTCGTGGCGAAAAAAAAAACAAAAAAAAACTGAGTCCGTTTCGAAGTGAGAACAATCGTATAAAAAATTGCCGACCAAATCCGAGAGGTCAGGGGTCAAACCCAGGGTGATTTGGCATGGAATGCCCCATATGTGACACGTGGATTTCGAGATTACATTCATCCCTGACATCATGAGAAAAATTCGATTTACATTCATATATATAATATATACATATATTTCAAATACAGACTCAAATAATTGATAAATTACTGGAACGAATTGTAGATTTGACTATTGTTCAGCGATTGCAGGGACGAAAAATCGATCAATTTTTTTTGTACCCGAAATCCTGGAAGTAGTCCCCCCTCCCCCCCGAAACTGCCAAAGTTCGATTTCATCATTTGAAATTCTTCTTATCTAGCGAAAGTAATGGCTAGCAAATGGAAGAGCCTAAAACAAAGATATATGTCTGAACGACGAATAGTGAGGGAGTATATTCCCTCGGGGTCAGGTGCTCCTGCTAAGAAGTCGCAGTGGAAATATTACGAGACCATGCAGTTTTTGGAGAAACACGTCCAGCATCGACAGTAAGCATCAATGTCTTGGTTACAAATATTATAAATAGAAAATTACTGGAGTAATTTCAATCAGTACAATTTTTAACATCAGTAATTTTAATAATCACGATTAGCATACTACTGCATTGATTATTTCTCGTTTTGTTATAATTGAGGATCCCCTATTCCCCTGTCTCCCAGCATGACGCGCTACCGTCCCCCGTCCCATCCCTATGTAAAAAAGGTTTTCGAATCTTCCTTACTCAACTCTAGTATCAACTTTGGCGTTCTTATTCAAGGACGTCCAGCAATTTCAAAACGCCCGTCAGAGAGGACCTCGACACAACCAGCGACGAGGACGATCCGGACGATCAAGTCGATGTAGGGGAAGAAACTGACGACTCTGTGGAATGCTCGGAAGGTGGATTTTTCAAAATACTAATCGCAGTAGGATAAATGTCCTGATTCCTGACGATCGATATTCAGATACAAAAAAATGAGGAGAACTTTCACATCGTTTATGAAAGATTTCCTTGGATGAAAGAGTCTGATACCCTGTTTCTATGAATGACACGAAATTCCAATTTTATAGAATTCAAATTCGCCGGCCTAGCTACGAGACAGTTTTGTTGAGCATTGAATTGATACGGTTAACTTCGAATTCCGAAAAAATTGGTTTTATCTAAAGGGGTTAAAAAAAATTGAAAATTTAAAAATTTAAAAATTAAAAAAAAAAAAAAAAACCCACGACGACGACGAGTCGATCCTAGATTCGTTTGCATATGTCGTTTGCTTATGCCATAGCATACTGAATAACGAGTAACTTCTGAAAACCAACGAAACTGTCTTCGTCACACCTGTCTCACTGAATGAAAACGATACCAACTCGGTTTGCCTGAATTCCCCATTGATTTTTCCAAGTGTCAGGATTCGTGATGAGTTCGATAATAATTTATTGTAACTCGCTGCGTTAGTTTCGCACACTCATTTGCATAATATACTCATATTTCCAGATGAAGATTCCGATGACCCAATGGGTGATTCCACTCCGGCACGTACGACAAGAACGATGGAAATGAATAATTACTTGGTGGTATTAAGAGATGCGTGGAGCAAAGTACCGGAGAAGAATAGAAAAAAGTGTTTTTTCAAGCTGAGAGATGTCGTCAGGAATAAGAAGAAACAAATACCTCTGAGTCCTTAGCCTCTTGATACATTATAAGATAGTAATAACAATCATTTATTATTTATTATTACTATCATGATAATGATCATTTATATAATAATAATAATAATAATTGATTATCGTTATTTGCATAATGATTATTCATTATTATTTATTTTATCAATATTATTATAGTTATTATAGTATTAGAGATGGGGTTCTATCTAATTATGTATAGCTTGTTTTCTGGTACTTATAAGTATTATATAATTTTGTTTATTTTTCATTTATATACATTTCACATATAGTTGCTCATGTATGAGAATTATACTTCTTGAATCAAATTTCTGGAGAAAAAATTGTTTTTATGTCAACACCTCAAATCAAATTCTACCAGATTCCAAGAATTCATTAGAATTCCCAAAAATTCTATCTCAATTTTGTATGTATTGAATTGTATCATGTATAATTTTGTACAGTCTTATGAAATTCGACCAAAGCTGACATAATTCTACAAAATTGAAATCATTGAAAGTCACAGAAAATTATATTTTTCTTGGTTTCAAAATTATAATATAATAACTTTTGTCCGCTCTGATCGCATTTTATAAGATTATATGACATTATATGTATACGTATTTTACAATTTGCCAAAAACAAAATCGAGATGGAATTTCTCCGATTTTCGTCACATTTTATCGAATATAATGTAAGAATCTGATCTGATAGTACGAAAATCCTTTTTCTACCCAGGGTCAGGTAACTCAGGTAACATCTGCGTGAAGACACTGTTATTGTATAATCATTATAATGTAATCACTAATGCGATTGTAAAAATAAACGAGATTATAAAAAAAAATTACGGTTCATCCATCGTGCATGCATACCTACAAAATTTGTATACCGAAATTGAGATCTGAACGAGAGACTGTATTGAAAAAAAACATATATATATATATATATACATATGTATATTAATAAAAAAAAGATTATTATATTTATATATATTTTTTTTTGTATTCGTGATAAAAATCCGAAGATTCGTTCATAAACGTTGAAATTCAATATTGGGTCAATTAAACGGAGGTCATAACCACCAAAATTAATTTCAAAAATTGGCGCTTACGTTCTTCTGCTTCCTGCTTTTACCTTGGTATTTCTATTTTTTCTATGAATTTTCAAAACATTGTCGATTTCGATTTTTCTATGCGTTCCACGAGTTTTCACAACTATTTGAAAAAATCATTAAAAAAACAAAAAATGGCGCTTATGACCTTCTGCTTTTACCTTGGTATTTTTTTTCCATGAATTTTCGAAATGGCCGTTTTTTACATTTATCTTTGCGTTTCACGAGTTTTCACAGCTATTCGAAAAAAAAACATTGAAAAAAATATATAAAAAAATGGCGCTTACGACCTTCTGCCATTATACACGCGATATATTATATATATATATGTATACATAATAATAATAATTTCCATTGCAAAATATTCCTACTCTACGAATTATGCATATCTCAGGATTTTCGATATTCAAAATTCAACGAATTATAAATATCTATCTATATATATAAAAAAAGTTTTAATCTTCTGTAAAATACAAATTTTTGACGGAAATTAATTTCTATTTATAAAATTCACCTTTTCTCAATTCAAGTCCATCAACATTCAATTCTCAGTTCACAAATATAAATTCATTCTACCTGTATCGTGTGACGAAACGATTATTATAGCGCTGAACAAGGAACGGCGGTACGCGAAACGAACAACAGTAAATGCGGAGGTTGGTAATAGCCCGTTCTGACGTCATCGACGTCCGCGCAGCTACCAACGTCCGTGGCTATTCGACGTGCGTACGCCCCATTGTGGACTCACCATCAAGGGCGGAAAGAAGGCAATTTCACGAGTGCGAAGGTAGCCGCCTGAGCGTAGCGAAGGCGGCCGTCGCACGAGTGAAACTCGCCTTCCGCCCGTGGTGCACACGATACTTTTCGTCCCCTCTATGTGTGAAAGACGCGTAATATGTATGAAAAGACGCGTTTTCAAGGGAGGTAGGCGAAATAGGATTTTTCGTAACACACGCACGATTTCTGCGTTTTTTTGACCTATTAAGCGGGCCTAAAGTGACCTATTTCTGACCGGCTCGAATAAGCGGGCAAAAATGAATATATGCATATATGTATATAATATAACCGCCACCGCCGTATCAAGATTTCGAAGGTCGACGACGACGACGAGCCCCCCTAGAGTACCCAGAATCCCCCTCCGGGCGGACCCCCCTAGAGGTACCCAGAATCCCCCTCTGAGGCAGACCCCCCTACATTACCCAGAATCCCCCCTAAAAAAGTGGACTTTTTTGCCCGGCAATTTACTTTTCTGCCCGGTTAATCACTTCTCTTCCTTCTGGTCAAAAATTGACTACCTACTTTCCACTCGCGTTACAGCGACGGAATAGGGTCATTTTATCGAAGTCGGGTGAAAAATAGCATATGCCACACGGGAGGAGCGCAATTTTCACCTCGTATTCGTGCTGCCCTCGCTGCACTCGCTTCGCTCGTGCCTCGGGCAGCAAACCTCGCACTCGGCGAAAATCGCGCTCTTTCCTCCCTTGTAGCATAATATACTATTTCCGCTTGAGAGCCAAAAAGATCTGTTTTTCGCCCGCTCAAGAGGTATGAAAAGTGGCATTTTGTGCCCGCTCACTCAGTCTGAAAAGAGGCATTTCTGCAAGCCAGGTGTCATGAAAAAAATCGTGTGCATCACGGGGGCCAGGCTATTTTGGCGAGTGTGATTGCAGTATACTCGCCTTCGGTTCGTGCTGCAAATTTCACACTCGAAAAATAGTGCTTTGCGCCCTTGATAAACAATGTACTATTTGATTCATTAGGAGAACATGAAAACTAGGAGAACCGCACTCACTGTGCACTTTTTATGCCTACTCCTTATTACGGATGGTTCAATAAAAAAATCTAAAATGTGCATTCGTAAAAAAAGAAGAAAAATCCGCGATCAATTCGACGAGGGTCGGGTGATATGACGAATGTGATTTTCACTCACGCGAGTCGATGCAACCGATAAAACAACGCTGTAGTGTGAGTGAAACACCAGAAAACGCGTGTCACTTACGGATGATGATAAATATCGACGATAGGATAGATAGTCCTTAGTAGTGTGCTTATTACTTACCTACTGTTATTTCGGTCCTTCTGATTATTGATTTTCCACTTTTTTATTTCGCTTGATCGATAATTTTCAGTCACTGGCCGTGGTGATGTCTTGCTAACTCGTAGTCAAGCAAACCAACCAACAATAAAAAAAAATTAATTCAATCATCTCTGGCCCATAGCCCACTGTTTTTTGTAGAGTCGTTAGAAGACACATTCATATTTTTCTCTTATAGGTAGTGCGATATTCGTAATCGAGCGCGGCACCGGCAGATGGTAATGCTATTCGTAGTTTAGCGCGACAGCGGCAGGGGGTGCTTATTTGAAAAAAAATAGCGACGGCAGGAGAAGCCGCGAGACCGCGGTGCGCATGCGCGTGGGAACTAGAACTAGAACGAGAACTAGAACGACGAATTGAGACACAGCAAATGAGTAGGACGTCGAGCACTTGCAACTAGATGTTTTTATTTACAGAATATACAAATGATGAAATCAAGGTTGAGCGTGTGTGAGTTAGGAGAATTTAGTTGAGCACAGTTTTGCAACGAGAATCTGGTGATTGTACTAATCAAGTGAGCGGGGTGATTATATTAATCACATGAGCACATTGAATGATTGTTATCACATGAGAGGTACTTGAAAAACACTGAATTAATACTGAGCAACACGTGTGTCTGAAGACGGGTGAAACTGTAAGATGGCTGCCGGGGACGCCGGCGACAAGGCTCGTCTCCAGTGGTCGCGCGTGAGTCGGTGCGTCCGCATCGAGCGACCGAAGGGACTAGCGCTCCCTATGAGCGCTGATTCCCAAACAGTTGGAATGATCAAGAAAAATTATGTTCAAAAAAATTTCCAAAAGAATTAATACAAGAGACTGACATGACTGGTCGCGGTTACCCAAAGTATCGTAGACGAAAGAATTTCAATGAATTACATTTTTATAAAAACAGAGTAAACGGTAGGTTGGTAAGGGTTGATAACAGCATGGTTGTACCTTACAATCCATACTTACTTGTTAAATACATATAGTGATAAGATTGAATGAGGAGGAATTGAGAAAAAAACAGATCTAAAAGGGCTGTAATTCGTTAGGGGTTGTAGCTCTAAAATCGGGACTTGGGTTTTCCGAAAGCTCGTAAAAAGCTAGTAAATCGGGTGCAATTTTTTTCCCTACCCCTTCTCCTGAGGGGTGGGGGGTCTTACTGCATGCGTTTCTGCCCCCCCCCCCCACACTAAAAAATGGTAATCTCTACTCAACCGTTGGAGCTCAAAATTTGGGATTTGGAGTTTGGATAGCTCCTAATTAGCTCGTTATTTCTCACCAGTACTTTTTCAATTTTGAAGTAGTGGGGGGGGCTGGGTACCCAGACGTTCCGTCTGACGTTGGAGGTGGTGGCTCAATCCCAATGACGAGTCCCTCGCCCGGGTCAGATCCCCCCGTTGGACGTCCTACTGGCGTACGTGGGCAACTCGAACGATCCCGCGTCGGTGATCTCGCGCGGTGATGACGCCGTCCCGAACGGTCATCGCGCTCTGGGCGGCATTCATGTGTCTTTTGGCGGTGCTCACGTGATCTTCGTTTTGAGGATCCCTGTTCGGGATCAAGACGACCTCACGGCGAGCGGGAGCGTTCCCTGGCATCTCGCGATGGACGAGACGCCTGGCCGCCATTTTCCTTCTCCGCCGATCGCGCGATTCGGCGTTCTACTTCCCGGAGTCTCTTCCTCAATTCTTGTACTTTCGTGGATCCGTGTTCTCTCCTGTGTGATTTCCCCATCGTTCTCGACCTAGGTGGGCCACTTGAGAACGTTCTAAGAGCTCCTTTAGCTCGAAAACTTACGGAAGAAACTCGCGACGTAGTGACAAAAAACATGAATTTTTAGAATGAAACGTGGTGACATCTGTCGGCGCGAAGCCGAACTACATACGTAATCTCGAGAACGAAATTGGAATATAATTGCAATTTAGAATAGAAAGAATAATACAAAAAAATCACAGACCAGATCCAAGAGGTCGAGGGTCATCGGCAGGTCGAGTTGGCATGGAATGCCCCATATGTATATTCGACGAATTGATTGGAAATAATTTTATCGTATAGTCTAGTCAATCTAGCCTTTGACCCTAAAATAATCTCGGAGTGGATGAATTATACATCAATCGACGCGGAAAAATCCCCCGAACAACATATCAAAAACGAGATGAGATCCGTGGAGGGCAAATTGTTGAAATTAATAAAAAACTATCAATATTTTGGGCAGCACCGCCAAAATCACGCACTGTTCCGATTCTACTTGTCGGATTGGAAAAACAAAAATACCACGTTGTAGGGGATAAAATCATCTACAAATTCGAAGCGAGGGCCGATATTGTAGGACCTGTAGTTTTCACGTTATTAATTTTGCAAAACTTTTCTGACAAAACTACGCCAAACGATCAGCTGTGCCGCTTAGTCGCACTGAATTCAAACCGTCGGAGCGGATAGTCGTAGTACTTTTCTCGAATTTCACAGCTTTTTAAAATGATTTTTCAATTTTGAAGGTTCGAAGTTAGGAAAATTGAATGTGTAGGTACTTACATAGTTCTTTTACTTACATAGCGTCAATTTTTTTTCTATTTCTATATACGTATAATGTAGAGTAGCTCTGAATAATTGAGTCGTGTTCGTTTCACTTAAAGTTCAGAATAATAATCACAAGAGTTACAGGCAATTTCATTTGATCGTTTTTGCCATATACAGATATATACCCTCGCATGGGTGACGTTACAACGTGGTAATCTTTGATCCATTGTGTTTTCTTCAATTTCGTTTAAATGAATAAAGGGGAAAATGTGACCTAATTTTTGTATTGCAAACTACTAATATTTATGAAAAAATAAAAAATAAAATACGTGCAAAATACCAGTTGTGGCGGTTAAGCAGGGGCCGCACAGTGGAAGCGGGGGACGTAAGGTTTCAGATCACAGCAGGGGGTCTAGGTGGTTGACAAAAGGTGGCGCATCAAGGGCGACAGATTTCTAGGTAATGAAACAATTAACCTGAGTGGGTCGGTCAGAATATTCTGGGTAGAAGACAGAGTCCGTGGCTAATTGAGTTCTACGGAGAAGCGGCCACGAAGTATAAATGTTGAAAATGCCCTGAGCGTTTCGGGTTAGCAAAAATTAAGTCTATAAATGGAAATGAAGTACGAAGAAATATTTTGTGGGCGGATTGTATCAATTCTTTTGAATCAATTGTAATCGATTCACAGCATCGCCGAGAATTTCCTTGCTCTGTTTCTGTAAATTTGATAACTGAATCGTATTTCGTTTCAATTCTATGAAGGAAACACCTGCATAAACGAAGTTTTCATAATTCATAGCTAGTGTAACAAATTCACAATCTGAGAAATTCGATAATTTTGTCATTTTTATTTAATAAATAAATAAAAGGTAAACATTGCGAACGCGTTGTCCAATTATACCTGGCGATGAAAGTGAGCCGGAAGGTAACACTAATTCCGATACATAGGACGAGTCCGGGGTGAATAACGTTTTACGAGGAAATTGAAACAAAGACGACAATTTCCAAATTTCTACAATTGTGCCCGGTTTAACACAATAAGACGCAATCAACTTTGGAGAAATAATTCATTGAGGTGAAACGTATCTAGAACAGATACCTACCTTCCATGAATCCAACTGTGGGATAGATAAAGTCATGAATTAATAAAAAAAAAATTGTGATAATGCGGATCAAAAATGAAAGGAAGATGAGAAGTGCACGCTCCAACGGTTTGAATTCAGTGCGCACCGGCGCGTCCGAGGCGGCGGTGCGCGCGCAGCATGGAACGGCCGAAACGGACTAAGCGGAACAGCTGATCGTTTGGCGTAGTTTTGTCAGACAAGTTTTGCAGAATTAATAACGTGAAAACTACAGGTCCTACAATATAGGTCTTCGCTTCGAATTTGTAGATAATTTTCTCCCCTACAACGTGGTATTTTTGTTTTTCCAATCCGACAAGTAGAATCGGAACAGTGCGTGATTTTGGCGGTGCTGCCCAAAATATTGATAGTTTTTTTTATTAATTTCAACAATTTGCCCTCCACGGATCTCATCTCGTTTTTGATATGTTGTTCGGGGGATTTTTCCGCGTCGATTGATGTATAATTCATCCACTCCGAGATTATTTTAGGGTCACCATATGATTGAAGTCTAGACTGACTAGACTAGTGAGCTGATCCAGCCTAACCTAAGAGAGCATAAATAACGTAATTTAGGCTACAAATTTCACTGGTGCACTTACCGTCGAACGATTCCGCCGACTTGTCTTCTCTGTATAATAATTAGGCATCCCACGTGCTTTTGTCACTGACAGCTGACTACTACGATCGCCACGATTCCCACGATGTCCCAGCTGATTGAATATCGCCCAATTGACACATTTTCGTAATAACAATGCCATTCCTTCGTTTTCGCAAAAAACAAAAAGGTTTTGACATATTTAGGTTCGGAATTGCACGTAGCGATCCGCGACAGAGCCCTTTTTGGCGATTTAGGCCCATAGACTTCGATTTTCATCGAAATAAGCGACATGACCACTTATGTCGGTGATTCGGTCATAATCGAGTAGAGCCTCCCCTTCAGTATATTGATATTATTCGGCGTACGATTGTTCTCTATGCTCCGGAAGAAATTGTTTGTTTGTATTTCGACAGCACTTCGCTGCCATCTAATTGTTGTAAGTTTATATTTTATATTTAGGACCAGACTATTAGTCGATATACCCGCAGCGTTAAATTGAATTAAGTTTCTTCATTTACATATAAATAGTAAAATATTTATCAACTCCTTAATATGTGTGTCGCTACGTTTGTTTTCATTCGTACACAAGTGAAGAGTAATAATAAATAGTTGACGTTGAAGTGCTGTTAGTATGTTGATTTCATTCGGCGTACGATTGTCTTCATTCGCATAAAAACTGATGTTCTTTTGTAGACATTACGCTTCATCTTGGATCACAGTGTATAAGTTTAAGATTATTATTTATTTCTATTATAATTTGTTTCGCAGGCTTGTTATCTTTTTCTTCGGTTGAGATTTGTAAGTGAGCTTATGATTATATTAGTTTAATTAAATAAATCTGGTCAATATATTGTAACATCCCAACCACTGTGCGCGTGTGAACGGAGGTGAAGCTCCGAAAATACAATAAAAAGATTTCTTTTTGTTGAACAATAATATTTTTATAAAACAATTTTTTTTATCAAGTATTTTTTTTTTGTGTCTGTGTTGTGTTCTGCCAATCTCTCTATAGGCCAAACGCAGCAACCGATTGTGACGATCTCGTCCTATTGAGGCATGGGACCCTCGAGATCCGCCCTAGGCCCTGGAGAAGTGGACCAGAGACCCCAAGTGAGGTCAAGGGAAAAACTGTGCAGACCCCGAAAAGGTTTTACCCCCCATTCATATATGGCGAACTGGTCAGGCTAAACCCGGTTCCAGAAGTGGAGGGTTATCCTATGGAAGAAGGGCCCACAGACGAGGAGGTCGAGAGGACGCTACCGGTCTACCACCTGGAGGCGATGGAGGTGCCGGAAAGTCCACCAAGGTCGTGGAAAAACGAGAGGCAGAGGCTGGACTTCTTGGCACATGAGCCAATCGGAGTAATGAGCGACTCGGACGACAGGTCTTCTGACTCAAGCACAAGCTCTAGCTCAAGCTGCAAGAGCAACAATAGCAGTTGCAAGAGGTGGGTGACGAGAACGCGCCCGATCACCGGCAACCTCTCTGACACCACCTCAAGCGAAGAGGAGTAAAGGGGAGAACGAGGCGCCTCGAACCGACAGAACAAGTGACCAGGATCCACGACATCGGGTACCACTAGCTGACACCTTTTTCTTTTATAACATAGAACAAATTCAAATCATTGAAAAAATAAGCTAAACTCTTGAAAACCTTTTTCAGTATTAAAATCAGGCAGCAGCCACAGCAAATCATAAACCAACTGTAAAATTTCCGATAGGAGAAATATCAAACCAATCATATAACATGTAATAGAATAAGCAAATCAAATAAACGGTTGCTCTGTCACCTACAACTGCTCTACTGTTTATCTTGACCTTCCTGGCACTCTTGACCTTAGGCTCCAGCGCCTCAAGAATGCCTGTGTACGCTTTGTAATCGGTGCTAGGCGCGATGAGCACATTACCCCGCATCGCCTCGGGTTAAATTGGCTTACGGTCAGAAATCGTCGACTGTACCTATTGGGATGTCAGTTGTTCACTCTACTAGATTGCATGCGACCTGCCTATCTGTCTCGGTCGTTCCAGTTCGTGGAGCGGGGTCCAAATCGCGTCGCAAGGTCGTCGTCCCGGCCTAAGCAGCTCGTGGTTCCTCGGTGTCGGACCTCCACGCTCCAAAAGTCATTTATGGTGGCTGCTGCATATTTTTGGAATTCTCTCCCACCTGAGGTTATTCTCGCGGACTCGCTACCAATTTTTCGCACTCGATTGCATGCCCACCTGCTCGGACTGGAACGATGTGCGTTTGCTGCTCTACTTTGAGCCAATTTTCTTTCTTTTTGAGCTAATGTATTACCTCTGTATATCTTATAAGTGAAACTGATTTGAATGTAAGTTTATAGGTATATTATTATTAATATATTTTTCTCTTCTTTTTCTTAGTTATTTTCCTCTTTTCTAGTCATTTCATTTACCTTGCTTTACTGGCGTTGATGTCTTTTCTTGTTTTCCTATTTTGTTTATATTATTGCTAACCTGCCATGCTATTGAACTGTTCATTGCTGTTTAATATTAAGATTACTTTTAAGGTATATTTTTGTATATTTTTTATGTACTTATCTGCACCTAGGGGATTTCATCCCATGGTGAATAAAAATCTATCTATCTATCTATCTACAAAGGAAAGGGTTAAAGGAAATCCAAAACAAAGTCTATAAAAGGAGCCGGAGCGCTCAATTCGCTCTCGGTTGCCTAACTATCAACCTAGCGGTCTTGACCAACGGTGCGATATCAGGCTGTATTAAAATCAAATTGTTCAAAAACTTAGTTTCTTCACCAAATTCTCAAATTTCGCGTTTCAATCGTCTTTGGGTACGAAACCCTAACTATTAACTCAATCTATTCGTTTTCAATCTTCTATTGAAAACCACACCTCCGTTAGGAGTATCAATTTCGTGCTAGTACGAGCTCCAGTGCTAGAATTATTAATTAATCACAATTTTGGATTACCTTTCACCATTTGTAATGTAAGTGGTAACCCTCCACTATCAATATTCAAACCTGTGTAACGATTCAATTCAACTACCTCAAACTTCCAGAATTCCTTATAACCAATCTCCTCCAAGTAGGAAAGCTGCGCAACGGGCTAGTTCCCTGAGCAACGCCAACAAAAAGTACGATAATTGTCAGTAACGTTGACCTGTGCTTCTGCGCTGACAATTTAGACAATACAAAAGAACGGGTTGCGGTAGCGCCCTGCCCAGAGTATTCCTTTATCCATTACAGATTCGCGTTTGCACACCGACCCTCGAAGCGGGAAGGTACATTAAGTTGTCGTCTGATTCCTCATCGTTAATAATTTTCGATTTCGTTCGCTGCATTTGATACGATGACCGAGAAGCCCTGAGAGAGAAGAGAACCCCTAGCCGAGCAACAGTAAAAATCATAGATAACAGTCGAGGCTGTCTGTCTAATTTCAGAAGAGAGTAGCGTGTTACAATATAATTGGGTTGAATGTTTCCACAATTAAACTTGGTGATTATAAAGTAAGGCTGAATGTTTCTAAGATTCAGAAAATTTCCGATGTTTCAAATTATTATAACAGTAACTTTGTTTGGCTTTTGAGGTTGGGGTAACTGACAGCTGTTCACGTGCCGAGCTCTCCTAGCCCAACCCGCCAAACTGCAAAACTACGCTACTACCGATTCCATCAAAGAAAGTCCGTGTAATATCGGTTGCATAATTCTACGTCCGCCAGAATCTCTGTCCACGGGTGTACACACGAGGACCCTCTTTCGAGGGCCATCCCACAAACTGGGTTCCACAATTACAAAGCTGAGCAGGACGGATTTGAGGACTATTACAGGACTCACAACCGGTCACTGGTACACGGGCACGCACCTCGTGCACATGGGGCTCAGAGCAGAGCCCCTCTGCACGAGATGTGGGGAGGATCGGGAGACTCTCTACACCTATTCGCACGGTGCGGCGGTCTCCTGAGCCCGGGTACTCTGGCCCTGGGGACCGACTACACCAGCGAAGAGAAAATAGACGAGATGGGCGTGGGTAGGCTGCTCCAGTTCGCGAAGCTGGCCGATCTCACGTCTATCCCTACTCTTTATGGTGCCCCGTAGGGCAATATTGAATGCAGTGAGTGACCATATCCATACGCATACAAGAGATTATTTTATAGATTTTGAAGTTCTCAATAACTCGTTTCTACAACTGGGGCTCTTATTTGAAATACATGAGAAAGATTTATTCTATCGAATTATGAAAGTAAAGGTATAATTTCGAATCCATAGTATATTGTACCTCCTAAAGTCACGATTTCAGAGTTTTTAAACAATTGCGGGGGTTGTCGTGGCGACACCGCCGATCTTCTTCCCCATTATTCATCCAATCAATGAATATCACGAACTATTTGATTATTTCAAATTTGCAAAAATATGAAAATGGTCCGTTTTTTTTTTTTTTAAATCTTTATTATTGAACAATGCGATCTCACACCACGTGACGCGGCGTATTTACTATTTGAAATCAGAATTTAAGTAGAGTTTGTCAAGTGATCGACATCGAAAGATGAAATCGATATCAGGCATCGATATATCGGTCGAACGCCATCGATGCAAAATATCGATACATCGCTCTGAAAACATCGATGTTTTCGATATTTCGCTGTCGATGTCCCATTACTAACATGATATATTTATCCCATGTAACGTGGTGTTTGCGGTCACCCGTTACATTGAATCAGCTGAGACGTCCTGACGGACACAGCGGGGGGAAAACGACATCCGATACACTCAGGGGAAACTCAATCTATGTCAATCAACTTAATTCTATGTATTGTATATACTGTAACGTTGTATATATTGTATTATTCGCGGGTGGGGCTTTTAAGCCGTCGTCCGCGGGTTGTACAGTATTCCCCAGGTTGTTACCGATTTTCACATTGTGATATGGTTGATACCTGGGTGGAGGAATTGAATCTCTTATTGAGATAGGTCAATTCCTCAGTGAATGAAACACACTGTAAAAGTGTGTGTGTGAATGGTGAATGAATGTGGCGATGATATAGTGGCTATCAGGCACGATGTCACCGCAGTATGATCAGCAAAAGCTGACGGGAATTTATTCGCTCTAGATGTTACTCCCGAAACTGTAAAGGCCGCCGCCGACTAGAGCACTGCACTGCACTGCACAGCACCTTTTATATGTACGGATATATCTGTATATAATATATATATAGATATATTTCACGTGATAGAAGGTGCTGTGCAGTGCAGTGCAGTGCTCTAGTCGGCGGCGGCCTTTACAGAAGGGTAACGGCTGGCGTGCTACGGTAAAGTGGGCACTGCGCTGGGCCTGCGGAGGTGAGGTTCAGCGCAAAATTTAACGATCTCCCTTTTTCATCGGTGAAGTGGAGCACAAATATTCAGGTGGATGATCAACAAAGAATTACTGGATTTAACAACGTTCCAGCATTCTTACTCGAATCCATGAGGATTACGTTCGGTTGCCGTAATGCGCGACGTAGTTGGTTAAGCGGACGTAAGCGATGTTTAGACAAGGGCCTGAGAAACCCAGAGTCGGCAGTGGTCCCAAGTCGAGAGCATCCTGGTTTAGGAGTGTGACATAGTCGGTGAAAATGCTCTTCCACGCGCGGGTCGACAGAGGGGGCTGGGGTATGCGGTTATTTGCTGCATATCTTGTACCCGTTCTCTCTCTAGAATTAGGGAAAAATTGAACAAAATACATCAAATATCTCGATTTTCTTGTCTTCTCGACATTCTCAATATCTCAACCTCTCATATTCTCAAGACTGATTCAAGACTAATTAGAATAATTCTCAACTTACATTCTCATCGATCTCAAACGAATTTAATATGAAGCAGGTGAAGTCAAACACCAAGAGGAAGTCAAGTCGGCATGGGGCCAGGCAAGTAAAGGCCCCTGGCGATATGATCGTTGGTTGGTGGTACACTTTTGTGTACTTGGCAACCGCTCGATCGGGCCATTGGGTAAGAAGCGAAGAAGAGCTAGACCATGTTTCTGCGCGTGAGCTAGCGGAAAAAATCCAGCAGAATAAGGAACAACAACGAGAGAAGAAGAAGCAGGAACCTGAACAACAAACGAGTTACAAAAAAATTTCGGCAAAGGCAGCACTCGGGTTTGAACCGTTAGAAAACCAGTATAAACACGAGTATTGCAAAGAACTTGGGTTTTCTGCGGGACAATTTAGACGATAC
Organism: Euura lappo; assembly: GCA_018257835.1. Taxonomy (NCBI): domain Eukaryota; kingdom Metazoa; phylum Arthropoda; class Insecta; order Hymenoptera; family Tenthredinidae; genus Euura; species Euura lappo. The sequence continues at coordinate 94,628 of JAEUYN010000521.1, forward strand.
ATATCTGAAAATCCTATGGCTATGAAACAAGCGAGAACCAAAGACAGGGAAGAAAGACGGAACGTAGCGGCTAGAAACGAAGTGGGAGAACGACTTCGCGAGATTGAACTTTCAAATGACAGGGCTGGATTGATACGAGCGCTTTTGAATCGATGCAACAAGTGGCTTAATAAGAACAAGAAAACAGCTAGAGTTCCTACCAACTTTGAAAGGTGGAGTGCTTATTTGCATAAAACGCCAGGTTGCAACATAGATGATGCTCACACTGACATGGGATTGGCTTACAAGATGATGACTAACGTTTTGGAATTGCCTCACCATGTCGCTGTAACTTTGTCAATGGATTGGTTGAGCAAGTACAATGAAGGCTTTGACGCAAAACAAGAACAAAAAAGAATCGAGCGACGAATGGAAAATAAAGAAAAAAGGCAAACGGCAAAGGAAAACAGAACATTTGCAACGATGTTAAATGTGTTTTCTAGTGCTGAACATACAGCCAGAAAAACTGAAAACAACGAACGGGTAAAACGGCTTATCTACGACGATTGCTTGAAAACGGTTAAAAACATGTTCAGAAAAGAAGAGATCAACTCAGGCATGAAAACTAAGCGAATGAGGGTTTACCGTGATAAATCAAAAGTCAACAAAGACCGACTGGGATTGCAGGCAAGGGTTATACCCGCAACTAAGAGGTTCATAGTTAGAACAAAAATAGAAGTAAAAAAGATCAAGAGGAACATGGCCGCAGAAGCTGAAAGGAGGAAGTTGCACAAAGAGAGTAGGCGGCAAGTAGATGAAGTGATTGAGACCGTGACACAACCGAATAACATAGAAGTACCACCGCAGGACGTTGTCGTCTTTATGGAAACAGAAGAAAACAAAATCACGGAACACAACCACACTTGTATCAAGTGTGGAATGATGTACTCACACGCTCATAAAGAAGGAGGACAACCACATGGGCAAAGACCATTCCAGTGTCCCAACAAACACTGTCATTGGTATGAGAGAGCACGCCGCGTTAATAGGGTGCCCAGTGAAGTAGTTTCAACACCCTTGGTTTGTTTCTTCTGCAAGAAATATAGCCTCCAGTGTGATTGCAGTTGCAAGTGTGGTCTAACCGGCGTTAAAGAAGAGTGCCTCAAAGACACCACCAACAGATACCACGATGATGAAGAAGAAGAAGCTATAAGCTTGGAATTGCATGACGACTTCGAAGATGCAGGTAAGTTTATGAGGTCCAAGGATGGAATGACCATGCCTGCCCACAGCGCTGGAGTCAAGAACAAGAGTGATATATTGACTAACAGAACATTTGCTGAGTTGACTAGGACTTTATATTTGGCAAAACCACATGGAATAATGGTGACATTGATGACTACAGCAATTGAAAATATGGCTGGAGTTAGATTTCGGTCGTTTGAGTTTAATGGGGTTTTGAAGAGTGGTACTCCAATTTACAACAGGAACAACCAGTTGTGTAGTATTGTTACCCAGTCAATTGATTCTATGATATATCTGGCGGCACAACCTTTGGAGGTTGACGTAGTAGAGATGGAATTAGAAGAAGGTTTCACTGTTGTAGAAACAGAACATTGGAGATATATAAGAAGCGATGATATCACTTCTTTGCATCCTTTGAGCTTGAATGGACACGAATTGCAGGGAAACTTTGGAAAATATGTTGATTTTTATTCTAAGGTTCCTATGGATACGTTAACCGACGCGTTGTATCTTGGAAGACCTGGAGGTAGACCCGTGACACTGGATAGTGAGGAGGTAGTAACATATTCTTGGTACGACGGAGAATTCATGATAGATGTAAGCAAAACATTTGTTTCAAATTTGAATTTGTTGTCAGGAACACCAATATATAACTCAAATGGAAACATTTGTAGTATTGTAACTACATCGAGAAATGGTAGCTATGCGTTATCAAACAGTTCAAAAATAAAGTTGACCATGGCAAGCACATTGCCAATACCGCTGAAACAGACAAAGAATATAATTGTAGGCGATAAAGAGTTTGATACTGTGGATGAAATGAATTATTATTTAAGAATGAATAAATTGAAAAACGGCATGTTTGTATGGGATTCATTTGTAGGTACAACAGTAATTAATGTATTGCAAGAACAACAGGTGATGAAATTTGTAATTGAGGAAGAAGTTGTAACTAAATTTCACATTTCTCCCAGGGATCTTGCAATTGCAATTGTTGCAAGCACTGGAATTGAGCTTGCGAGAGCCACGGAACCAGATGTATACAGATACCATATATCAGAGGAATCAGTTAATATAGATGCAGCAGAAGGAGTATTTTGTGTTATGAATAAGTGTTTTGGGAGTTTAGACAAACTGAATCAACATAATATGGCAATTAATAAATGTGCTGATTCAGGTGGAGTGGCTTTAGTAGATGTGTACAATAGAGTAGAATGTGATATGTTGATGCAGTCAGACATGCCTAGTAGGAAAGAAATCAAAGAAGAAGTTAAAAAATATAAAAGTAAAATTTATGATAATGTTAAAGACATACCAATAGTTTCAACAATAATTGGCTTGAGTAGAACAACTCAGGTGATTTTTTGTTTGGGATTGATTTTAATGTTAATTAGTATAGGGCAGTTTATACCTGCATTAGTGGTAGGCAATTGTTTTGTATTGACAACAGACATACAAGATTTTTTTACTGACTATTACGTTAATATAGTGATAGTGTTTGTTTTGTTATATTTGTGTTATAGGTTTATGTTTAATTGGTTTTTAATTGTTTGTTTGTTAGTGATACCTTTATGTTATCCAACAGTATTAGGTCATGAGTGTAATAACAGATTGATGCATACATTGGTAGGAAGTAGGTATAGTAGTGGATCAGAAGTGATGAATGTTACTCAGGGAACTATCAATATGGCATTAGGAGATTGTTTTACATATATGACTAAAATGTTTAATATTACTAAGACTCACACAATTAAATTGTTAGATATTGATGGTCAATTGGGTTTCTGATATGAGAACTCCAAGAAAAATTTACGTAGATGAATGTAAGATAGAAGTATGTGGGTCAGATGAAAATGCATGTAAGCTTGAAAAATCAAACATTTTTACACAGATGTCAAATATTTGTTCGTAAGATCTAAAGGTGAGTGGTTGGGAGCCATGAGATGTGGTTGTGTAGGTAGTTGTTTTTTTTCATCTACGTTGTTTATTGGATACAACAATGCTTCTTTGTGTACATTATATACTAGATCTGCACCTGAGAAGTTAAAGTTGGTATGGGAATTGTCAACAGATGATGGAGCAGAAACTAAGACTGAAACTATAATGAAGCAAAACAATAAAGTAATATTGTTGGATGCGGAGTTAGAAATTAAGAATTTAGTAGATAAAACATTAGCTATTAGAAAGTTAGTTTGTAACGACAAAACATTATATGTAAATAATCATTTCGGACTACCCCAAACTGTCATTTGGCAACAGGCAAGTGGAATAGTCGACTGGGCGTTTTATGATAAATTAATAACAGCAGATAGGTGGAGTTTTGTTAATGGTATAGAAACATTCGACTCTGGCGTTAGCATTGGTAGCGTCTGGATGTGTGTGGAGTTGAGCGAACGTTTATTTTAATAAACTACAATACAAAAACTAATAATAAGCAGAGCCCGCTACAGGGCTAGCGCGGCTCTCGTGAAGCGAGACCGAGCTCCGGGAAGAAAGTAAACAAACTCACGGCGCAAATTTGAATTCCAACGGCCCGTGAGGCGAACCGCTAAACCCTATATTCCACTTATGGCTTCATTCCCAGAAAATAATTCCACAGAGGAATTAACAATCCATTATAATAAACTCTATAAAATAATAATTCTCAAAAAAATAAACTCTCATAAATTAATAAATTCTCCCTACAAGACTCTGGCGCGTCTGACTTCCTGTTGAAGGCCACGAGGCGACGACAGAGACAAGATGGCGAATCACGCCACGAGGCGAAATCCTCCGCGAGGAAAAAGACTCTATTCAATACTCAAAAATAACAATAAAAATTCTCTAATAACCCATTTGGCAAACTCTGGCTTCGGTCAGCCCTCGGAGCTCAATCTTAATTGAACCCAGGATCAAATACTCAAAAATGTCTATTCTCAGACCGAAGAAAAAGTTACGGGTTCCAATTAATGCAGGTGAAACGAGGCCACTTACTTTTATGATAACCAGCGTAATCAAGGCCTGGCCGCAACCCTCTGAGGTTCCTCAAACGCCTTCACACAATATCCTCCACAAGATCTCCACAAAGACACTACTAAGCAGGACTCGATTAAACGTGACTCTCCTAAACGTTCGCTCAACTAAACCCACATCCAGACACTACCAATGCTAACGCCAGAGGTGGCGCCCAGGTGGCGCCCAACGTGGTTTTCCGTGGAAAATTTTGAAATTTCCCCCGTCAGGTGGAATTATTGTTTTTATATTTTGAAATAATTTGCGTAACAAACTGACCCTTGATATTTTTCAAATTTTCAACGGCAAGTGGTAGAGTGTGGCAGCTCAAATTCAGCGATCCTATTCCTTATTTTTTTTTGTTGTTGGCAATTTATTCTAGGAATAATTTTTCTTGAGAATTTGGATTCCGTTGGGAATCAGTGCAAACTCTGGCTACGATCTTTACCCGAGTATCGCGTAGTGATTAAGCTAGTGTTTAAGATATTGTTATTTTTGATATTTTGTGAGATAGACTGTTATTTTTGTATTTTTTTCTTGTGACCCTGATTATCATAGGCTGTGTAACCTGTGCATGATACTTGGTGGCGGGATAAATCAAAATTTGTCAAGAGTGTTCATGAAATAATTGAATTGAATTATTGTTATGAATTATTGAATTGTGAAATTTTTTTTTTGAAGATTATTATTGAAATTTTGTTGTTATTTAAGATTCCTGGGGAAAGTGAAAGAATTCTGGAGAATTATCTTAGTTTTCTTGGGAAAAATTGTTGTAAATTAAAAATTTTTTTTTTTGGAGAAGTTTAATTGATTTTGAGAAATAATTGAGATAAGGAGTTTTCCTGGGAAATTAATATTGAGATTTCTAACTGGAGATTTTATTCTGTGAGTCCTTCGAGAGCCTCCTACGAGGAAATTGGATTCCGCTGGGTGGTTATCTGTTCTTGTTGAGAATTGATTTTTTTTTGAGAATTGAGAACTTTGAGAATTTAATTTGTAAAATTAGCCAGGAAAATTTGTTTTGGGAAAGCTAACGTGGGAAATTGTGTCCTAGTAGGGGAATCAAATTTTCTTTTTCTTTCCTTCTGGGGTTCATTTTGTCATCAAATTGGCTTAGTGATGTCCTTACAAATTGGCGCTCGCGTGTAATCTGAGAATTGTTATTGTGTGGGATTACGATCCCTGGATATTATTGAGATTTTGTTTTTTTTTGTTGGCTGAGTGCTGCTTGCCCAGCGCGCGAAGCTGACTGATTATAATAATTGATTATTATTTTTTTTTTTTGATTTGGTGTTTTTGGGTGGGTGATTATTGATTTTGCGGCTATTGCGCGAAATAAGCGGACTCCTTGGAGTCGTGATGGATGAGCATTGGTAGTCGTTACGAAGTGGTAAATCGTGAATTAACCAAATCTCCAGCTTCGACTCGTTTCGCGTGATACAGCTTCGGAGAAGCTGCGTTGTTTCGGAATACTTCGAGTGGATTTGTGTTTTTTTTCTTTTGGTATTTACAGCTTCGAGGAAGCTGAGATAGGACCGCGGGTTGCTCTTTCGCTCAAACTTCGTCGCGCTGGTGAATCACTGACAGTAGGGATCAGCCCACTGGACAGGTTACTGCCGAAGAGAAGGGGCATACATCGCGCGATATCTCAATAAAATTTTGGGTTTTTTGGGGTATTTGAAATGGTGAATAGAAATTTTATTCTCTGAGTTGAGATAGCTTGTCCTAGGTGGAACGTTCGGAAATTTTGGTGGGTTAAATTCGATCTAAAAATCCGTGGGAACCAGAGTAAAATTCAACCACGGGCAAGATAGAAACGGGGTACTGAAAATGGCCGGCTCAACCGCGGGATCGGTGGAAGAAGACGATAGATCATTTACGGGTCACGAAGAAGGCCTGGAATTACTATTCGGAAACGAACAGCGAGAGAGGATGCAACAAGAAAACCACCCGCCGAACACTATAAGGGAAGCACGCGTTTCGTACGGGGAAGCCTCGGCTTCACCACCCGTTACGACCACGACCACAAGCATAGCCGCGACGATGTCGAGTACGTTAGTCTCCGCAGTATATTCCACGCGACCAACAGCATACCCGGTACATTCCGTCGCACCAAGACAGTACATGGAATCAATCCACGAACTCTGGAACCCCTGGAGTAACCCTAGAGAGATGCTCGATCCCATGAGGGGACTACCGGATTTCGGAAGGAATCCAAGAGATTGGTCGTTAAGCCACGAAGGAGACGTTTCGGCCACTATGCCTAGAAGATCGACCGGGAGCCCAGTCGACATGGAGAACATCATGTTCGGATTCGATCGCCTACGAACTACAGAACACGTAGCGTCAAGAATTCGAGAGGCGAGACTGCTAATGCGGAGCCAGGAGGACCGCCCCTGGCCAGCTAGCGAGCGCCTTCGGTTGACGGCCGCACCCCTACCAAGGGAGATCACCCAGGCGGGAACAAATTACTACGTGGAGCCCATGAGTATCGAAGAAGAACGACGCCTGGAGCAGTCACGAGTCCACCAGCAACAGAATAGGGCACAAAGACCACAGGAGGGACGTCCGAACGAATCCCCAGCACAAGAAGATCGACCACGACCATCGATGGTACCAAGGGCACGGGATACCCCGCGACCGGAGGAAAACAACGAGGATCGTGAGCAAGTCGTTGAGAATGGAGCACGTCCACGACAATCCTGGGCAAATCAAGAGCGTGAAATCCCGCGACCGGAACCGGAATCGCGTTCGGAAAGACTCCCAGGAGGGTTTAGAGACGGATCCGGAGTCGACATCGGGATACCACGAGCATCGGCGACCGGAGAACCTCGAGAACCGCGTCGAGAGGTCGAATTTAGAGAACCACGCGAGCCGCGTTTCAGGGAAGAAGATTACAGGGAATCGCGCGAATTCCGTAGGCGAGAAGAGGGGAATAGAGAATCTCGAGCGCCGCGATATAGGGGAGAGCAATACCAGGAACCTCGCGAACCACGCCGCAGAGGAGAGGAATACCAAGGGCAAGAAACCGGCCACGAGAGAAGGCGAAGTGACCCGAGAGAGGAGCCAAGGACGTCCTACAGGGCGTCAAACGCATCTCCCCCGAGGAGATCTCGTGAATATACGGCATGGTACCCCGAGGACGACGACGATTACTATTACGAACCGCGTCGAGAGTCGAGAATGGTGTGATCGCGAGAACCGGAAGGAAGAAGTTACAACACGCAACCGACAATCAACATCGCGCAGTTTAGAGACCGCGCGCGAGAAGTGAACGACGCACTCCGTCGTTGGAATTTAAAATTTGCGGGACCTGCAACCCAGAGCGCGGAGGAATTCTTAAGCAGACTCGAGGACTGCCGAAAGTACACTCCACTCAAGGGTAGAGAAATTTTGAGCGCATTACCGATAATTCTCACGGGTGTGGCCTCGGAGTGGCTGCGCGTAGAGAGAGATAATTGGGAAACATACGAAGACTTTTTAGAGGCGTTTAGAGAATGGTTCGGGGATTCCACCGTGAACAAACGTTTCCGTCAACAAGCGGCAGCGCGCACACAGGGTCCCCAGGAGACCGTGACTGACTATCTGACATGTATTCGGGGATTACTACACAGGATGACGCGACCGTACCCCATGGAGGATCAGTTAGATTTGGCGTTTGAGAACCTACGTCCGGATATTCGCGAAGCAATGGACCGGGAAAATATAAGAGATTTTAGAGGACTGGCGAGAGCAGCAGCTGCACGGGAGCGAAACTTGGCGTTATCACGCTCGTACAGACCTCCACCAGCCCCGGAGGATTCGTTTATGGCGGAATTGGCATGCCAGCCGCAAGGTAAAGCGACGGGTGGAAATCCGCGTAAACAGACCCCGTTGGCAGCGGTCTCAGAGTTGGTGCCAACACCAACAGAGACCAAACCGAGGAAAGAAGAAAAAGGTACAGAAGAGAACGCATTGGAGAAAGCCATGGCGGCACAGTTCGAGAAAATGCACGCGATGCTAAGGAAGGAATTACTGGAGAAAAACAAGAAGATAACCGACGCGTTGAGACAGGGGGCCACGGGGTCTAATGCAACTCCGCGAGCTACACCTGCACCAGCGGTCGGGTGGAATAGGAATGTTGGGGAAAATAACGCGAACGGTACTGCCCCGAGGCAGCAAGCTCTCGATGGGGGGCCGAATATTGTGTGTTGGAATTGTCGAAGGCGCGGGCACCCACACAGGCAATGCCCGGCGCCCAAGACGCTTTATTGCTACAATTGCGATCTAGCGAACGTGTATTCAACAGATTGCCCGCGTTGTAAAGTAGAAGGACCGGGAAACGACCAGGGGGCGACGCAACCGGGGTCGACGCCGACTCCCAGTCAATAAACCCAATATGCGAAACCACGGAAGAGTCGTCTCCTCAAGAACTCTTCCAGTGGTCGCCTCGGACCTCAAATACCCCCCTGATACGTCAACCGCGCCTATTTATTCATATCCAAGTGGGAAATACCACAATCAAAGCGTTAATCGACACGGGTTCGACGCGTTCGTTCATAAATCAAATGGGTTTCGACCTGGCGAACATTTATAAACTCCGATTAACCATGTTCGGGATAGGTACCGTAATACTGGCGAACGCGGCACCGGTACAGATCGCGGCAGCCGTGGATCTGCCAGTAAGAGTAATGGGAACAACGCGCACCCTGACCGTGCATATCATGCCTACGTTAGCTGGCGAATGTATTGTAACGGTAAAAGTGGCTGAGACTGAGAAAACAGTCCACCGTTTACAATAAGAAAGCTTCTTTACTAGTTAACGTACCAAACTAAAAGAGTTGGGCGCCAGGTACCGAATGTACCGCCGTACGGTAGGTTAATCAACAAAACAGACTAAACAAACGATATTCAGCAAACGGTAGGTTCGATAACGAGAGATAGAAGCACTGCTCGGCTAAGCTGCAGTTTACTCAAAACGTATGGTAGAGTGGGTAGGTTCTCCAGTAAATGACACGTGGGTAAGTAGTTTAACGGTAGGCGGAGCCTACTATATTGAAGTAAAGCAATAGCAATCCAGTTTTACAATAAATAATCACAGAAATCAGTCATAAGCGAGAAGATTCACAAGAATACGTAAGAGAATTATTACATAAAAACAGCAAAACGTAAGCGCATCGTACAGAACAAGGCAGAATTAACGGGAGGAGGTAAAGTCGCAGACTCGATATAATAAAAGATACAGACTTAAAGGTGAGCGTCACAAAGCGACGTCATACTCATAAGCGAAATGCGATGCGTTAATTACGATAGAAAAATGTAGATACGGGGTCTGTACGATAGGCGAAACGAGAGTAGGAAGTCAACAAAATATTCACAAAGAATTACTTAAAAGTTACAATACTAAAAATAACGCGGAGTACAAATCATTACAATCATCGCTACGGGAATAATCCAAAAAGACATAGATACGGAAGGTAGCGTAGGCGTAACGATAGGCAAAGAAATCAAAGAACCATAAATAACTGGGTGATTCTACGAAAATTGGAATTTTTCGCGGCCCACGAATTCAAATGAGTTGAAAGCATGAATTGAAATAATTTTTTTACCAAAATCGAAAGAAAATAACCGTGGCTATATGACCAGCACAAAAAAATACAGGATTTGTAAAAATTTTTTTCTAAAAATCATTCAAATATGCCCGAAATCTCAGTCCCCTGCCATGTCACAACCGCAAAATCGTGATAACTCGTCGTATTCACAATAATAACGGTACAATTTTCTTCATTTTTAACCATGATACCTATAGCGCATAGATTGTAGTCCACGATTATGACATTGTAAGAGTTTTTGTTATTTTACTTACAATTTTATAGCGACAGTGAACTTGGTCACAACTTTCATGGTCTCAGTCCCCTGTCGTTAGAACATCCAAAAAATTTCTATATTTCGCGTGTCCGAGAATCAAGTGCTGCTACCCAACCGAAGTTTTGGAAGTAAAATTAATATATATGCAGTTACTTTTGACCCCGCGCGATTTTGCTCAGTTGTAGTCGCGCTTCAAGCGCGGAAACACGTGGTGGTACCACTCAACAATTCAGTCCCCTGGTATGTATTATTTATTGAATTTGTATACTTTTTTAATTCTAATTTTCTACATTGTCATCACAACTACCGTCCAAAACTGCATTCAAAATGCTTCGATGTAAGTGTAATTTGTTTACGAATTATTAACGTTTTTCGCCGAAAATCTCAGTCCCCTGTTCTCAGTCCCCTGTAAAACATTGTTGCAGGGGACTGAGAACCTCGCCAGGGGACTGATAATTTTCCACATGAATTCAGTTTTCTTGCATCTTTTTAACACGTGTGTCATGAAAAGCTTAACTCTCATATACTTTTGGATGAGAATCATGAGAATATACTTTTTTTAAATATAGATTTATCTAATCTCTACAGGTATTGGATTGACTGAAAAATGGCACCACGTCAACAGAAAAGATTGAGCAGGGAAGAAATGTTACAGAAAAAAAGAGATACTGAAAAAGCTAGGTACCAAAGAATAAAGAATGATCCGATTAAACTTGCTGCGCAAAAAGAAAAGGAAAGATTAAAATATTTGAAGAAGAAAGAAAACGGCAGTAGAAAATCTATATCTGACATGACTCCTCGGCAGCAGAGAAAAACGCTAAAAAAATGGAGAGCTCAATCCGCATCGCATTATGCAAGATTAGCTGTGGCCAAGAGAACAGAAAACTTTTTGAGAGAAACTACACCTCCCAGTTCCGGCGATGATATGCCAGTGCATCCCGTACCACTGGTACCAATACAAAACAACCAACCACCAAGAGTAGTTGAAGGAAGAAAGCGAGCAAAAAAGCAGCGGAGGAAACGTTCTAAAGAAATCAAGAAAAAAGATACAGTCATTGCAAAATTGCGGAAAAAGTTGTCGTCTTACAGGAAGAGGATTTCCCGTTTGAAGAATACGCAGGAGATAACACCGAAAACTAAACTCCGCAAAATGGCTGAGAATCCTGGTACAAGAAAGGAAGTAATAAAGAAGGCATTATTCGGTCAAGTAATAGAAGAGCAAATCAAAGAAAACCTCTCTCATGTGAGGACCCACCGAGATAAGAAGATTATCAACAAGGTACTTCTAGGAGATAAGGTGAAAAAACATAGAGTGTGGAAACTCAGTAGCGCAATATCTTACAAAAGAATTTGGTCGACACAGAGACAAGAAAAAAATAGATCTACCCGCAAAACATCTATAATTTCCGTCAAAGACGCCGTAGTAAAGTTCTTCGAAGATGACAAGAATAGTAGATTGTGTGCTGGAAAAAAAGAGTTTCTGGTAAAGAACAAGATAAGGAAACAGAAACGTTACCTGCAAGATACAATGAAGAATCTACACAAGGGGTTTTTGAATTCTGCTAACATAACTATCAGTTATTCGCTATTTTGTCGTCTACGGCCATTTTGGGTTGTCCCACCGAAAGTCACAGATCGTGATACTTGCCTATGCGTGACTCATAGCAATATACAGTTGATTTTGACGGCTCTGTGCAACGCGAAAATTTTGCGCTTCGCTAATTACCAAACCCTACTTCAAAACCTGTGTTGCGACCGATACAACGAGGAGTGTTTAAGAAGAAGCTGCATAATTTGCTGTACCAAGAGCTTACCCTTCGAAGAATTTGTCAACGCAACGAAAATTTCTTACAAACAGTGGGTCTCGTCAAAAGAAAGCATAGTTGATCCGAAAACTAAGAAGACTCGCTTTGTACAGAAGCAGAAGCAGCAATCTTTTGATATATTACCTCGAGATCTAATTGCGAAATTAGAAAATGATCAAGTAAAGTTCTTCACACACGAACTAAACATCGTCCACCAGTATCAGACAATGAAGAAACTGAAAGAAAATCTGACAGAAAAAAATGTGGTGATACATATGGACTTTTCAGAAAATTACGCTACAAAATACAGTGAAGAAATCCAGGCTTTTCACTTCGGAGGGTCCCGGGCACAAATAAGCCTGCACACTGTTGTTGTCTATCTACAAAACTCTGTAGCATCTTATTGTACGATTTCTGCTAACTTATCTCATAATCCACCTGCGGTGTGGGCTCATTTGAACCCGATTTTGAGATCTTTACCGCTGTCCGTAGAAAATATCCATTTCTTGAGCGACGGGCCCGTTACACAGTATCGCAACAAAACTATGTTCTACGTAATAGGATGTATGATGAGTGAGCTATATCCGAGAATAGTCAACTTCTCGTGGAATTATCATGAGGCCGGGCACGGTAAGGGAGCTCCAGATGGGGTCGGGGCTGTTTGTAAACGAACTGCAGATTAAGTGGTTGCTAATGGCGGTAATGTTACTAATTTAGAAGCGTTCGTAGAAGTCATCCAAGAAAAATGCTCGGGTATAACGGTATTTACTGTGAAAGATGAAGAAATAGAACAAATGAGCGAAATTGTACTTAAAAATCAGTCGAAATTCAAAGCTTTTGTGGGTACACTCCAGGTTCACCAAGTCAAAGGAAGTATTCATGCTGCAGGACAGCTTGTTATGAAATCTTTGAGTTGCTTCTGTCAACGACGCTGTGAACATTTTGAATTAGGAGTTATAAAATATCAACCAACACGAGGTAGGTTGACTGTTGAGAGCGTGTTTACTGATTCTGAACCAGAGGAAGAATCTCGGGAGGACGTAGTCAGTCCTTTGGTGAATATTCCTATCGAAGCCGGACCAAGCGTTACTCAAAAAGCATCGTATATTAATGGCGAGTATATTTTGGTTCAGTTTCCTTTGAGGAGAAAGGTATACCGCTATGTAGCAATCTGCACTGATGTTTACGAGGAAGATAATGAACTCAAAGCAATGTTCCTAAAAGTATGTGATAAGGCACACACCGTTTTTAAACTAGACGAAAAAGATATAGGTGTCGTAGCTTTCGACCAAGTTGTTCAGAAACTTTCATCACCGTCATTACAAGTAAAAGGTGACAGGGTTTTTTATGCATTTAAGCATGCAATTGATGTCCTTGAAAAATAAAATGATTCAGAGAAGTCAATATATTCAATATTATAAAGTGCAAAGTTTCACATGAAAACCGTACCGTAAAATCCGTTCCGTACTGTCATTATTTCGTCATTAATGTGCAGAGTAAGAGAATTCAGAATATTCGATTCATTCTGTTAATAGTTTTTAGTATTAAGTTCATACTTTGATGATAAAAAAATATCCTATAAAGATTAATAATATTAGTACAAGTTAACATTCAAATGTGATAATACGGCTAAGATGTTCCGATGTAATTTATATTTCATGTGACAAGTTGTTTTATTTTAAGAAAAATACCATGCCTTTTTTTGTTTTTTTGTAAGAAATGAACAAATACTTGCTGTAAGATTTATTTGATTTGATAAAATGTTCAAAATATATCAATTTCGAGTATTTATTTCTCAGTCCCCTGCATCCCTCTCAGTCCCCTGGAAGCAATTTTTGAATAAACGCTAATAAAACCATAAATACTTGCTAATTTGACTGGCCCTTTCATTGACAGTCATAACTCATCGTCTACATTGAAAAAACACAATTACCGTTTCTGAGTTGAATAAAAAAGTGTGAGGACAAAATATATACGAAATAATTCCAATTTCCGTAGAATCACCCAACTAATAAACTAGTTCCGCGGCTGCTTCTACGCAAGGGGAACTACCTCAGGGAAACTCAATCGTAAATCGGATGCAATGGCATGCGTAAATCGTAAATTACCATACAAATAAGCAACAAAATATAAATCGTAAACCAGAAGGGCACGATAGAACGTAGTTACAAAAAGATCATGCTCAAATATCAAGAAATATCACGAAAAGCGATTCAGTCGGGAGGTCGTTCAGTAAAGATTGCTCAAACGTATAGCGTAACGTAAAACGTATCAGTAAAGAACAGAAACGTAACGTAAATGGAATCACACGGGATCGCGGTCGCAAGTGCAGCACCGACGAGACCGTGATTCTCAAACAAAAACTCGCCTACAGACGGTAGAACGATATAAGAGCCATACGGTAGGTATTAAACAAAGACTGAGCGATAGATCGTCAGATTACAAAACTGAACGATAGAACGATAGAACGACCTCGTAACTTTACATAAATGGGCGGAAGCCTTACCTTAAATGCAGACGTGAAAAGACACTGACTCGAAGTTTTAAATACAAAAGAAGGACTCTAAATTACTTAATAAAATCTAACGGAAGGAAGAAATGCGGTAGGAAAGGTTGTGCGATAGCGAGAAGGTAGAGAATTGAAGTTACAGAAGCGATAGAGGGATGAGGTAAGCAAGAGGAGGAACTATCTATAAATGTTCGTAGCTGGAGACGTCCGTTCGGGAGCACAGCGAAGCGTAGAAGAGACCGAGTCTCGTTGTTCTCCCTGATTTATAGACAATTCGTGTCACTCATGGCTCAGCCGTACGAAGTCAAAGTTCGGAACAGCCACTTAGCGGTGATAGGTCAACGATCACCCCTCTTATGCAAATCTGGACATTCGGCCATCCTCGGTTCCTCTGACGTCACGATCGTGGCTCCTCTCGCGTTGTAGCTCGCTAGGGCTATACCGATCTGCTGCTGCCGATGCTCTGAGTCGGTCCGATGGGAATCCACGCGGTCTTCCCTTAGCCGGACTCTGGCGGTAGACGGTAGGTGTCTTCGTAACGCAGGCCGCCTCCACCAGTCGTGCTGGGCATCTTTCAGCCCCGATCACGAGCGAGCCCTCAGAGTTCGGAGACGTCTCGTCTAGGGGGTACCTGACGACGATGCGGTAGCTGAAACAGTAGGTGTTACGGGTCTGCAGGCTTTATAACCTCGGTCACCGAGCCAGGAAGTCGAGTAGTGGCCTCCACTCGGCTCAAAACACCGGTCTCGGAGACATCCTTAGCGTTAGCGGCCTAACTCCATGAAGTTGATCAGCTCAGCTGGCGGGAGGATTTGTATGAACTCGTCCCTATACGCCGGCAGCTGGACTGCGTCGAGAGTTTCGGGTGATCGGGAAACGCTGGCTATCTCTAACCTCTTTATCCTATGCCAGGACCCTATACCCCCCCCCGGAGTGTTGTGGCATAGCGGAACTAGAGACAGTTGAGTTAGAGCAATTAGAGTCATTTTTAGCTGCGCATTTACCGAAAGTAACGGGCAACCTGGGGTTAACAAAATTAGCTGTCCACAAAATTGACGTGCAAGGGCACACTCCGATTAAACAACGATACCATATGGTATCACCGGTGGTTCAGCAGGCGATTAACGAGGAGGTAGATCGGATGTTAGCGGAAGGAATAATTGAACCCTCGCGAAGCTCATGGTCGACCCCTATCGTTATGGTAAAGAAACGTAACCCCAAGGACCCGAAGAAAATAAAATATCGATTTTGTTTGGATTTTAGAGAAGTTAATAATGTGACAAAAAAGGATGCATATCCAATTCCTTACATGACTGCAATTTTGGAGAAATTGAGAGCTGCGAGATATATTTCAACGATAGATTTGAGTCAGGCATACCATCAGATCCCCTTAGAGGAGAAAAGCCGAGAAATTACAGCGTTTACAGCCCCCGGAAGAGGCTTGTTTCAATTCACCAGAATGCCATATGGACTCACGGGAGCCCCGGCAACCTTCCAGCGCTTGATTGATCAGCTGATCACCCCGGAGATGGAGCCCCACGTGTTCGCGTACTTAGATGACATTATTGTCGTGGCGAACACCTTCCAGGAGCACTTACATTGGCTCAATAAAGTCTTTGACGCGATCTCGGAAGCCAATTTAACGCTGAACCCCGAGAAATGCGAATTTTGTCGCGATCAAGTGCGTTATCTGGGATTCCTGGTGAATCACGAAGGATTACAGCCAGACCCAGAGCGCATAGAACCGATTTTGAATTACCCGAGGCCGAATAATTTGAAGCAATTACGTCGTTTTTTAGGTATGGCTTCGTGGTATCGTCGCTTCATACCCGCGTTCGCCAGTATGTCGGAACCCCTAGTCCATTTGACGCGAAAGCACGTGCAGTGGAGTTGGGCTAAGAAACAAGCGGACGCATTCCAAGCCTTAAAAGACGCGTTGAGTAGTTCACCGGTATTGGCGTACCCAGACTTCAATCGACCGTTCGTCGTACAAACAGACGCGAGCGATTTTGGGGTGGGAACGGTGTTAACACAGACAATCGAGGGGGTAGAGCACGTTATCGCCTACGCCAGTCGAACGCTGTCGGAAGCCGAAAGGAAATACTCGGTGACCGAAAAAGAATGCCTCGCGGTGATTTGGGCAATTAAGAAATTTCGACCTTACCTGGAGGGTTATCGATTTAGTGTGATTACAGATCACAATAGCCTGAGGTGGCTACACAAGCTGAAAAACCCCACGGGTAGATTAGCAAGGTGGGCACTTGAGTTATTGGAGTACGACTACGAGGTGTTATATCGCAAGGGTGCGATGCACCATGTACCGGACGCATTATCCAGGATGTATGAGTACGAAATGGAAGACACGGAGTGTTTAAACGCGATCGAAGATATAGCGGATGAATGGTATCTGAGACGTATGAATGAAGTAGTCAATACTCCAAAGAAATTTCGTGATTGGTCGATGAGCGAGGGTAGATTGTATCTTTATCGACCTCACCCAGTCACAGAACCGATATTAGACGATTTATCCCCGTGGAAACTGGTGCTCCCGGAAGAGCAACGCGGTCGCGTTTTTGCGGAGATTCACGAAGATCCGCAAGCCGGTCACCTGGGGATCGAAAAAACTTACGCGCGGGTTAGAGCTTATTATTATTGGCCAGGAATGTATCGTGATATCGTCCTTGCAGTTCGAAGTTGCTACCGTTGCCAAAGTTGTAAAGTAGAACAAGTTTTGCCGTCGGGAAAGATGGGACACCGCGTGGTAGACGAACCTTGGACGGTTGTAACTGCCGATGTGATGGGTCCATTTCCTAAGAGTAAAGCAGGTTTCGAGCACCTGCTCGTTTTTGAGGATTTGTTTACGAGATGGATAGAGGTGGCACCGATGAAAAAAGCGAATGCACCAACGATTTTGGCTGCATTCGAAGATTTAATATTGTCGCGTTGGGGAACCCCGGAGGTTCTGCTAACCGACAACGGGACGGAATTTATCAATAAAGCGACCAATGAAGTTTGCGAAAAATATAAAATTGTGCGTTCAAGACTACCTCCGTATCATGCGCAAGCAAACCCCGTGGAAAGGGTAAATCGCGTATTAAAAACAATGATACAGACCTTCATAGAGAACGATCACCGGGAGTGGGACGCGCACATCCACGAATTCCGATTCGCGTATAATACTGCTACTCACAGCTCGTTGAAAGTAAGTCCAGCATTTTTGAACCTGGGTCGCGAACCGCGTCCTAGGATGCAGCTACGAAAGGAACTAGAGGGAGAGGCAGAAATTCCAGCCCCTCAGCCCCTACGGTGGGCTGAGCGGATGAAAAGACTGCAAGAACTCCAAGATTTGGCGACCAAATTCCTCGAGGACGCACACGTGCGTCAGGCGAGATATTATGATAAAAAGCATAGAGATGTGACTTTTGAAGTTGGAGATTTGGTTTGGAAACGAAACCGGGTGTTATCTAGCGCGGCACAAGCGATAGCCGCGAAACTAGCTCCGAAATTCACTGGACCCTGTAAAGTCACGAAAGTTATTTCACGAATGGTTTATGAACTAGAAAATGCCGCGGGGAAACAGCTGGGTAGACACCATGTAAAGGATCTCAAACCCTATGTCGCCCCCCAGGTAGAGAATCTAGAGACTATAGAGATGAAAGAAAACCTTGAAATTGAGATAGACCCAGTGGTTTGGATAGACTGGAAATATCTATGGGAATAGAAGAATTGATAAATTTGTAAAGTAGTAATTGAACTCTTGATAAATTTTTAATGATGTGTTGTGTGAAGCCTAGTAGTCCTTTTTGTTGTCTTTTTTTTTGTAGTGTGAATATTAAAGGCTGGACATAAGGGGAATATTGAGAAGATTGGTAAGAATCGGCCATAACACGTACTCGCTCAAACCCACAGCCAACCCAAGGGATGGACTCAGATGCGAGAGAGAAGGGGCTGGCCCTGGTGGCAGCAACAATGGCCCAGGAGAAGTCAAAGGCAGCGGGGAAGACATTGACACACCTACCGCCTGAAGTACCCAGAGGGGTAGCAACGAAGCCGGAACAGGAAAGATTCCCCCCGATCGGAAGAGGAAGAGAAAGTGGACCGATCAGGATAAATAGGGGTCTAGGGGCACCGGGGATAGAAATCCAGGGAATAGAAACCCAGCTAAATACTCAACAGCACCCCAACGAAGCTGGGCCGTCTGAAAAACGAAAAGCGACACCTCAAACACCCAAAGAGGTGAAAACAGAAGAACCAAAAGCTGGTCCATCTGGAACACAGAGACCAACGCCCCAACCAACCTCGGAGTGGCTAGCAGACTCGGACACAGAAAGCGACCCGGAGCCCCAGCATGAGGCCACAGCAACCCCGAGGGGGGATACGGAGTCCAATAGCGAGAGCGAGGTAGAGGTTGAGGCACCTACCCGCACGGACCGATACGAGGGCATGTCCGAAGAAGAGATCGGACACCTAGAAGTCCGCTGCAGGAACTGCGGAAAGAGTGGACACCTGGCTAAAGACTGTTGGGATCCAAGGCGAAACTTTTGCCGAACTTGCGAGCAAGACCATGACTGGTTTGGCCGACGGCTAGGCTGGCGCTGCCGTTATGGAAATACGGAGTGGCATAAGAAACGAGTAGAGAGGGACAGACAGGCGAGAAAAGATAAGAGAGACGGAGTGACCAAGTGGAAGGGTTATTACGAAAGATAGAGGCGGATGGACGGAGAGGGAGAAGAAATGAGCACCCCCAAGAGGAGCTGTTATATGATTTATTTGTTTTTGTTGGGTGAAGGGTTTTGATTTTTTTTTGGTTGTGGTTTTTGAAAGTTTTTTTTTTGTCTTGGTAAATTTTCTCTCGGGGGGAAATAGTAGTCTTAAGGGTGGTGCGTGAGACGCCTCGATAGGCCACCAGTTAGATAATAAAAGAAGAAGATGAAGAAAAAGGGATAGAAAATCGAACAAAAAAATGAATGTAAAATAAGCCGGATTGGCAAGAAAAAGAAAACAAAAAAAATATAAAATAAGCCGGATTGGCAATAAAAAAAAAAAAAACGTAGGTTAAGTAAACTATATCTGTGATTCAATAGTCGATTTTAGGGATCGGTTTGAAAAACCACCCTGGTGATTTAATAGATTTATTGTTATTATTTTTTTGAGAGATTTATGAATTATTGAAGCCCGGTGGTTTTTATTGAAGCAACCAGGGAGTTGAATTTTGTGATAAGGAGAATATATTTGTTGATTATAGAGTTAAAAGTCTGAGAAATCTCCTTGAGAGGAAGGATAAAGTTTAAAGTTCCTAGAGGAAATAATAAGGAAATAGTAATAATTTTTTGTTGTTGTTGTGGAGTAAAAGAGTCTAAGATATTGGTTAGTTTGATTTTTTGGGAAAGGGTAAAATAGGAAATTTTTTTTTATTATTATAATATTATGTTATATTGGCTTAGTGCTCGGTCGCCTTTCGGAGCTCGGTCCGCAGGTGGGATGAATTGTCACCCCCAGCGTCCCGTCTAGGGGGGGGGGGAGTTGTAACGTGGCAGCTTTGGCTCGCCTCGTTACTAAAGGCTCCCTGAACCCTAGACGGTAAGTAAATTCATTTTCCTAGGAGTGACTGTGTGAGAGGATGAGTTTGAGTGAATCTCCACCTAGAGAACTGTAGGGACCGAGAAAGGCTCCGAGCGGCGACAGAGACAAACATGTGTTAATGAATTTGTTAGTAATTCTTTTGTTATTTCTGAAATTCTCTTGAGGTAACCCGTTCCCCGTGGGGAACTACGAATGACTATTGAAAGGCATGGGAAAGACTTCGAGGCGAGAGACAGACCCAGGGCGGTACGCAGGCAAAGAACGAGTCCGGGGAAACATAATCACGAGAGGGTATCTGACCGCTCACCACCGAGGGACAAGGTAGCGAAGGTCCTTTTGCTACCGAGAAACACCGTGAATCCTCCCCAGGACAAGGACCCGCCTGCAGAAAGACAGCCCGCATCACACTCCAGTGACTCAACACCGCATAACTCCCAGGAGTCAAAGGGTTTTCCGAAATTCGCCAAGAGGACGACACTAACCGATAATAGCGTTAAGTAGAGAGTCAGGAGGGGGTAATAGACACCCCGCTCGTCATCGTCACTCTGGCGTTAGCTTGCGTCCTGTGGTGACGTGCGTTCCGTAGAGCCTAGTTTTGTTGAGAGTTTCGTTGTTAGCGAGAATTTTGTGGAGTTGCGGAGCGAGTGTGGGTTTCCTGGAGGAGTCAGTGACGAGCCCCAGGAGGCTATTTTGCTGTTAGCGCTGGTTTTGTTAAAGTAAGTGGCGTCATTTTACCTGCGGTAAATCTGAACGGATCCCTTGAGTCTGAATTATATCTGCGGTCTGAGAATAGACATTTTGAGTTCCTTGGATCTTAAGTTCAGGTTGATACCGAGTTTCGAATTGCCGACCGAAGCCAGAGTTTGTAAAATGGGTTACTAGAGAATTTTTATTGTTGATTTGGGGTATCAAATAGAGTCTTTTTTTCCTCGCGGAGGGTTAAGCCTCGTGGCGTGATTCGCCATCTTGTCTCTGTCGTTGCCTCGTGGCTTTCCGCGGAAGGTCAGACGCGCCAGAGTCTCTTAGGGCTTAGTAATTGATTTATTTGAGTTCTTTTTATGAGAATTGTTGCCTGGATGGCCTGTTAATTAATTATTGTTACTCTTTTAGGTATTTCGATCCCTCGTGGGATAGTTTTAAGGGAATCTGGGGAAGTCAACGGCCCGCTTCTCGACCGTTGAGTTTGAAATTGGTACGGAATCATTTGTTTACTTTCTTCCCGGAGCTCGGTCTCGCCTCCCGAGAGCCGCGCTAGCCCTGTAGCGGGCTCTGCTCATTATTAGTTTTTGTATTATAGTTTACTAGAATAATTGTTCGCTTCACGAACCTTGGGAGAGGATTATCACCTCGGCGGATACTGATTATTGTTTTTTTGATTATTTGAAATTATTATTTTTTTTGAATATTATTTTTGAATTATTTGTAGGTTGTTAAATTAATTGTAAGAATGATTCCTGAGGCTCGTTAATTGTTTGATCGGTTAACCCGGGCCTGTCGGGGAGTTAACGTTTCTTTTTTTTTGTTCCGAGTCCTCAGCCTTGAGCTGTCTCACTGATTTGTTTTACTATTGCTTTTTTATTATTATTAATCTCCCTTGGAGATTAACTGCATTCTCGTTGAATAAATTGCCTTTTGATTTGATTAATTTGAAATCTGAGTTGTTGAAATCTAAATTGCCTTTTGATTTGATTAATTTGAAATCTGAGTTTGTTGCTGCCAACCCCTACTTCTCCCCCCAACCTTGGCTTGCCTTACTTTCCCCGCCCCTCTACCAAACACTGAGCTGCCGGCCGTTATTGTTTTGTGTTTGATAAGATTTACAGGACCTGAAGAAACGGTACGTGAAGTACCTGGCGCCCACACCCCGCTTTACCTTGTGAGTTGGTACGGCAGAGCCGTACCGACCTCATTGAGCAGTTCATTGGTTACCTTGGGGGTCGATCGTATCGACCCGGATTGATAACGTAGAGTTCAGTGAGCCTGTAGTGTATGCGTGGAATACCTATAGTATACATGTAAGTTAGTTATAAGTAGGGATAATCCCTAACTCTGTATCGCTGCTCAGTTGTAATAAACACTCAGTCCTGTAAACATGTGTCTCTCGTTATTCCCTCACCCAGATACACTACAGTGGCGACGAGGATTATAATGGTAACGTGCGGGGAATCTGAGTCGGTGAAATTGAGTAAAGCTCGATGTCAAAACAGTTAAAGACTGGGACGGCTTGGATACAGGAGCTCAACAAGTCACAATTGATTAAGGAGCTGGAGCAACGAGGCATCCAAGCGACCGATAATATAAAATTCGATGAATTGCGTCAAATGCTAAGGAAAGTGGTCAAAAGTGAAACAGCGAAAAACGTGCTGGGGGACGCGAGTGACACAGAAAGTGAAGGCAAGACGGACGCACAATCCAGTGGAACAGATAGACGTGATAGCGAAGCGAGTGAGGTAAACGAGGTCAAAGTGACAGTTCGAAAAATGGAATACACCTCAAAAATTGATTTCAAAATCGGTGTGGACAATTGGGAGGAGTTTGTCGAACGGATTGATCTCTTCTTCGACGCCAACGACATAACGGATGAATCAAAAAAGAGGGCAATTTTGTTAACAAAAATTGACGCAGAAACGTACGCAGTGGTACGAAAGGTATGTGCGCCAACGTTACCAAAAGAGACTTCACTCAAAGATATCCTATCTAAAGTGGGAAATTATATTAAGCCGAAGATAAACGGCACAGTGCTACGTCAACATTTTCGAGAACGAAAACAGAAAGATGGAGAAACCGTAACGCAATACATCGCTTGCCTGCGCAGTTTGGCAAAAGATTGTAGATTTTCAAACGAGGAAGAAGCGTTGCGAGATCAGTTACTAGCTGGGGTACAGAATAGAGGCATCAAAGTCGCGCTATTCAAAATTGAGAATCCCACGCTAGATGAGGCGATTCAAACAGCCACAGCAATCGAAGAGGCGAACAAGGCTGTAGATAAGCTAGAAGGATTATCGGAGAACAATAGCACGCAAGGTGATGAAGACGAAGATACCCATCGCATATACGCACGAGGTAAACAGCGGAGCAATCCACGATTCAGAGGAGCGTCGTACGGACAGCATCAACAAACCAGAGGTGGATCGGGAAGCCAAGGACACTCAGGCCAAGCCAGGACCTGCTCATGTTGTGGGAAACCTAATCATCAGAGGCAAGACTGCTGGCACAGAAAAAAGGAGTGTAACAAGTGCGGTAAGATAGGGCATTTAGAAACGATGTGCAAGACAGAAAAGAAAGGGAAAGCAAAAATGGTAAGAAACGTTGAAAAAGAAGACGAGTCTACCGATTTAGAAACAGACTCTGAAGAATCAATCGATGCGAATTCAATTACTCTTAAGAATAAAAATTGTCATGCGATTAACATCGAACCGCAATACATGCGAATAAAAATCGAGAATGAATGGGTAAACATGGAAGTGGACGGAGGTTCCTCCGTGTCCTTGATAAGTGAAGCCGATTACGCTAAATATTTTCAAAATTTCAAGCTAGAAGTAGCTAAAATCAGATTAAACTATTACAGCGGCGAAAAATGTACACCAATAGGGATGTTACGCAATATTAAAATCGAGTATGGCTCGATATCAACGCGGGTAAACCTGTACGTCGCAGGAAAAAAGGGAAAACCACTTATCGGACGTGACTGGTTATACGAATTAGGAGTATGGCCATTAGATATCAAACAGTCGGAAGAGAAATTGAAAGAAACAAAAAAAAACAATAATCAGATCGCGGCTCATGAGGATGAAGAAAAAATGCTTCAAACGAAACGGAATGAAATGTTCGAAAAATACGATAACTTGTTTTCCCCTGGATTAGGTACATATAATAAGGCAGAATTTGTAATCCGGATGCGTTCGGAAACGATACCGATTCATGTCAAGGCGCGACCTATACCCTTTGCGCTGAAAGAAAAAGTTGGTTTGGAACTCGATAGATTGGTAAAGGAGAAAATCTTATCTCCAATCGAACTAAGCGAATGGGGAACACCTGTTGTGCCCATAATGAAATCAGCGAACGAAATAAGATTATGTGGTGATTTCAAGGTCACGATTAACCCAAACATAATAGTAGACAGAGATCCGCTGCCACGGATAGACCACTTAGTAGCTGGACTGCAAGGAGGCGTTTTCTTTTCCAAAATAGACTTGAAGGAGGCATACGCACAAGTTTCTCTCAGTCAAGACTCTAAACAATACCTAACGATAACAACCCACAAGGGGCTTTTTCAATATAATAAGTTACCGTACGGAATCTCATCAGCCCCAGGTTTTTTCCAAAAGCAAATGGAACAAATTTTCGCACACATTCCGAATGTGAGCATTTATCTGGATGATATTATAATCAAAGGAAAAACGGTAGAGGAAAACGTCAAAAATACGTTCGAGGTATTTGAGAAACTGGTGGAATGCGGTCTAAAATTGAAAAAGTCAAAATGCTTGCTCTTATGCAGGAAAGTTAAATACCTAGGCCTGGAAATTGACGAACAAGGTGTACATACGTCACAAGAAAGGATAGAAGCCATAATAAAAGCGCCGACACCAACTAACCTGAAGGAGCTACAAGCTTTCTTAGGAACCATAAATTTTTACGAAAGATTTATTAAAGACAGAGCAACCAAGCTGCACGCTTTATACGAATGTCTACAGACTGACAATTTTTTTTGGACAGAAGCCTGCCAAAAAGCCTTTGAAACAGCAAAATCCGAATTAATTGCGGCAGAATGCTTGATGAATTTTGACCCGGATAAAAGAATTATTCTAACGTGTGACGCTTCAGATTATGGGTTGTCAGCTATCCTTTCTCACCCAACCCCCGAAGGTGAACGCCCGGTCGCATTCGCGTCAAAAACGCTATCAGAAAGCGAGCGACATTATGCAGCGATCGACAAAGAAGCACGAGCAATCATCTTCGGTATTAAAAAATTTTATGATTATTTATATGGTAATAAGTTTACACTAAAGACAGACCATGAACCATTAGTGCGAATTTTTGGAGAAAAGAAAGGAATCCCAATAATGGCAGCGCGGAGGTTGCAAAGATACGCGAAGTTCTTAGGCGCCTTCTCATATAACATTGAGTACGTGAAATCCAAAGATAATTGTGCGGATGGATTATCGCGGTTACCAATGCCGCGCAAAAGCAAAGAAAATAAAGAGGAATTCACTCATCTGAATTATGTAGAGCAAGAGTCTTTCACATGCTTAGATCATAAAATAATTGCGCAAGAAACTAGGAAAGACCCACTCCTAGCCAAAGTAACACTGTTCATAAAAAATGGTTGGCCAAATAAAAGAATGATCGCGGAAGAACTGAAACCGTTCGCGATCAAGCAAGACGAGTTAACGATAGAACAAGATTGTGTGATGTGGGGTTACCCGAGTCGAAATTTAGCGCCTAAATTTGGCCCTACGTAGGAGCTCCTACGTAGGGTTTAAAGACAGTAAAGTAGGTTCTATTTCAATACAATATTAGACCCTACTTTGACGCTGAAAATGTCCGAAATTTCCCGATTTACCTAGTTTAGGTTCAAAGTAGGGTCTGTTTAGAACCTCCTTCCACCCTACTAAGGTAGGGTTAAACCTGCTTGCTCGAAACCCTCCTTTAACCCTAGTAAGGTAGGGTTAAACCTGCTTGCTCGAAACCCTCCTTTAACCCTGAAGACCCTACCCTGCTGATAATTAAAGGTCCGTCGATTCTGATTGATTCTAATTAAAATATAAAAATACGATGAAAACGTAGAAAATCAAATTCAAATCCCATTAAATGGGAATTAGATTATATGTATATGCGTTTCATCTTATTTTCTATACAGGGTGTCCCAAAATTAAATGCGCAAAATGATAGGGGTAATAGAGGGGGTCGAGCTGAGTAAATTAACCCCAAGAACGTGTGTCCTGCGGAGTCGCGTTTGCGAGATACGGCCGGTTAAAAAGTCGCGCTAGCGTTGGTATTTAACAGCCAGATTGACAGGGATAATCAGTCGGTATTCTGGTTTGAGGTGCGCACGACCTTTTCATGAACAAATTTCAACGAATAAAGTCTTTGAGCTTATTATTATTAATCTGGGAATGATTGTTAACCGTATTAGTGATTAAGTGTGCCTAAATACCAGACTGCCGAACGATCTCCACTGCGAATTTGACTGCTAAATACCAATGCTAGCGCGACTTTTTAATCGGCCGTATCTCGCGAACGCGACCTCGCGGACCAAATGTTATTGGGGTCAATTTACTCAGCTCGACCCCCTCTATTACCCCTATCATTTTGCGCATTTAATTTTGGGACACCCTGTATATTTAATCAAAACCAAGCGAAATCATAGACCCAGTGCCAGTCAACTTTAAAACAGTAAAGTCGACGACAATAAGCAGATTATAAAAACAATTTTATACGTAAATATTGAGGTTTGTTGATAATATTCGCGTCAGTGAAATATTATGACTTGTTTTCGATCTGGTCGTTGTCATAGTTAGCATGTAATCAGCATATCATAACACTATTGAAGTACTTCTACTAAGGAGCGGTGTTGAAAGTATAAGTGAATCGTTGGAATGACAGTCGAACTGATGTATTTTGAAATGTAATTATGAATAATGAAAAAGATTATTGTATTTTTTTTCTCCTTTTTCAACTACGAGTGAAGTGTACGTTTATTTCTTGAAATAACATTACTCCTAGACCTTATGATAATAATTTTACGAAGAATGACCACTGCCAACATGTTGAGCTTGTATCAACTATACATATAGAGAAGAGTTATACATATAACAAAATTATTGCTTTGTAGTACGTAGAATTTTTTTTTCATTGGCAGGAATAACTGTGTCCTGAGCGAACGTATCGTAGACTTACAATATTGCAAACCCTGTCTCATATGACACTATTAATAACGAATTATATGAATGATATGTGGTTCTAAAAACTATTAATAACGGCAAATCAGCACACTATAACTAATTAGTACATTACTGACTACATGATGTTTTATACTATCAATGACCCATAACCTATTGTCGCTGTTAGTGTTATCAATCGTATTATTTAGATCGGAGTCAAAGTATAATCATTCCCACAGCTTTGCTTTTGGTCGTCCTGGTTCCAATCGTTCTCATCTGACAATACAAGAGATTCTAGAAAAACAAAATCATACACCGTTCATTAGTAAGGTTTATTGGGGAGAAGAATTACAACTCATATTTGTTTTATTCAGAGGTAGCTAATGAAGTTTGAGATTGTTGCGGTGAACAGTGGTGAGAAAACATGTATTTCATCCTCGATTTCATCCAACGGATAGAATGCTTATCACTTGATTACTGTAAAACTGATATCAATCCTTATATAACAGGGATGAAAGTACTGTAATTCAGAATACTAGAAACTCAGGAATAGAATACTCCAGTTTTAAGACGTGAGTGAACATTTTTAGTCTTCATGTGGTCGCAATAACGTCACAGCTGTTATACTGAATTACAGTCTTTCAAGTCTACCAATGATTTTCAGCGACTAAATTAAGTATTAGGTGCTAAACTCGTCTACATTGACACGGTTTTTAGCATTTCACTTTTACTGTAGCGTTGCTCTATATATGGCTTGCGATGTGAAACGTGAGAGCAATTCTAATAGGGCGCACATTGAGACAACAATGCAGACTTTGATAGTGGCAACTCTGAGATTACAAAACTTCAAATTTGGAAGGCTAGAACTTCCAATTTTAGTTTCCAGGATTTCAATCGATGCTTGGCAGTTTTCCAAAATTTACAACAAAAGCATACTGGGGTAATTACCAAATGTTGCAGATTGTGCTTTCCCACTTTGCGAATTGTCTTGATTGACATTAGGGAGTGAACCTCTAGGTCTTGGTACAGTCTTCTCGTCCGGGTTTTTAGGTTTCATACCAGCTTCAGACACCTGTATTTTTACTCGTTTCTTCGGTGGCTGTTTTGAAGACTTCCTATACTTCCTCTTATTAAATGACAGCTTATTTATGAAGTCGATAAATGCTTTTTTTTGAATATAGGCTGGTGATGTGCGATTAACCCATTCTGTGAAAGACAAAAACAGATAACGTTTTTCTCATTGAATTTGCTTATGCTTCACAATCACTGACAATATTTATACGATTATCTGATTATATTCTGACCAATAAATATAATGGACTTAGTGTTTTTCCCAGCGAATTTGATACGTTATTTCGAATTTTGCAAATCTGACTTCACATCAGTGATTAGTGACCCAAAAACCGTTTGAGTATCAACTTTCATCGAAATCCAAATGTTTTTAATTTTTGCAGCATATCGAATACACCAAATAAAAATTCTGTCAAACTGACTTCAAATTTGTGATCAACGATTTCATTCAATTCCGTTGATCCGTTCTCAAGATATCATCATATTCATTGAATTTTTCAGAATTTTGTTATTTAAATCATTTAAAAAGTACTGAATCGATCAGAGCCAAAATCTATTTAATTCTAAGTTGAGTAAAGCCGCGTCGATTGAGCATAATTTGATCAAAATCCGCGTTTTGGAGAAAATTCTACTTTTCCGACATTCGTATACCTATTCGTATACCTACTAGTAATACACTCTTGGTGTATTATTGTATATTTTGTGTAGGAAGGGAATTTTTTCAAAATAAATGGGAATTAAATATTTACCATACAATCCTTGGAATAACTGAGGGTCTATCCCTGGACGAGAGCCTCTTATACCAGTGGCCGAATAATTTGCGATACTCGGGCCGTACACCTCCAGAAGAAACTCCCGAACGAGTATCTTCCAGTCATTATCTGACGCTTTGGTTTTCAGCTCCAAATATGTGGCTTTAGCTTTTTGTAAATAAAACCCACAATCCGGTGATATTTCCACCTTGTCCACTCCTTGTTCGAAGTAATGAGATGCCACCTGAAGAATGGGCAGATGGAAATCAGTATGAAAGTGACGATATTTTGTGGTATGTGATTAAAAAGAAAAAAATCGGTATGTTACTGGGAATCTTTTCTCAGAGTTGACATCTCTCTTTTCCTGATTCTCTCGGGCTTTCTTCATTGCTTCCAATAGCTGTTCTTGAAAGTGAATGCCTCTGTCGGTCACTGGTAAATAGAAGAAAATAGAAGCTTGAGTAAATGATCAAATATATGTATGTGAATATTTATAGCAAATTTCGAAGAGTAAAATGAGGCAATAACAAATATTTGATACGATTTTCTAGATTTTGTCTCTACCTGAAGCTTGGGGAAAGAGTCTGCAGTATAGATATGGTTTAGAACAGATAATTGTTAATTCACTTGATATAATCAAAGAAGTTCATCTGGAAACCATACCATTGAAACAAATATTAGACCAGTACCTTCTCCAAATTTGATTCTGGAAAAAAATCCAGTGCCACCGTCGTAGCTCTCATCGGATGAAACAGCTTCACTATTTGAGTTTGGTTCAATCGTTTCAGTGTTGTCAAGATTTGTGTTTGCGTTGTAAGTAGTTTGAAACCCCTGTTGTGCTATTTCTTGACCCGGTTGAGATCTGGATTTGGATGGTTGTTCTGAGATTTTATCGTGCTGCGGTCCAACAATCGGTGGAGGATTGTAGGCTGGTGAAGGATAAGATACTGGTGAAGGATCAGATACTGGATGAGGACTGTATGCCGGGAAAGGATTGGTGGAGGATTAATAAACCGCAATGAACGATTAAATCCTGAAGCATGACTGTATGCCGGGGACGAATTGGACGCTGGTGGAGGAGGATTGTACGCTGGTGAAGGATGAGATACTGGTGAAGGATCAGATACTGGATGAGGACTGTATGCCGGGAAAGAATGCGATGCTAGTGGAGGATTGTATACTGACGGAGGATTGAACCCTGATGAAAGATTAAATCCTGGAGGATGACTGTATGCCGGGGAAGGATTGGACGCTGGTGGAGGTTGGCGCGCTTGTGGAGAGTTGTATTCTGTATGAACATCTGGTTTGGATGAAAATGATGCATTCGATATCACATGTAGAGATGGACTATCAGACTGTGGCCCCGGATGCTGGATTATTGGCGCTGAATTAGAATCGTGATGTTGTAGATCTGTCGATGTTGGTCTTGTGATTGGATCTTGGGGCAAATCTGCACTGGTAATAGTACTGGTTTTTGGCGTACGCGTGCTACGAGTCTCAGCGCTCGTTTTTAGCACTGAATCGAATGAAATGGGTGCGTCTTGTCCTATTTGAAATTCAGTTTTACTTCTGCTCGACTGTTTAATATTTTTTCTGAGCTTTTTGGCTTCTGTAATTTTTTTCTGGTTAGCAAGCACCTCTTCTGAAAATATTTTCTCCTCCAGGTTGTGAACTGTTCCAGCCTGATTGATAATTATCTTATGTAGGTCACTTTCATTACCTATTGAGGAAAGAAATGAATGTACACATGCAATAAGATACATCAGTAACAATCGGATTACGAATTTAGTTGTTATATTCAGTGATTTTTTCTTCACATTGACGAAAAAATCTTATCATGATAATACACTTAGCTCATCCGTTACAAAATTCCACGCAATAAAATTCATACGATAGTCCTTATACCGTGAGTAACCCGGGATACCGAACACTCGGATTAGCAGAAATGGCGGCGGCGTGAGCATAGACAGCCAGTGGTTCTCGGTGTTCGGACCCGCACAGAGAGGGATTCCAGATATGCCTCGTTCAAACTAACTTGGTTTTGTTTCAACGCGCCGAAACGCGCGATTCAAATTTTGTGGTTAGATTGAGGTTAAGTGCAATTGATTATATTTCCATTATAAATTACAATTGTAATTCACAACAATAATAAATTACAATTGTAATTGCAACAATAATAAATTACAATTGTCAGTTATTATTGTTATAAATGCCAATTACAATTGTTGGTACAACAATAATGAATTGCAATTGTAATTGAGTAATTACAAATTCGCTCAACACTGATTGAGAGTATTATAGGAAATGTTCTGATGTTTATGAACCATTAAAAATGATCAATGACACTGAATTCTTTCGCCTTGGTTCTACCGAGACTAGATTCTTCGCCTTAGGTCTACGGAGACTAGATTCTTCGCCTTAGTTTACGGAGACTAGATTCTTCGCATTAGGTCTACGGAGATTAGATTCTTCGACTCAAGTCGACGGAGGGTGACTTCTTCTTTGGCGGAGACTAAATTCTTCGCCTTGAGTCTCCGGAGAGTGAATTCTCTGGTAACGCCTTGGCTCTACGGAGACTAGATTCTTCGCCTTGAGTCTCCTGACAGTGAATTCTCTGGCAACGCCTTGGCTCTACGGAGACTAGATTCTTCGCCTTGAGTCTCCGGAGAGTGAATTCTCTGACGACGCCTTGGGTCTACGGATACTAGATTCTTCGCCTTAGGTCTACCAAGACTAGATTCTTCGCCTTGAGTCTCCGGAGAGTGAATTCTCTGGCAACGCCTTGGTTCTACCGAGACTAGATTCTTCGCCTTAGGTCTACCAAGACTAGATTCTTCGCCTTAGGCCTACGAAGAATCTAGTCTCCGTAGACCTGAGGCAAAGAACCAAGGCGTTGTCAGAGAAAGTGCTCTCCGGAGACTCAAGGCGAAGAATCTAGTCTCCGTCAGAGAAAAAGTCACCCTCCGTCGGCTTGAGACGAAGAATCTAGTCTCCGTAGACCCAAGGCGTCGTCAGAGAATTCACTCTCCGGAGACTCGAGGCGAAGAATCTAGTCTCCGTCAGAGAAAAAGTCACCCTCCGTCAGCTTGAGACGAAGAATCTAGTCTCCGTAGACCCAAGGCGTCGTCAGAGAATTCACTCTCCGGAGACTCGAGGCGAAGAATCTAGTCTCCGTCAAAGAAGAAGTCACCCTCCGTCGGCTTGAGACGAAGAATTTAGTCTCCGTAGACCTAAGGCGAAGAACTTAGTCTCTGTAGACCCAAGGCGTCGCCAGAGAATTCACTTTCCGTTGGCTTGAGGCGCAGAATCTGGTCTGCGTCCACCTAAAGCGTCGACGGAGAATTCACTCTTGGTAGACTCAAGGCGAAGAATCTAGTCTCGGTAGAACCAAGGCGAAAGAATTCAGTCTCTCTGATCATTTTTGATGGTTCATAAACATCAGAACATTTTTCCTCCAGTGTTGAGCATACAATTGTAATTCATTATTGTTATAAATGTAATTTATTATTGTTGTAAAATACAATTACAATTGTAATTTATTATTGTTGAATGTAATGAATTACACTACGTAATTTGCAGCTGCCCAACACTGCTCTTAACCTCAATCTAACCACAAAATTTGAATCGCGCGTTTCCGCGCGTTGAAATAAAACCAAGTTAGTTTGAACGAGGCATATCTGGAATCCCTCTCTGTGCGGGTCCGAACACCGAGAACCACTGGCTGTCTACGCTCACGCCGCCGCGATTTCTGCTAAACCGAGTGTTCGGTATCCAGGGTTACTCACGGTATACCGATAGAACACCTCTATAGGTTCTCACAAAATCTGTTACGACGAGGTCTGTCTCTGTTCTACATTTTTTGTTTCTGCTAGACACTGACATATTTTGTTGAAGCCATCAATCAAACAAATGAATACTTACTATCAATGGCAATAACTTTTGCCACTTGTTTCTGTTCTTTTTTTGTGGTGAAATCCTTCCATGTGAGCGTGGCGAGAGCATCAACCGCTTGGTTTTTTTTAGGAATCGACGACAAGGGTATCACGTCTCTCTGCCCGCTTGCCACCCACCAAATGAGGGCAAATTTTTTTTTGCCTCGTGGCATTTTACTTTTTTTTAATGATTTATAGAAAAACCCACAGCACACGCTTTCACTATTCACTGAATCTTCTTCTTCTTCTTCAACCACTGAAGATTCGAGCTCACTAAACGTAAACACACTCAGCGCTACCACACGGCGAGTTAGGTACAACGTAACTACGTAACTCATATTCGACGCTTCGGAAAATTTTCCCGTTAGGTTTATGGTATAATAATTACAATATAGTGGTTGAATCTGACATTTTAATCATTTTCATATTTTTTTGTCCATATTGTAACGTTTGGCCGTTACCACCAGGGTTCGTCGGTACGAAATCAGACGAGACAAGGGAAAATATGGGGAAATGCGGTTTATTGAGACACGTGTTTACAGCATCAGATCTCCTAAGAGACTGTTAGTTAAAAAGTAGAGGCTGGTTGTCGTAGCAACCAACCTGCACCTCTTTCGTGTTATGTAAAGGGTGTAAGGCTGCAGCAGCCTTCGTAACACTATCCCCCCCTGTGACAAGAGTCGTCCCGACTCGGATTAATCGACAAACTGCTTGAACGACGTGTAGAGATTCGAAATATGTAAGTGTTGAATTGGGAGGAATGCTCCCAAGACGTGTAGGGTGCTCTACGGAGAGAGTCGCGACTATGGTCGTACGTTCAAAGACTCTCGCCAACTCCACTCGGCATTCGCCTTCGCTCTCGAGGAAAACCATAGAAAGACTCGAGAAAGCGGCCGAGCACCCTGAGGTGACTCTACGTGTTTACAGGGATCGTAAGTAAGGCATTCGATAAATACAACGACACGTGCGTATCTTCGACGCTTGTGGCCACCAAGGTGCTGGGGTAATCCAAGGATTCAACCGTGAGGAAGAGACTAACAGCGAATGCGTCGTCGGGAGCAAGGGGTTGCAAAAGTCCGCATCAAGGTGGTTCGTCATAAACAGCAACAAGGCAAGGTCGTGGGTCGAAGCGAAGCCACTACCAAGGTGTCCTGAACAACGAAGATCACCGCAAATCTAAAATTCGGGGAGGACAAACGTGAGACAGGTTCCGCACGGCCCATGGCAGAACGTTGGAGGTAGTTCGTAAGAGCAAGAACAGTAGAAGAGGGGTGAGTTAGGCGGGTTTTTCCGTAAGAAAATGGAAAGCTCTTATCTGATTTAACAGGACAAATGCAGGGCAAATCCGCTGATGGGGGGGGGTGTCTCCATCCAAATCGTTGTAGCCTCGTAGGGACCAAGCAATCTTCAAAAGGCGACAGCTGGGCAAATCTGAAATGCTGACTTCCAAGGGTGGCTAAAACTGAACTTATTATTTTCAATCTCCACACAGTATACAGCTTTCTCAATTCCAAAATGAAACCCCAAAAACATATGTAGATAGACATTAAGTAGCATCCAGATTTCACCGGAAACATCGAACAAAACGAACAGATCAGAAACTCAATGTTGTGGGTGATTAACTGCCGTGAAGAATGACGATTTATTTCTATTCGGGATATTTCTCGATCTACGATACCAGGAAGTCTCACTTCCTTGTTGATGAACTTTCGAAGCGTCCAAATCCGTTTTCAAAGAGAAGCAGTGTTTGGTCCCATGACCTTTCTTTCCACAGAATGAACAGGTTTTGGAGAACCGATTCCTTCTGTAACTATCGAACGAAGCAAAGATATCTGGATGAGACTGGCTGCTGGGAGTGTTTCCTATCGAACGAGTAAACGAATGTAGTTCCCCTTCTTGACGAGACTTAACCGAGTCAGAGTCTTCTCGGAATAAAGCTTCCATTTCTAATCCTTTGGCGATAGCTTCGCGAAGGGAAGAGGGACTGGCCATTTTTAATAAGTATTTTAAAGTTGGATCTGAAATGGCATTCATGAACCTCGAACAAGCTAATTGGTCCAAACTTTTAGCATCACATTCAGGAAAAGCGAGTCGAATAAGTCGCTCGAGATCCTGTCCGAGAGCAGCCAGATGCTCATTTCGGCCTTGACACCGCTCTTCAAATCGTGAGAACCACAATTTGGACAAATACTCCTCCCCGAACCGAAGTTTCAATGCTGCACAAATTGCTTCGAAATTCTCAGCATCGGAATCTGAAAGAGAACCTAAGACATCCAAGGCCGGTCCTCTGAGAGATGCAGACAACATCACGACTCTTTCGAGGGAATCCCAATCATTTATGCGAGCTATCAGTCGAAATTGACGTTCAAAAATATCCCAAGGGGTCGAACCGTTGTAAATGGTGGACTTTATTATGGTCTGTGAATTCCTCGCGCGCGGTCCCACGCGTTCTACTAAATGAGAGCTAGTCGAGTATGCAGTGGTTGGGACGACTGGCCTATCAGATTTTCCTATCTGAGTTTCCTGATCTATAAAGGATAAGTTATTAACTGATTCTCGGTGTGTCTCTACCACCAGAGGTTTTAGACTTCCACGGTCTACTGAGACGCAAGCGTCATGAAGGCTGGTTAAACTGTCAGTATTCCGGCTTTGGTTATGATTGGAGGTCAAAGATTGCTGAGAATCGAGTGCTACATCCGACATAACCGCAAAAGTAGGTGATTCCATAGACACCACTCCACTGGACTCTGAACGACTCAAAACTGACGGTGATGGAATGTGATTGCCCGCCGTGAATGACACTGACCTTGGTACCACTTTGGGTACCTGTGGTTGTTGGTTTACGGACGTACGGGGCGTCGGAATCGGGTGACGATGAGGCTTCTGGAACCAAGCATCCTGCATCCGAACCATCTGGCCAAGCATTTCGTCTCGTACTTGCCGAAGGTCAGACCGGATCAACTGAAGCATCTCCGTGCGGTACCCTTCGATCCGCTGGAGAAGTTGTTCAAATTCTTGTTCACGGTGTTCGCGTTCTCGTTCGCATGCACGAAGGCGTCCCTTGCCAAGCTTCTTCAATATTTCCAGTAACGGCTGCCACTGAGCTGGGGTCGGAATCGGTGCAGGTCGGGCCTGGCCGAAGATCCGCCCGCGCTGGGGCCGCAAAACAGGCAGGGAGCCCTCTAATCGCAAATCTTCTGTGGACGTCTCTGTCCCACTCCGTGTGCGCACCATAGTAAGCGTGTAGCGTTGAATAGTTTTAAAAGGCTCTCACGATTCCGAAAACTGGCGTATATGTCGCAATCACCCAAAAATCTCAAAATCGTCCCAGGCTCTCACGATCTCAGTACCGAAACAATCCCGCTTCTGACACCAGTGTAACGTTTGGCCGTTACCACCAGGGTTCGTCGGTACGAAATCAGACGAGACAAGGGAAAATATGGGGAAATGCGGTTTATTGAGACACGTGTTTACAGCATCAGATCTCCTAAGAGACTGTTAGTTAAAAAGTAGAGGCTGGTTGTCGTAGCAACCAACCTGCACCTCTTTCGTGTTATGTAAAGGGTGTAAGGCTGCAGCAGCCTTCGTAACAATATATAATCAGGGTAATGATCATCTATTTCACATTGATATTGCACTAACAACAATTTGGTGCGGTACGTGTGGAGCGAAACAAAATTCAAATATAGGTTAGGGCGTTCCGTAGCTTCGGGAATTCCCGTATTCTTTCTCATCTGTTGAACAGCAAACACGATCGCTCTTTTTGTGAACCTGCATTTTACAGTTTTTAAGTGAAATACGTTAAAAAATGTCGTACAAATCGTTGGACCAAGTTGGCAAGAAACAGAGACAAGCACGATTGAATATTATTCGACAAAATTTGAACGACGATGCAGAACTAGAAGCCGCGAATCTGCCAAACATACAAGATGACGTCCTACTTGATCAGGCCGCGTAAGTATATATTTATTCGTATTTATTTATTCAAAGCCTTGTTCTAATAGAAGACTTACGAGTCGGAGATTTTCCACTAGTTTCAATTTTCCGTAGTGAATTATTTTTGAACCCGTATAAATAGTATTATTTATTGAATACACACCTAACCTGATTCAACGTAAATATTTTATTAGCTCAGTGTTATACATATAAGGGGGCAATATCACAGGTTTTGTCACACAACAATGTGATTTTCCTTTCTGAGTGACTAAAACAGATGCTAGTAGACATTTTTTGATTAGGAGTAGTTGGAGGAAATCCTGAAAATGATATTGCTACCTTCTCGTATAAAAAAGTAGGTACAGTAAAGTTCATTAATGTATTCAAACCGAGTTGTCCAATTTTCTGCGCAGAGACAGATTTTTGGTCTCTGCGCAGCAAACTAGTTAGCCACTAGGGAATGCATTATTGAACTTTACTGTACATGCATGGTAAATTGATTGACATTATATTCCAGAGATTCACTGCTTTCATGTAATTATAAAAATCGCTATAATTTATATGCATTGCAGCAACGTCCAAGATGAAATTATGGAAGGAGACGATGGTATGCATGAGGGTAGTGACCGAGGCTCACTACAGGGTGAAGTGGTCAACGAAGAGATTGACGAAGTGCTCGACGAAGAGTTCGACGAAGAGGTCGACGAAGAGATCGACGGAGAGATCGACGTAGAGGTCGCTGAAGAGACCGACGAAGAGGTCGTTGAAGAAATCGAAGAAGAGGTCGATGAAGACACCGACGAAGAAGTCGATGGCGGAGACTTGGACAACGTTGGAGAGCTGCCTAATAGAAATATTGATAATGTCGATCGCAATCTGCCTTTGTACCGTGGCGCTGGCATAACCGTTGGGGCAAGCATGTTGGTGCTTTTAACACTACTATTAAATCATAATCTGACCATGACATGTATCGAAGATATCATCATAGCTTTGCAGTTACACTGTTTGCAAGAAGGCTTGAAAAAAAACAGTTTATTCAAATTTAGAAAATATTTTCGTCTCGACCAATGTGGCGTTATTAAACATTATTATTGCAAATTCTGCACTCGTGAATTAGGATCCGTGGACGATGAGTGTCCGTCGTGTCCCAGGAAAAAGAATACCTATTTTGTTGAGTTGCCCTTTGTGCATCAATTGAAAGAAATGTACATGAGAAATGAGTTTTATAATAGTCTTCAATGGCGATTCCAGAGACCAATGCCTCTGCCAGGTAATATCGCAGATATTTATGATGGACAATTGTATCAGGCATGGGTGAATAACGGTTTTCTCAGAGATCCACAGAACATTTCTTTCAGTTGGTACACGGATGGAATACCAGTTTTTAAGTCTTCTAAAACCAGCATTTGGCCACTCTATTTAACAATTAATGAGCTACCATTCGAAGACAGGAAAAAAAGACAGAATACTTTGCTATTGGGTTACTGGTTTGGTGATAAGAAACCTCATATGAACCAGTTTCTTTACAAGTTTAGACAGCCATTAGAGGAAGTTGCTCGAGGAATAGAAATTAATGTTCCTGGTAGAGATAACATCAGAGTAAGAGGGGTTCTTCTGATGGGAACCTGTGATCTCCCTGCCAAATGCGAGTGTTTAAACTTTATTCAGTTCAATGGAAATTATGGTTGCCCAGCTTGCTTGTGCAAAGGTGAGAGTGTCCCAATCCTTCCAAGGGGATTTGTTCACGCTTACCCATATCAGGAGGTACTGACACTGAGAACGTCTGAGCAATGCATTGGATATGCCAATGATGCAACCCCAGATCAACCTGTGATGGGGGTGAAGGGTCACACTGCATTCTCTAGATTAATGCCAGATTTTATCAAGGGCATGGGAATTGATCGTATGCACGGAGGTGATGCTGGTGTCATGAAAAAAATTATGACGTTGTTATTCGATCCTAAGTACAGAGATTGCGTTTTCTCTTTACATGCAGTTATCGATGCGATAAATAGTCGATTGACAGCTATAAAGCCACCGAAGTTCATCCATCGTATGCCACGTTCAGTAATTGACTTGATTCATTGGAAAGCATCAGAATTAAAAAGGT
This sequence comes from Euura lappo, assembly GCA_018257835.1. Taxonomy (NCBI): domain Eukaryota; kingdom Metazoa; phylum Arthropoda; class Insecta; order Hymenoptera; family Tenthredinidae; genus Euura; species Euura lappo. The sequence goes on from JAEUYN010000521.1 coordinate 133,272, forward strand.
TTTTTTTTCCATTATTCGATTCCTGTCTTTGATGGTGTAATGCGCTTGGATTACTTTGAACATTTTCTACGGTTGTTAAGGTGGCTCAAGCGCGAACACGTTCACGAACAGAAAAAAATAATTTTTCAGTATATTGTACATACAGTACTCATCTTCACGTACGCAAAATCTCAGACCAGGTCATCGACTAGATAAGAGAGATAAATATTGTTGAAATTCGATTTTTTAACACGGGGCTTATGGGAGAATGAGGCTGAATTATTTGGGCCGAGTAATATCTCTGCATCTACCGAACAGATGTTGACGAGAAACTAGAGTAACGCTGATTAGACCACGAGGATTGCAAATACAACGATAAAGTGGGGGGTCATCGACTTCTGTTATGAGATATTCAATGTCAAAGTTTCGAAAACTTTGAAATTCAGAGAGGTTATGGGACCGCGTAGAAATTCGGCAGCTGGACAGAATTATGATAGCTGAGCGCATGCGCGAGAATCGAAGCTCCGGCCGTTTATCACTAGAGAGAGTGAGACAGATAGTCGCGATGTTGCCATACTTCTGTATGCAGTATCGTAACATGAAATTATTCTTATTTCACGGTCTTTATTTACTGGCATACAACTAATGACTTATGCATGAAATTGTCAATAATTTGATCGCGAGTAACTGTATTATGGCAATCTTGCGTTTTCGAGGAAAAATAGAGGGCCTTGCTTTAGCCCCCGCGAAATTCGGACCTTCGTGCTTGAGCCACCTTAACAGCATTGTCTATTTTGAGCGCAGAACTAATTACACAGGATATGATCGAAATATCTCGTGATTTACTGCATAGATTTGTCCGAGAATTTGAAGTTATGTACGGGTCTCGATTTTGTTCAATAAATATCCATCAGCTGCTGCATTTACCAGATTGTGTTCAAAATATGGGACCGTTGTGGGCTTACACATGCTACGAATACGAAGATTTGAATGGCCAGTTATTGAATTTGATACATGGTACGTCCCACATCGATACACAAATAGCACACTCACAGTACCAATTCATTAAAATGATAAGATTTGTGGAATCTTTACCAGTTGGAGAAATTCGTGATTTTTGTTTACGGACGAAAAAACAAGTCAAGATAATAGAGCAATTGTACGAACATTGTTACAGTGTGGGCAAATACAGAGATTTTCCTCAAATACCTGCTATTGTTATCAATGCAGTACGACGCAACAACTTGTTACTCGAAAATCTCGTGATACGGCAGTATTTTAGGCTCCTTAAAAATCAAAAGCTATATGTATCTGAAATGTACAAAGAAAATTTGCAAACAAAATCTTCAGTTGTACTGTACAGGGCGAATGGTCAAGATAGATTTGGAAAAATTATTTATTTTATCAAGGCTGCAGATTGTGCTTGCATGCAAGCAGTATGTAACTGCGCTAGCCACCATTATGCAGTTATTCATGAAATTTTAAGTGACAGTGTGTTTGAAGCTCGAGGCGATCGATTTACTCAAGACAGTCGATCGTTTTTACATAAATGCCATGAGACGGATATTACTGACGTTATCTCCATCAATGCACTTGTAACACCCTGTTTTTTCGTAAAATTCATAAACCAAGCGTACATTTCTTTACCCGTTAATCAAAAAGAACTTGAATAATCCATTTCATATATTATTCCATGCGAAATCGACCTGACGGTGACCCTTGACCTCTGTATCATCTTTATACTCTAAATAGCAACTGTAATTTTTGTTAGGATTTTTCAAAGTAAATCAAAGTACGTGGTGAATTTTTATCAATTTTTTTTTCAACAGCGTGACCATGAGTGAAAAATCTGAAAAATTCGCAAAAAGGAAAATTGTTGACCCAAATTATATAATGTCCAAACTTTTCCTTTGACCTGATTTTTAGATTTTACAATTTAAAAATTGAAGAAAAAAAATGGAAGTGGATATCAATACACCGTATATTTATTGAATCATAATTGAAGGTTCAATAAAAGTGAGCATAATGAATATAATATATATATAACTTAATTCCGAAATTACGGAATTACTCTCTGTATACTTTGTATAAAATGGTAATTCCCGTAAATAAATAAATAAATAAATATATTTGACATATGAATTAACATAAATTTACAATAACACGCAACCTACACAGTTGACCTATACTGAGATATATTATTACGGTGAGTTGATTTTCACTATCAGTGCAATAACTCTTATATTTTTACTATAAAATATCTGCGGATTACTAATCTTCAAATTAATGCTGATACGTAATGATTCATTAAATTTTTAATTTGTCTTTTATGTTTATTGTTGGTATAACACAAATGTATAGTTTATGACTATCTCATTTTTGTTTACTGTATGAATAAATTTTTTAATTTTGTATGCATATATTAACTTCAAGTTCTTTGTTCAAAGCGATTTTGTATTCATAAAAAAGTTTAATAAATACACTTGTAAAATTATGTGGAAAATTATGGGAAATTCCTTTCAATATTTATATTGTTAATGACACTAATTGATCGAATGTCGCTATAATAAGATCTATATAGATTAAAAACCGTTAAAATTATAGGTTCAAGTGTCTACTGAGAGTGTCAAAGTAGGGTTTGTTTTAAAATTGTTAGGAGTTGGAGGTTCGATGTAGGGTTGACTTTAAAATTCGCAGGAGTTGGAGGGTCAATGTAGGGTTGAATTGAAAATTCGTAGGAGTTGGAGGTTCAATGTAGGGTTGACTTCAAAATTTGTAGGAGTTAGAGGGTCAATGTAGGAGCTGTAGGTTCAGTTTCCTTCAAAGTAGGTTCATATAAACCTAGGTAGGGTTAAAGTAGACGCTAAATTTCGACTCGGGTATCGAGTAATAATTCCCAGAAAACTGACAGAGGTTGTGATGGGGGAACTTCATGCTTCACATAACGGGATCGTAAAGATGAAAGCAGTTGCACGATCGTTCTTTTGGTGGCCAAACATCGATAAGGATATTTAAATTATAGCGCGAACTTGTCACGACTGTATTCAGTTAGAAAACGATCCGGTTAAGAGTGAACTCAACCCATGGAAATGGCCGGAGAAGCCGTGGCAGAGAGTGCATACTGACTTTATCGGTCCGGTCCGTGGACACAGTTTCCTTTTGATGATCGACGCTAGAACAAAGTGGCCAGAAATATTTCACATGAAATCTACAACCGCGTCAAAAACAATAGACGTATTTCAAAGAGTTTTTTCGCGTTTTGGACTACCACTCCAAATAGTCAGTGATAACGGCCCACAATATACAAGTGACGAATTCGCTACCTTCCGGAAGAAACTAGGTATTAAACACACGTTTTCAGCCGTTAAACACCCAGCGTCTAATGGGGCGGCAGAAAACTTTGTAAAAACCTTTAAAAAGAAGTTAAAAATTTTGTTAAAAAATAAGAAGTCGGTACAGGAAGCGATTGATTTGATATTACTAGATTATCGAACGACAAAACACTGTACAACAGGAGAGTCGCCGGCAAAGTTGATGCTTGGTCGGGAATTACGTACTAAGTTCGACCTCTTACGACCTGATGTACAGGGTAAGAGGAATTTAGAGACAGAGAGACAAGTCCGCGATTCACGAGGAAAGAGAGTTGTCAGTTTTCAGGAAAATGACAAAGTTTGGGCGAAGAGTTTCAGTGTAAACGAACCCTCGTGGATTGAAGCGGTGGTCGAGAAGAAATTGGGGCCGGTAACCTTTAAGGTCAGATCAGAGTCAGGATCCGCCATGAAGCGTCATGCGGACCAATTAAAAAAGCGCGTACTGAAAAAGGTACCAGAAGGCACCCTTGACCAAACCGTTAGTGAAACGGAACCGACGGTACGTAGATCAGCAAGAATTGCGAAAATGAAAAAGGGGTAGGTGTGACCGAAAGCTAAGGGAAGGAGGTGTAGTGTATGCGTGGAATACCTATAGTATACATGTAAGTTAGTTATAAGTAGGGATAATCCCTAACTCTGTATCGCTGCTCAGTTGTAATAAACACTCAGTCCCGTAAACATGTGTCTCTCGTTATTCCCTCACCCAGATACACTACAGACCCCGTGAGTCAGTTATAGTGAGGTTTTATTCGCAGGTTCTTTTTCAGTGGCTGGATGATAATCAGAAGCGGCCTGGTTAATTAAGAAAAGTCCTCGTCACAATACATACAAACGTGCAAGTCTACGTGGCCCATAGACCAGAGAGAGATAGCGTTTCCCGATCACCCGAAACTCTCGACGCAGTCCAGCTGCCGGCGTATAGGGACGAGTTCACACAAATCCTCCCGCTAGCTGACCTGATCAACTTCACGAAGTTACGCCGCTAACGCTAAGGATGTCTCCGAGACCGGTGTTTTGAGCCGAGTGGAGGCCACTACTCGACTTCCTGGCTCGTTGACCGAGGCTGTAAAGCCTGCAGACCCGTAATACCTTCTGTTTCAGCTACCGCATCGTCGTCAGGTACCCCCTAGACGAGACGTCTCCGAACTCTGAGGGCTCGCTCGTGATCGGGGCTGAAAGATGTCCAGCACGACTGGTGGAGGCGGCCTACGTTCCGAACATACCTACCGTCTACCGCCAGAGTCCGGCTAACGAGGGGAGGCTCAGATAGGTTCATCGAGTTAGGGGTACGGATCGCGTGGTTATAGTGTGGACAGGTACTAACGAGGGGAGGCTCAGATAGGTTCATCGAGTTAGGGGTACGGACTTCGCGTGGTTATAGTGTGGACAGGTACTAAGAAAAACCCACAAGAGACAGCCGCCAACTCGGCCCGGTTGCCGAGAAATCGCGGGTTGAAAATTTCGAACTAATTTTTTTTTTTTTTTTTCTTCAAATTTCCAATTTAATATTACTTCTAATTCTTTTAGTATTATTCTAATTCAAAAATTACCAATTTTTGTATTATTAGCGAATACGTGATGTCACGTGGATTCCCTCCGGACAGACTCAGAGCATCGGCAGCAGCAGATCGGTATGGCCCTAGCGAACTACAACGCGAGAGGAGCTAAGATCGTGACGAATCGAGGATTCCCGAACGTACAGATTTGCAAAAGAGGGGTGATCGTTGACCTATCACCGCTAAGTGGCTGTTCCGAACTTTGACTTCGTACGGCCGAGCCATGAGTGACACGAATTGTCTATAAATCAAAGAGAGCAACGAGACTCGGTCTCTTCTACGCTTCGCTGTGCTACCGAACGGACGTCTCCAGCTACGCTACGATCATCTATAGACTTTTCCTCCTTTTGCTCACCTCATCCCTCTATCGTTCTCTCTAAATTCGCTTTCTCTAACATCTCGCTACCGCACAATCTTCCTACCGCATTTCTTCCTTCCGTTAGCTTTGTTAAGTAATTTAGAGTCATTCTTTTGTTAATTTAACCTCGAGTCAGTGTCTTTTCACGTGTGCATTTAAGGAAAGGCTTCTGCCTATTTATGTAAAGTTACGAGGTCGTTCTACCGTTCTATCGTTCAGTCTTGTAATCTGTTAATCTATCGCTCAGTTTCTGTTTAATATCTACCGTATGGCTCTTATATCGTTCTACCGTCTGTAGGCGAATCTTTGTTTGAGAATCACAGTCTCGTCGGTGCTGTGCTTGCCACCACGATTCCGTGTGATTCCATTTACGTTACGTTTCAGTTCTTTACCGATCCGTTATGACCGAATCCATCTCAAATCGGGCAGGCAAGGCTAAAATGGAAATCGTGATTTCACGGAATTTTTTCAAATTGAAATATGTTGTTGTTCGACGAAAAAAAAGTGACCCGTATTTTTTTGTTTTGGAAAAAAAAATCTTGCTACGAAATTACGGCTATTTGAACATTTAATCGTGCGCTACCAAAGTTCTTGGAAAGGGAACACTTTTTTTCTTAATAACGCTATATCTGCGGAACGGATCATCGCAAATACTTCATCTTGGTCTCATTTTGTAGGGTTTTTTGCACTCTTTTGGAATTCGAAGAAAAATTTGAGGATTTTTGAAAATTGACGGAATGACGTTCATTTTTCGAAAATTAGGGAAACCCGTTTTTCTCGAAAAGTGATTTTTTTATTTTCTCAAAAATTTTACACAATATGTGGGGTAATACGACGGATATATCCTATAAGTTTCATCGATGCTAAAACACTGCTTCATATCGAGAAAAAAAATTTCGTGCGTCACTGAAATTCGTCAATTCCTGTGCTGGTGTCTACTTTGTGAGCGTCGTTGAGATGTGTACAGATTTTTCGATCCAAATAATATTACCGAAACTTGATACATACGTACCTGAGGGAGTACATGGCCAAATACCGTATGATGTATAAGACTACCACGAAAAAAATACAAAATTTACAATCAGGGATTTATTGTAGTAATAACAATATCGTACAATAATAATATGATCATAACTACATAATATTAAATACTATATCTATAAAAAATATAATATAATATAATAATAGTATAAAATTTACAGATCTTGCATGTAACGCAAGCAGCTGATGCATTGAAAATGTCCTTCGTTATCTTAGTTTTCGTGCATTTTTTCAGCTGAATCTCTGAATTTACATGCTGCGCTATTATTATTGCCATCTATGATTACAGTACGAATCATCATTTGCACCGTGAAATCTACATCACCTAAATGTCCCTCGTTCTATTGTTTTTGTTCTTTTATTATTTATTTCTTCAACTTTTCATTACGCGCTTCCGTTGCATTGGTTCCGTTGTATCGCTTCCGTTGCATCGCTTCCGTTGCATCATTTCAAGATTTGATCCCACAGAACTCACTACTGACCCGAAAACGGAAGCATTTTCAATGCTAATAATAATATAATGATAAAATCTACAGACCTTGTGTGTAATGCAAGCCTCTGAAGGCATTGAAAATGTCACCTGTTCTCTCGTTCTTAGTGCATTTTGTTTTGATATATTTGTATCTGTCGCATTTTGATTTGAATTCTCTGAAAATAAAGTTTAAACAAAATCTAATCCTGACAGACCGATGATCGGTAACAATCTGATAGATTAACCATACATTTGGATCGGTCACAATCTGACACATCGATCATCCATAATCTTTTTCCATTTTTCTTCTTTTTTCATCTTTTGTCTTTTGCAAACTTTTTTCATCCGCATTGTTGTTACTTTCGTTTTGGACGCATTTCTGTCCCGTTCACATTTTTGTTGCATTTTAACATTTGATCCCCTATACCTCACTCTATACCATACCACGAAAATAGAAGCATACTCAACAATATTAATATACGATATTGTTATTACTACAATAAATCCCTGATTTTTAATTTGGTATTTTTTTCGTGATAGTCTTTATTAGCAGATCAATATTCGGTCTACGATGTTATACATCATACGGCATTTGGCCATTTACTCCCTCAGGTACGTATGTATCAAGTTTTAGTGACATTATTTGGATCGAAAAATCTGTACACATCTCAAAGAAACCCACAAAGTCGACATCAGCACAGGAATTGACGAATTTCAGTGACGCACGAAATATTTTTTCTCGATATGAAGCAGTGTTTAGTAGCAAGATTTTTTTTCCAAAACAAAAAAATACGGGTCGCTTTTTTTTCATCAAACAACAACATATTTCAATTTGAAAAAATTCCATGACATCACGATTTCCAGCCTGCCCGATTTGAAATGGATTCGGTCTTATACGTTACGCTATACGTTTGAGCAATCTTTACGGAACGACCTCCCGACTGAATCACTTTTCGTGATATTTCTTGATATTTGGATTACTGGAGAACCTACCCACTCTACCATACGTTTTGAGTAAACTGCAGTTTAGTTTAGCCGAGCAGTGCTTCTATTTTCTGTTATTGAACCTATCGTTTGTTGAGTAAGTTACCTACCGTTCTCCCGTTCTACCGTTTGCTTACGTTAGCTCTTGTTGAGTAATCTATCGTACGGCGGTACATTTGGTACCTGGCGCCCAACTCTTTCAGTTTGATACGTTAATTGGTGAAGAAGCTTTTTTATTGTTAACGGGGGACCGGGTTTTCTCAGTCTCAGTCTCATTTACCGTCACAAAATGGCGCCCAACGTGGGGCCACGCCAGTGAGTCACGTAGAAAAATGAAGCAATCCAGTAAATTTTGTATGTAGATCTATCGAAAATACGTAAGCAATTCGAACAAACAAAAACCGAACTCGAAAAGAGAAAATCCCACCCCATAACGAATTCAGTCAGCCGTGAAAAAGCGAATTGAAAATAATTGTGTGACGGGTATAGAATTGTTTCTGTGTGGTAACAGCTAATCTCTCGGCCAATCCGAAACACGAATTTGAATGATAACGGCTCAAATCGAGTATCAGAAAAACCCCTTTTCAAAACAGCGGATTATAGCGAATATTTCTAAATCTCTATTATATTCGGCGTAGCAACGCTCGCGCGACTTGTGTTTACGGAGTTGTTTGTTTACATTTCTTCTACGACCTATTATTCGCGAGATATTCTAACCCGTGCGCGTAAACATGCTTCAAAACAACAGAGACCTTGACGCGTGGGTTTACCTTCTAACCGAGGAACAACTACGAAACGAATTAAACGCTTTGTCTTGAGCTTCTAATGGGGATCTTGCGACCTTACGTGATCGACTCGTGGGATATGCTCGACTAGCTCGAGAATAGGCGGTTAATAATCCCCCAACTCCGCGTGAAAATAACGACGCTGCCGGTCAAAATAATTTAGCTCGCCCAGCGCAGGAATTTCAAAGTCCTGAATCGACTCACGACGTCGAACGCAACGGAAATCCTAACCAACCCAGGAACGTGACTCCCGCACAACAGGCACAGCGACCACCTCCTATCGTTATTTTTCCCGCTGGAAATACTCCTCGTACAGATAATATACCTCCGTTGGGTTTCGCGACTCCTCAACCACCTGTAAATCAAGCAGCTCACACAGAGAATCCAATGACACCGCAAAATAACGTGAGGCAGCAGCCAATCATAACCAACGTTCAATAGTATCCCGCCGAAACCCCATACTTCGTACTGCACCAACGTCGACCCCAACAACAACAGCAACAACACTCTCCCGTCCATCGAAACTCGCCCGAATATGCCTATGAAGGTCAACGTCGTCCACCGAGTAGAGACACTGAACACCCTACCCCTCAAGCCGCGTACGACGCGATTCGGAAATGGAATTTGAACTATTCAGGCGCGAGAGATGAAGATCCCGAAGCATTTTTGACTCGACTTAACGAAGGTCGCGTTCTGTTCAACCTTCGTGACTCCGACCTTCTTAATAGCTTGACTTTCTTCTTACTGGTGTTGCACTCATTTGGTATCGCACGAAACGCCCTAGTTGGCTTACATTGGAAGATTTTGAATACGCGTGGCGCACTAGATTTAGCAATCCGACCCTGCAATACGCTCTCAGAGAGGAAATTCGTCGCAGAACGCAAGACGAACAAGAACCTGTCGCGGATTATTTAACCTACATGCGCGCATATTTTGGAAGATTAAATCCCCCGTGGAGTTTAGAAGAAGAAATCGACTACGCCTATCGAAACCTCCTACCGCGATTTCAAATATTAATCCGACGTGATACCATTGAAGTCTCAGACGAACTCGAAGATATCGCGCGACGACTCGAAGTCAGTTATTCAGCCGCGAGTAATTTTCAGCCTCCGCCGATACCTGATCGTTCCTTGCTACCAGAACTAGCCTACCGTGGACCGCGATCATCGTCTCGTCAATTGCGTGCTACAATCGCTCATCTCGGATTCGAATTAGAGCCCGAGCCGGAAGAAAGCGTGAACGCAGTACAGCATTAAAACAATAATACCGCGGGTCAAAGTCAGAAACCCGGCCAAGCGCGCAACGCTGCGAAGTCTCCAAATCCGTCTCACTCACAGAATTATTCGGCTCCGTCTTCAAGCAGACCTCAAAATCAAAACAACGCGAATAACAACAGCGGAGATCCTAATCCTGAACCGCGAATAAATTTCAATTATAATCAAAACCCTAATGCAAACGTCGCAAATCAGATTCCTCCCGTATTTAATTCAGTTAATCCTTTTCTGCCAAATTCAGAACCGCCAATGCCGCGTGCAAACCCCCAAGTTTGTTTTAATTGCGAACAACCGGGACATCAGCGCCGTGAGTCTACTGCACCCCGTAGAATCTTTTGCTTCCGATGCGGATTACTTGGTGCAACGCGAAGAACTTGCAATGGCTGTCCGGAAAACGAGCAAGGAAACCGAGCGAACGGGAAAACTCGGACCCCGCATCAGTAACGCCCACACAGCCTATCGGCTTGGCCAATCCACCTAACGATTTGACTAAAGGCCGTGCCACGATCAAACGCAAACGCGTGCGCAAACGCGTGCGCAATCGCATGCGCGAACGCAATCGCAAAAGTAGAAATACGGAAGTATTCTGAACGTTCTGAACGAACCACCGCGTGATTTGAAGTTTCGTAGGACAATTTTAGTGAAAGAAGGTGAACATGGATTTGGAAGACGAAATGGATATTGCGATTTGTACCTGCATCGTCGTAATTTCCACTTTATTATGGATTACAACAACCACGTCTTCACAACGGCAGTGGGGTGTTCGTCCAATTTATAGGTTAATCTAAACATTTTTATATTATATTACATACAGTTATTGAACATTTCATTATAAATTCCTATAGAAGAAGTTTGTTGGCGAATAACAATTAGAAGTAGCAAATGCTCATTACTGCTCTCAACGCTTATAGAAAACGGAAATCCCCAGGAGAATATTGAAATTTATTCTGCGAGATGAAACGAGGAGACCCGGAACAGTTCTTCAAAAACTGTCGTATGGACAGTACCAAGTTTGATGAACTATTAGAGATCGTGAAGCCCTACCTCAGAAAAAGAAAACTGCGCACAACTCTTATACCAGAGGAGCGGTTGGCTCTCACATTAAGGTCAGATGATGAAACATGTATTCATTGCAACGCTCAAGGGAAAGGAAACATTTGTCTGTAGTATCTCGTTGTATCTGTCGCCTCGTCCACTTTCCGACGCCTTGATGACTTTCCAACTCCTTGATCCCTTTCCGACGCCTCGTCCAGTCTCTGACACCTGGATAACTTTGGCCTGGGAAGTCTGACCGAGGCGTAAGAGACTGAACGAGGCGTCGGAAAGTGACGGAGGCCTCAGAGACTGGTGGAAGCGTCGGAAAGTGATTAAGGCGTCGGAGAGTGACGGAGGCCTCAGAGACTGGTGGAAGCGTCGGAAAGTGATCAAGGCGTCGGAGAGTGACGGAGGCCTCAGAGACTGGTGGAAGCGTCGGAAAGTGATAAGGCGTCCGAAAGTGACGGAGGCCTCAGAGACTGGTGGAAGCGTCGGAAAGTGATTAAGGCGTCGGAAAGTGACGGAGGCCTCAGAGACTGGTCGAAGCGTCGGAAAGGGATTAAGGCGTCAGAAACTAACCGAGGCGTCATACAGTGAACGAGGTGTCGGAAAGCGGACGAGGGCGTCGGAGACTAGACGCATTTTCCAGTCTTTGACGGCTCCTCTCATCTTCCCATGTCTCTATCGTCCACTCAGTATCGTCATCTACATCAGTTAGGATTTCAGTCAGCGTTTCCTTCCCCTCGAGTAAAAATTTCAATAATAACAACTAACGGTTTCTTTATTCGATGAATTCTAGATATTTGGCCACAGGAGACCAAATTCACTCGATTGCTTGGGGCTTTCGTGTTGGACGGAGCACAGCACGTCAAGTTATTATAGAAACTTGTGACGCACTGTGGACTGGACTATCACCTACCTATCTACCTCGCAAGCGTCAAGAAGACTGGACCCGGATTTCGAACGACTTTTGGGAAAGATGGAATTTTCCTAATTGTGTAGGAGCTATCGACGGCAAACACATTGCAATCCAGGCACCACCAAATAGTGGATCACTATACTTTGGTTATAAGAAGATACATAGTATAGTTCTAATGGCGGTCTGCGATGCACACTACAAGTTCTCAATAGTTGACGTTGGAGCTTTTGGATCCGATAATGACGCTGAAATTTTTTCAAAATCAGATTTTGGAAAAGCACTACTTCGCAATGAATTAGATTTTCCGCCAGAGACACGTCTTCCTAACAGCGATAAGGTTTTTCCACATTTCGTTGTCGGAGACGAAGCTTTTCCACTCCATACATCTATAATGCGACCTTATTATGGAAAGTTATTATCCGAGCAAAAATCGATTTTCAACTACCGCCTCTCTCGGGCACGTCGCGTCATAGAAAACACTTTTGGCATCTACGCATCAAGATGGAGGGTGTTTAGAAAATCTTTTTTGGCATTCCCTGAAACGGTGGACAAAGTCGTATTGGCATGTGTCTGCTTGCACAACTTCTTGATGCAACTTGAAGCAGCATTGCCCGCAGCTCAGAAGCGGTATTGTCCAGAATCGTTCATTGATACAGAATATTTGGAGACAGGAGAGGTGCAACCTGGGGCTTGGCGACAAGACGGAAGAGCGTTCGAAGAACCTCAGGTTCCACGTGGTGGCAACAGAACGGCTCGACAATACCTTGCGCTACGAGATACGCTAGCAGAATATTGCACCAGTCGTGAAGGAGCTGTACCATGGCAAAACGAGCATGTAAATAGAGGTAGAGTAGGGTTCGTATAAATTAAGTGAAGTAGATTTTATATAAATTATATAGATTTTATATTTCATCAGTTCAGTAGATTAAATAGAAATGAAACTAATTCAATTGAGTAGGAACATAAGAAAGCTTATAAGATAACTTATATCTAGATGTTATGTAGTTTCCTTGAAACATGCACAAACTTGTGCCATATTTTCGTAAATGTTTCAAAGTATTCAGAAATAAAGGATATTGCACCATTTATAAAACTAATGAGACTTATAATTTATTCTCTGAGCATATCACAAGTTTTTCAATGCTAAGGCTGATCATATATTGCAGTACGTGTAATACCTAGAAGACTTTAATGAAACCTATGTTATTACTATCACAGATTAAATATAGATGTTAAGGTCAATTATCCAACGCATAAAAATAAAAATGTGTCCTTAAACGTCTGCGTCATCGTGTCTAGAAATAAGGTGCATTATTTCGCCTTTGATGACATTCCTCTTGCGTGGCTGGAATCGTTGTAGTTCAGCAACAATAGAATCCGCGAATAATTGATCTGCTAGCGATGGGGTAGCAGCGTCAACATGTGGCGTTTTCCTCATCGATTTTAAAGATGAGAGGGCATCAATCAACGCCGAATCGACGTCCTCCATTCTTGGGCGTTTCAGTTTCCAAGTCTTACTGTGATCTTCTTTCTCTCGAACTGATAGACTGCTATTGGAGCGATCGAACTCCAATTCCTCACCAAACGGGTCGATAGAACTGCACGTGCTCTCAGACTCGCTGTGAGATATTGTGCGGAATCTTTGCACCGGAGAATGGATTCCATGAGTGGATTCACGCGACGATGATGACGGATGAACCACTGGAGAGCACAATGGCGTGGACACTCGTATTGCTGGTCGTGCACTGCTTTTTGAAGTGATCCGACGTGCCACTGGAGATGGCTCTGACTCCGTTGATGTTTGTGGTAATGACTGTGGCGCAGAGATCGCGCTTAAAATAGCTGCTGTCTCAGACATCAGCTCATCATCTCCTATGTCCAGCATGGGATCTGCAGTCGACGACTTGCTGTAATTCCCTGCAGTTCTGGAATATATGTAACGATTATAATATTGATGATATTGTACATAGAAATCAATGCAGCTACTGTTATACGTACTTTCTATGCCGTACAATTGTCTCTAGAAAACTCATGCTTTTTATAAGCTGCTTAGACTTTTCTGAGATATTCACGGCACCACTTCCGCTGGGTGCATCCAATTTTTTCTTCTCAAGGCAGTACCTGTCTCGCAGAGATTTCCACCGTGTCTGACAATCCTCCACTTGAGACCAAGGAAAATTATCATTATTACAATTGAACTTTTCCAAATACCATGATGCAGCACATAAAATCAATCATACTGGTATATTATACATAGAATATACCAGGTATATTCGCTTCATATTACATATGTACATACCACTCATATTCGTCGCTGCCGCTATGGTCATCCACGAATTTTCCTTTTTCTTGGCGTCCTTATATGACGCATCTTTTTTATCGTATAAATGTGGGAAGCCTTGAACTAAAATGATCAGCAGGTCGTTCGTTTCGTCGTCCGAACTCATTTCGAAATTCGAATCCAATCGCGCGACTTCACTTTTCAATTTTTCATTACTTCCGACGCAGACGCGAACGCAAGTTTAGAATAGTTTCTAAAATGGCGTTGAAGCGTTGCGACCGTTGCGACGTGACTTGTTGTCCAGAACGCAATACAATGGCTTCTGGTACTGAATTCTGATTGGCTCTGCTTTGACTAACTCCCGTCGTCATCCAATGAGCATCATGGCAGCGTTCGCTCTTGAGTCTGCGTTTGCGCTCGCGTTCGCGTTTGATCGTGGCAGGGCCTTAATGCAGCTCCCGACCCGGTCAATCCACCTACCGATTTTAACGCGAAAAACGAATTTTGCAATCCTGTTTACCCAGAAGGAGGAAAACGTTTGTTATTCATCACGTTTAAAGTCAAAGGACAACCGTTAACAGCTTTATTCGATTGTGCGTCATCTCGAACTTTTGTAGACGCGCGTAGCGCCAGTTTATTTGAATCTCTCGGAATCACGGTAAAGAAATCTCGCTCTGCACCCGTCAAGCTTGCCGCTGGTCGAACCGCTGATATCATGGGTGAAGCCCTTATACCTGTCGAATTAGAAGGCATCGTACACACGGTACAAGCTCATGTTATTCCTTCGCTAAGCTTTTCTTGCATAATCGGTCTTGATTTCATCCACACCTTCGGCATGATCGTGGATTTCACCGTACCTTCGTGGTCTTTCAAGCATAATCCGACAATAAAATTCTCTTTCGATCCCGACTCCGTAATACCACCTGATTTTCAATGCAACGGAATCATCGCGCTAACCGATACTCAGTCTGTGCAATTATTTAGAATCATCACTAAAAGAGGAGCTTTGCCTCCCTCTGAAACTTTAGGTATGACTAATTTAGCAGTACATTGGATTGATGTTGGTGGTCATCCAGCCATCTGACAACGTTCGTACAGAGTATCGCCAAAAAGTCAGGACGCGATAAATTTAGAAGTCGATAAGATGCTTAAATCTGGAATTATAGAACCCTCAAAAAGCGAGTGGAATAACCCTATCGCAATGGTGAAAAAGCCCGAAGCAGCCTGCCGTTTTTGCATTGATTTTCGCCAAGTCAACGGTGTGTCTAAACGAGATGCGTACCCCCTACCGCGTATGGATTATATCCTAGATAAACTACGGTCTGCTAAATACATTTCTACTATCGATCTCAGTCAAGCATACTTCCAAATTCCTCTCGCTGAAGATAATCGCGAAGTAACTGCCTTTATTGCTCCCGGAAGAGGACTTTATCACTTTACTAGAATGCCCAACGGCTTAACAGGAGCACCAGCTACCTTTCAACGGCTTCTCGACAAATTCATCACACCAGATATGGATCCTTACGCGTTTGCTTATCTTGACGATATAATCATCGTAACTGAAACCTTTGAAGAACACTTTGTTTGGCTTAGACGCGTTTTAAGAACAATTTTCGCGGCCAATCTAACGATAAATCCGAAGAAGTGCGAATTCTGCTGCTCAGAGGTAAAATACCTCGCTTTTGTCGTAAACGAAAACGGTCTTCAAGTCGATCCCGACAAAATCGCCGCGGTAATCAACTATCCAAAACCGCGTAATGTGAAACAACTTCGCAGATTTCTTAGCATGGCTTTGTGGTACCGTCGATTCATTCCAAACTTTGCTTCCGTTACCGAACCGCTCAATCGTCTTCTACGAAAACGTCAAACCTGGACGTGGCACGAATCACAAGACACCGCGTTTAAAAAGATCCGTTGGCGCCTAACTACCGCCCCCACCCTCTCGTGTCCAGATTTCTCTTGACCTTTCACCGTGCA
This sequence comes from Euura lappo, assembly GCA_018257835.1. Classification (NCBI taxonomy): domain Eukaryota; kingdom Metazoa; phylum Arthropoda; class Insecta; order Hymenoptera; family Tenthredinidae; genus Euura; species Euura lappo. The sequence continues at coordinate 149,304 of JAEUYN010000521.1, forward strand.
AACTGACGCTAGCATGTGTGGTCTAGGTGCAGTTTTAACGCAAGACTATGACGATGGCGAACGTGTTATCGCGTACGCGAGTAGAAGCTTATCCGACGCGGAAAGAAAATATTTGGTCACTGACAAGGGGAATCCCTGTACTGCCCCCCACCGATTCGATCCATATTTAGCAGGTGTGTTGGCCGGGACTAGGACTGTAACAGGTGCAAATATCAGGGCACGCCTCTCAACCGTTCCCGAGAAATTCGACATTAAAATTTCTCGAAATATTTCGTCGCGTTTATATACTTTGCACGTTGGAAAATTTTCAAGGAGTGCGTGGCGCAGCGGCAAGCTCTCCGCTTCACAGGCGTGAGGTCGCTGGATCGAATCTCGCTGCGGAAAACTTTTTTTTACTTTTATCCCCTTTTTTTGTCATTCAATTCTTACGTTATCCTAAAAGACGATGTATCACGATTGTGGAAATTATCAATTTTCAATGATTAATTGTAATCGAAAAAAGAATTTGTTCATTCATTATAACACTTGATGAACATTACTCTGTAATTCAGGACAATGCGGGATCGGGAATTTTTTTTTATGAGGAGATCGGAAATGAAGAAAGTATATACGAGAACTTATATGCAAATTCGATATTTTTATTCATTGTATATATACTTATGGGGGATTCCAGGTCAAATCGACCGGCTGATTTCCCGACCCCTTTCGATCTGTTTGCCCTTTTACACAGTGAAAGTACACGTTGAAAGGATCGACTGTGAATTTTGTCAGATTTTTCTGACCAAGTATTTTTTCACTACAGCTGGTCAAATAATCAGCTTTTAGCGTTTTTTTTGATTTTTCAAGCCAACATAGCTTGAAATCCAGATGAGCAATGAAAAAAGTTCTCATACAAAAGTTTTGCGTCTTTCTTTGAAATTTCTGAAAATAATTTTTTGCAATTTTTCGTGCCTCGCAAAACTGTAGTTTTGGTTAAAAATCTTCGAAAATCTTCAGTAACAAAAAAGTGCCCTGATCGAATTGGCTGAAATTTTTACACAGCATGTCTTTTTCAATGCCAAAGGTTGTCTGGAAATTTCAAAGTGGGCTAAGCAGTGGTTCAAAAGATACATCAACAAATATTCGCAAGGTGGCGATAATTCGGCGATTATGAGGTCGCCAAAAAGTTTTTTCGGCCGCAGTTCAAAAATTCAAGGGCGATCACCAGTAGGTAGACAAGAATAATGAATTTTAATGTTGAATTTTCGAATCGTGGCCAAAAAACTTTATTTGCGACCTCATAATCGCCAAATTCTTGCCACTGTGCGAATATTTGTTGATGTATCTTTTGAATCACTGCTCGGCCCACTTTGAAATTTTCCGACAACCTTTGGCATTGTGAAAGACGGGCTGTGCATAAATTTCAGCCAATTCGATCAGGGCACTTTTGAGTTATGAATGATTTCCACTCATTTTGTATTAAAACTACACTTGAACGGGGTATTAAAAATCTGATGAAAATACTCTCGAAAAGTTCACAAAAAGCCTCAAAATTTTGGTATCGGAACTTTTTTCATACATTGTTGACGTTTTGAGCTATGTAGGCGTGAAAAATAAAAAAAAATTGAAAATAAATTTATTCGATTATTTTTCGTGATAGAATGATGAGTCAAAAAAATCTGAAAAAAATCACAGTTCATCCTTTCAACATGTAGTTCGACTGTGCAAAAGGACAAGAAGATCGAAAGGGGTCAGGGAAAAAATCCCGTTTTTTCGGTCGATTTGACGTGGAATCCCCCTTATATATATGGAGCAACGCACGAATTAGGATGATACTCGTCATAAAAGCACTTGAAACAATAGTTATTGCGGCATCTAGCGCATGTAATGAAAGCCGAGTTTTTGCATGCGCATGATTTCTTCAATACGATCCTTCGCAGAAGACGTAATAATAAATGAACAAATTCTTCTTTCGATTAAAATTAATCATTGAAAACTGATAATTGCCACAATCGTGATACATCGTCTTTTAGGATAACGTAAGAATTGAATGACAAGAAAAGGTAAAAAAAGTAAAAAAAAGTTTTTCGCAGCGAGATTCGATCCAGCGACATCACGCCTGTGAAGCGGAGAGCTTGCCGCTGCGCCACGCGCTCCTTAAAAATTTTCCAACGTGCAAAGTATATAAACGCGACGAAATATTTCGAGAAATTCTAATGTCGAATTTCTCGGGAACGGTTGAGAGGCGTGCCTTGATATTTGCACCTGTTACAGTCCTAGTCCCGGCCTACACACCTGCTAAATATGGATCGAATCGGTCGGGGGAAGTACAGGGATTCCCCTTGTGAACTTGAATACCTCGCTGTTATCTGGGCTATCGGAAAATTTCGTGCGTATATTGAAGGCTATCATTTCACGGTCATTACAAATCATAGCAGTCTCCAATGGCTTCACAGCCGTAAAAACCCAGCTGGTCGTTTAGCCAGGTGGTCACTGGAGTTGCTTGGTGACGATTACACCCCCGTGTTCAGAAAAGGTGCACTGAATCACGTGCCAGATTGTAACAATACTTTTGTATGTCTAATTTAATTATTTGAATTTACATTAGGGCTACTGAAGCAGGTGTCGAATCCATTACCTATTCGCTACTTAATTTATTAATTGTGATGTAAGGATGAGTAACCACCGGATTGGTGCTTAGACCCGTAGATAGTTACTCATTGGAATAGGTAAGGTTGGGATGAAGCAGGTAGAAGCAAACAAAGCAGTTTTGGGTTTAGTATAAAATTTGGAAGTGAAGTATTATTTACAGTGATTTGAAATGATTCTTAAAAAACGAGTTTATTTTATATCTTCATATTTCGGATATTAGGTTTTTTTTTACCGGAACCTCTGAGAGGGTAGGTAATGCCTGCCTTCCTGTATATGATTTGGAATTAAGTGATTTGAAGTCTTGAATTTACTAATGAGCCTTGGCTCTATTTGGAGATTGGGTTTCACCGGTACCTCGGGAGGGTTGGTGCTATCCGCCTTCCTGACTGCTGACTAAGAGACCGTATGCTGTGTGTACGCCCTTTTATACGCTCGACGCGGACCATGGAGTGCCCGTGCCTCGTTATTCTGTGACGTCACACCGTGGTGTGTCCGCAGCGCCGCTGTGTCCACGCCACGGGGTTTCGCGGAACTTCTTCAATTCCAAATACTAGTTTATTTTATAATTCCTTCATCAATTTACATTTTACATTTCTTCATAACATTTCATTTAATTTTCATTATTACAATTATTATTATTCCTCTGGGTTATAACCATTTATTCCGTTTCTAATATTCATAATAACGTGAGTCTGACTAGCCCTTCGAAGGCCGGTCAGTGAATCTAAACCTTCTACGGTGTGCGTGTATCTTAACGCATACCTCAGCTAAGTGTGTGTGTTGTTTTGATTCTAATTTCTCAGTATGCTATAGTATCCTGCTCCTACAGTATACCGTCGATCTCTACTATAGTCTCTGCAGTGTATAGTCCTATAGTAAGGTATCTTGAGTTTATTTTTATATGGATATTATAGGTTATTTAGAAAACATCTCATTTATAAGGTCTCTAGTGGTTATTAGAAAACGTCTCAAGATGCACTTTCGCGAATCCCGGAAGATGACGATGATAATCCTACCGATGTACCCGAATCTCCTACCGTTGATCCTACCGTTAAGGTGTAACGCAAGCTGTTTCCGAGTGCGTCTCTTTCGCTCCCGCGGTGGAGCCTATGGCGCTATCTCTGTCGCACTCACGTACCTTTCATTTCCTCTTAAGCCGTCAGAAACTCTTCTTATTATTATCGATACACCTACCAACTAGTACACACGACGACCTCGCGATTAGTAAACTCGCGGAACAATAAAAAAATGTACTCCTCGCTCCTGCACAACCCCTTTTGTTTACCTTTTCGGCCTTCACTTCACTTTTCACTAACTTAGCTTCCAACCTTGTCAAAATTTAGCTTCACACCAACCCTTGCGGCGTTATTCATTTCAAATCTGGCGCTACCAACCTCCCGTTACCATTTCACGCTACTGCGTTTCTCTTGAAGAAAAAAAAAAGTTGGCGTTACCATCCTACCGTTATAAAAATTCGCTACCCAAAACACGATTTCCATGCAAACAACCGCGAATCCCCGCAAAACTGACTGAATCCGTTATCCAAAACCCCAAAACAACCACAAAATCAACTCCGTACTTCGTAATTAACTCAGGGAAACCATCTATCGCATAATGTGAAAATTTCTAGTCTTTTTCTGGTCAATTATCACGAAAATGTTCAGTCATTGGTAAAGCTCTCCCCTATCGTAGCTTTTTGAATGCACCTCTAGTAACTTGCATATTGGCAGATGCCTGTTCGGTCCTCCCCTTGGGGGGGAAGGAGTTGTAACGTGGTGTTTGCGGTCACCCGTTCAGACGGACACACCGGGGGGAAAACGACATCCGATACACTCAGGGGAAACTCAATCAAGCGTTGTATTAGTTATTATTTGCTTATGTTTAATTCTTTGTATTTCTACGCATTTTCTATATGTAATTCTTCGTCGAGGATCAACGCCGCGAGAGCTCTACACTTCGGCACTCTCCGACAATCTCCGTCAATGCTACACGCATACAAACGTGCGAGTCTACGTGGCCCATAGGCCAGAGAGAGATAGCGTTTCCCGATTACCCGAAACTCTCGACGCCTTCCAGCTGCCGGCGTATACAGACGAGTTCACACAAATCCTCCCGCCAGCTGACCTGATGAACTTCACGAAGTTACGCCGCTAACGCTAAGGATGTCTCCGAGACCGGTATTTTGAGCCGAGTGGAGGCCACTACTCAACTTCCGGGCTTGTTGACCGAGGCTGTAAAGCCTGCAGACCCGTAACACCTACTGTTTCAGCTACCGCATCGTCGTCAGGTACCCCCTAGACGAGACGTCTCCGAACTCTGAGGGCTCGCTCGTGATCGGGGCTGAAAGATGTCCAGCACGACTGGTGGAGGCGACCTACGTTCCGAACATACCTACCGTCTACCGCCAAAGTCCGGCTAAGGGAAGGTCACGTGGATTCCCTCCGGACAGACTCAGAGCATCGGCAGCAGCAGATCGGTATGGCCCTAGCAAGCTACAACGCGAGAGGAGCTACGATCGTGACGTCAGAGGAACCGAGGATTGCCGAACGTACAGATTTGCATAAGAGGGGTGATCGTTGACCTATCACCGCTAAGTGGCTGTTCCGAACTTTGACTTCGTACGGCCGAGCCATGAGTGACACGAATTGTCTATAAATCAATGAGAGCAACGAGACTTGGTCTCTTCTACGCTTCGCTGAGCTACCGAACAGACGTCTCCAGCTACGCTACGATCATCTATAGACTTTTCCTCCGTTTGCTCACCTCATCCCTCTATCGTTCTCTCTAAATTCGCTTTCTCTACCATCTCGCTACCGCACAATCTTCCTACCGCATTTCTTCCTTCCGTTAGCTTTGTTAAGTAATTTAGAGTCATTCTTTTGTTAATTCAACCTCGAGTCAGTGGCTTTTCACGTGTGCATTTAAGGAAAGGCTTCCGCCTATTTATGTAAAGTTACGAGGTCGTTCTACCGTTCTATCGTTCAGTCTTGTAATCTGTTAATCCATCGCTCAGTTTCTGTTTAATATCTACCGTATGGCTCTTATATCGTTCTACCGTCTGTAGGCGAATCTTTGTTTGAGAATCACAGTCTCGTCGGTGCTGTGCTTGCCATCACGATTCCGTGTGATTCCATTTACGTTACGTTTCAGTTCTTCACCTATCCGTTATACGTTACGCTATACGTTTGAGCAATCTTTACGGAACGACCTCCCGACTGAATCGCTTTTCGTGATATTTCTTGATATTTGAGTATGACCTTTCTGTAACTACGGTTACCGTTCCCTTCTGGTTTACGATATATATTTTGTTGATTATTTGTATGGTAATTTATGATTTACGCATGCCATTGCATGCGATTTACGATTGAGTTTCCCTGAGGTAGTTCCCCTTGCGTCGAAGCAGCCGCGGAACTACACTCCTCAAAAGAATTAAAGCATCACCCATTTTTTGGCTGAAAAATTGGCCATATTCAAAGTGCCATAACTTCGTGTAAAATGTTCGCAGAGGAGGGGTGAAAAACGCATTTTGAAGCCTGAAGCCTTAGCTTTCGAAAACATTTTTTTAAATTTGGCCAGCGCCATTTTGTTTTTGAGTTTTGGCCTCATAAGGACACTTGTGTCACTTTGTCAAGTGAAAGTGTAAAGTTTGAGGTCGTGCACGGGGAGGAGGAATTTTGTGACCGAAATTCAAGATCGGCCATCTTGTAGGCGCTGGTTTTCTTTGCAAAATGCATTTTTAATATCCAGGCTCGGATTTTTTTTCGCAAAGTTATTCAACTTTTCAACAAAAAAAAAACGTAAAAAAAACTTTGAGCGGCCATTAAAAACGACCCGATTATCGGAAAAGGGCGATCAAAAACTCATTGTGAGGGTGGGAGTATCAACTTTAATTTGCTGCCAAGGAAAATCGAATTTCGCCCCGATTTAACCCCTTCCCCTAATTTTTATCACAAAAAAAACCGTGTTCGGTAAACCGTTGAATTTGACTACCTTTTTCAACCAAGCATAAATGGTTCAAAATTCGATGAAAAAAAAAAAAATGGACGTGAAAGTTCGAATCTTTTCCTTCAAAATGACTCCCTGACGACTGTTGTACGGTTTTCGTGAACCGAGATATCCGAAGTTGAAAAAAGCACTACATCGACCGAAATGTACGGCGCTTAAACTGCTTGGTCGGACTGACACGAGGGGTTGACCACTCTTGAAATCACGTGTATACACCTTCGGAAAAGTTGAAAATTTGGAAATTTGGAAAAAGCTGAAATTCCGAAGTTGGAAAAAAGGTGTGTTTTTTGTTTTTTTTTTCTAAATTCGCAGATTTTGTGATTTCTTCGGTCAAATTTACCATTTTCACAATAACGAATTTTCTCAAACACTACCTTACCTGATCAAGATACGCAACACTAGAGCCAGCGTCAAACCGAGGGGTTACCGCTCGTCGATCGACCGCAGACCTGATTTCAAGACTTCATGAAGTCAATTGACTTCGAACTGACTTTAGACCGAATCCATCTCAAATCGGGCAGGCAAGGCTAAAACGGAAATCGTGATTACACGGAATTTTTTCAAATTGAAATATGTTGTTGTTCGACGAAAAAAAGTGACCCGTATTTTTTTGTTTTGGAAAAAAAAATCTTGCTACGAAGTTACGGCAATTTGAACATTTAATCGTGCGCTACCAAAGTTCTTGGAAAAGGAACACTTTTTTTTCTTAATAACGCTATATCTTTGGAACGAATCATCGCAAATACTTCATCTTGGTCTCATTTTGTAGGGTTTTTCGCACTCTTCTGGAATTCGAAGAAAAATTTGAGGATTTTCGAAAATTGACGGAGTGACGTTCATTTTTCGAAAATTAGGGAAACCCGTTTTTCTCGAAAAGTGATTTTTTTATTTTCTCAAAAATATCACACAATATGTGGGGTAATACGACGGATATATCCTATGAGTTTCATCGATGCTAAAACACTGCTTCATATCGAAAAAAAAAATTTTCGTGCGTCACTGAAATTCGTCAATTCCTGTGCTGCTGTCTACTTTGTGAGCATCGTTGAGATGTGTACAGATTTTTCGATCCAAATAATATTACCTAAACTTGATACATACGTACCTGAGGGAGTACATGGCCGAATACCGTATGATGTATAAGACTACCACGAAAAAATACAAAATTTACAATCAGGGATTTATTGTAGTAATAACAATATCGTACAATAATAATATAATCATAACTACATAATGTTAAATACTATATCTATAATAAAAAATATAATAGTATAAAATCTACAGATCTTGCATGTAACGCAAGCAGCTGATGCATTGAAAATGTCCTTCGTTGTCTTAGTTTTCGTGCATTTTTTCAGCTGAATCTCTGAATTTACATGCTGCGCTATTATTATTGCCATTTATGATTACAGTAGGAATCATCATTTGCACCGTGAAATCTACATTACCGAAATGTCCCTCGTTCTATTGTTTTTGTTCATTTATTTATTTATAAACTTTTTTTTCACGCAGTGGTTCATTACATGCTGCGCTATTACTATTGCCATCTATGATTACACTAAGAATCATTATGTGCCCAGTGAAATCTACATCACCTAAATGTCCCTCGTTGTATTGTTTTTGTTCTTTTATTATTTATTTCTTCAACTTTTCATTACGCGCTTCCGTTGCATTGCTTCCGTTGCATCGCTTCCGTTGCATCGCTTCCGTTGCATCATTTCAAGATTTGATCCCACAGACCTCACTACTGACCCGAAAACGGAAGCATTTTCAATGCTAATAATAATATAATGATAAAATCTACAGACCTTGCGTGTAATGCAAGCCTCTGAAGGCATTGAAAATGTCACCTGTTCTCTCGTTCTTAGTGCATTTAGTGTTGATATATTTGTATCTGTCGCATGTTGATTGGAATTCTCTTAGAATAAAGTTTAAACAAAATCTAATCCTGACAGATCGATGATCGGTAACAATCTGATAGATTAACCATACATTTGGATCGGTCACAATCTGACACATCGATCATCCATAATTTTTTTCCATTTTTCTTCTTTTTTCATCTTTTGTCTTTTGCAAACTTTTTTCATCCGCATTGTTGTTACTTTCGTTTTGCACGCACTTCTGTCCCGTTCACATTTTTGTTGCAGTTTAACATTTGATCCCCTATACCTCACTGTATACCATACCACGAAAATAAAAGCATACTCAACAGTATTATTATACGATATTGTTATTACTACAATAAATCCCTGATTTATAATTTTGTATTTTTTTCGTGATAGTCTTTATTAGCAAATTAATATTCGGTCTACGATGTTATACATCATACGGCATTTGGTCATTTACTCCCTCAGGTACGTAGGTATCAAGTTTTAGTAATATCATTTGGATTGAAAAATCTGTACACTCATCTCAAAGAAACCCACAAAGTCGACACCAGCACAGGAATTGACGAATTTCAGTGATGCACGAAATATTCTTTCTCGATATGAAGCAGTGTTTTAGCATCGATGAAACTTTCAGGATATATCCGTCATATCACCCCACATATTGTGTGAAATTTTTGAGGAAATAAAAAAATCACTTTTCGAGAAAATCGGGTTTCCCTAATTTTCGAAAAATGAACGTCATTCCGTCAATTTTCAAAAATCCTCAAATTTTTCTTCGAATTCCAAAAGAGTGCAAAAAACTCTACAAATTGAGACTAAGATGAAGTATTTGCGATGATCCGTTCCGCAGATATAGCGTTATTAAGAAAAAAAAGTGTTCCTCTTTCAAGAACTTTGGTAGCGCACGATTAAATGTTCAAATAGCCGTAACTTCGTAGCAACATTTTTTTTTCCAAAACAAAAAAATAGTGGTCGCTTTTTTTCATCAAACCACAACATATTTCAATTTGAAAAAATTCCGTGACATCACGATTTCCAGCCTGCCCGATTTGAAATGGATTCAGTCATTAATGACCCGCTGACTTCAACTGACTTTAACTGACTTCAGCTGACTTCAACCGACTTCAACTGACTCACTGACCTTGGCCAAGCAGAAATCGATTTTTAAAAAATCATCGAATCTCCAGAAAAAAAAATTCAATTAAAAAAGTTGACCATTCTTCACAACTTCGGAATCTCAGCGTTTTCAAATTTCTGAATTTCCCAGAATTCCAAAATTTTAATTCAAGAAGAATTCCAAAACCGTATTTGAAAGGAATTTCCAAGAATAAGGTTTTGAAATTCTGGGAAGTCAGCGAGTCATTCAAGTCCATGAAGTTGTAACATCTAACCGGACCACAAACCACATCCTCATGAAGAGTTACCAGAAGTCACTATATCACCACGAACTACGAGAATCCATGATGAGAAACTTGAAATCTAGTAACTTGTCCAGTCTTCTAACGGCTAACTAGAATCCCCTATACAAGGAACTTAGATTAAACCGGCTCTATATACGAGACGAACCCGCCTACCTCTGCTGATAAATGGACACGATTATAATGATCATTCTTACCTTATAAAATTAATACCTTATGATGAAAATATATATTATTACTATCATTATTATATAAATATATACAGCATATACATATTATGGGACAAAGGGAAATACAATTATAAGATACTATCATATCTCTATAGTAACGATATCCTTCAAATGGATAGCTAATTAATAAGCATAACATAACTATAATTCTAAATTACGACTGTTACATTTTGTTAACATAAATTCGAAACACTATAACAATAGAACAACACGTATACGGCTACAAGAGGCCGATGCCCCGCGCCGGAGACACTCACAGATAAGCCTCGAAGAAAGAAAAAAACAGGGACGTTCAAACAACCACGTGCAAGGGTCATAAATACTTCAGCATGGAATGCGCAGACATACCATAGAAAAAACGCCTAAACACGATCAATAAGCCTAATCAATAGAATATACGGATGCATATACATATATGCTAATCAGCAACGCGTTCAAAGATACCTACATAAATTGATGAAGTAATTAATAAATGGCTACAAATAAGTAATCAGCTATATTACATATACACGCATATATGCATCCGTAAATACCGACCGATTATAATAACCAACGTAGCCGTATAAATTAGTAAACCCACGTATAATTATAATCAACCAATTTCTAATTAAGTATTAATCAACCGTCCAGATTCCTCTATGTACACACAGATACATGCATATACATATACCTATATATATATATGCACGTATATAAAACGTTGCAACCACATTTAATTATATTCAAATCCGTACCAAAACAATACTGGACAGTTGAATAATCATTGGACATATATATATTATATCCCTATTATAGTAATCATTTAATAAATGTATGAATCATTCGACACGTGCATGAACCCAGCGAATGAGGCCATACAGGAAACGAGTAGAAAACTCAGGAATGCGCTAGGCATCCACAGCTATGCTAGATACCAAGAATAAGGGGAGTTGAGCGACAGGAAGACGGGGTCGCGGAGGGTGACAGCTCGTCTTCGTTATCGCACCAACGTGGACCAATCACGTTCATCTACTCCCACTTGAAACGCCTCAAAATGGCCTATATAAACCGTGAACAAGCAGGAGCAGTATCTCACAATCTCACAATCTCACAATCTCACAATCTCACAATCTCACAATCTCACAATCTCACAATCTCACAATCTCACAATCATATTCTCATATCTCATTCTCATTATCTCACTTCTTCCATTATTTTTGGAGTTCTCTCTGTACCTTTCACGTCGAGCATAGCATATAACCTAAGTATTGTCTTTGTAATATTTCGAATCCAAATAAACATTATTAAAATTATAAACAAAGTCAAAGTAACTTTAATTCGAGAGAACCCTCTAAAACCCTTGCTGAGATCCGGAGCCTAACAGCCGCAACCGCTGTATCACCCCGTCAACGCCGACCATCCATACGAGAACAAGGTAACACACATATTAATTAATCCTTTAATAATCCTTCCTGTCCTACGGACGATAATCCAACAGACTGCCCTACTACCCAGACTGTAACATATCCACGGACGATAACGTAGAAATCAACCCCAATTCAGTGTATTTCAATACTTTATCGGTACTTGAGCACCCTGAACTACTGATCTGTAGGACTAGCCACTAGTAACATTAAACTCTAGGGAGTAATTCCTGGGGTCTTTTGTGAACAACGGTTGGGACGTTACAAAGTCTTGAAATCAGGTCTGCGGTCGATCGACGAACGGTAACCCCTCGGATTGACGCTGGCTCTAGTGTTGCGTATCTTGATCAGGTAAGGTAGTGTTTGAGAAAATTCGTTATTGTGAAAATGGTAAATTTGACCGAAGAAATCACAAAATCTGCGAATTTGAAAAAAAAAAAAAAACCATACCTTTTTTCCAACTTCGGAATTTCAGCTTTTTTCAAATTTCCAAATTTTCAACTTTTCCGACGGTGTATACACGTGATTTCAAGAGTGGTCAACCCCTCGTGTCAGTCCGACCCAGCAGCTTAAGCGCCGTACATTTCGGTCGATGTAGTGCTTTTTTCAACTTCGGATATCTCGATTCACGAAAACCGTACAACAGTCGTAAGGGGGTCATTTTGAAGGGAAAGCTTCGAACTTTCACGTCCATTTTTTTTTTTTTCATCGAATTTTGAACTATTTATGCTTGGTTGAAAAAGGTAGTCAAATTCAACGGTTTACCGAACACGTTTTTTTGTGATAAAAATTAGTGGAAGGGGTTAAATCGGGGCGGAATTCGATTTTCCTTGGCAGCAAATTAAATTTTGAGTCTTTGATCGCCCTTTTCCGATAATCGGGTCGTTTTTAATGGCCGCTCAAAGTTTTTTTTACGTTTTTTGTTGAAAAGTTGAATAACTTTGCAAAAAAAAATCCGAGCCTGGATATTAAAAATGCATTTTGCAGAGAAAACCTGCGCCTACAAGATGGCCGATCTCGAATTTGGTCACAAAATTCCTCCCCCCCGTGCACGACCTCAAACTTTACACTTTCACTTGACAAAGTGACACAAGTGTCCTTACGAGGCCAAAACTCAAAAACAAAATGGTGCTGGCCAAATTTGAAAAAATGTTTTCGAAAGCTAAGGCTTTAAGCTTCAAAATGCGTTTTTCACCCTTCCTCTGCGAACATTTTACAGGAAGTTATTGCACTTTGAATATGGCCAATTTTTCAGCCAAAAAATGGGTGATGCTTTAATTCTTTTGAGGAGTGTAGTTTAGTAATTATTTCGCCTATCGTTACGTCTACGCTACCTTTTGTATATATGTCTTTTTGATAATTTCCGTAGCGATGATTGTAACGATTTGTATTCCGCGTTATTTTTAGTATTGTAATTTTTCAGTCATCCTTTTGTGAACATTTTATTGACCTCTCGTTTCGCCTATCGTACAGATCCCGTATCTACATTTTTCTATCGTAATTAACGCATCGCACTTTGCTTATGAGTACGACGTCACTTTGTGACGCTTACCTTTAAGTCCTTATCTTTTATTATATCGAGTTTGCGACTTTACCTCCTTCCGTTAATTCTGCCTTGTTCTGTACGGTGCGCTTACATTTTGCTATTGTATTACGCGCCTCTTCCTCGAGATCAGAATGTAGTGCCCCTACTAAGCACCGATGTCGCCACAATATTTAAAGTTCAAATTTCTTGGTTTGGTCCGGTTCCATATCCGTTCCGTTCCGTTCCGTTATTCATTCTTCTTCTTTGTGCCGAAGGCGTCACAAGTTAGCAGAAATTCATATCAACAAAAATGGGTAATCTAAAGGAAAACGGCGACATCGCGACTCAACACTGGACACCGAAGAGGTGGAAAGCGATCTTCGAAAACGGATTGACGTACTGGAACGAGAATTGTCGAGACAGAGAGAAAAAACGACAGGCAAACGCAGTAAGTGAACAGACGTTCAAACAGGGCGGCCATAACTGCATCTCTCTGTCTCCAAACAACATTTCGATCCTATGCGAGAGGTTCTAGTCTGGTGTTTTGGTCCAACCAATTAACCACACAAAAGACTCAGTCGTTGTGAAACTTCGACTGTGTTTTCTCCCTCTCGTACAATTCATCACGAAATTGTTCAACAATCGCAGGATGTAAACGTCAGCTGACAAGGGATCGCGCCCCAATAATCGGTTCAACCGAATTGGGAGCATACATAACCTCAACGAATCACGCCTCAATAATCGGTTCAACCGAATTGGGAGCATACATAACCTCAACGAATCACGTCTCAATAATCGGTTCAACCGAATAGGGAGCGTACACAGGGTTGTTACAAAACTTGAGATACGAAATTCCCTGACTTTTCCAGGTTTTCCAGACCGAAAATTGAGTTTTTCCAGGTGATTTAAATATGTTCTGTTGAAAGCATATGATGAAATTCCGACTCTTACAAATCACTTTTTTTGGAATAATTGGTCGATTGTCCATTAGTAACCACTTTCAGATTACTATATCATATTTTTACTCATACGAGAATATGTAGGAAGATAGGGTCAAACGCAATGGGTTGATTACAGTTATCTGTCAAATAACTTTTATAGAAAAACAAAGAATACATAAATGATATGTAATACATATAAAAGTTATAATTTTCATTCTTAAACGTATTCAGTCACATTATAGTTATAGATAGGGATAGAAAAGGAACGTGGACCCTTGTGCGTTGAAAGTTTACTTAAAATATGCCTAGTATTTTATCAGACTCTACTAATAATACATTAACTCAAATATATCACTGGATAAGTAATAAACCAGAGTACGATAATAGTTACGAATAGAATACTATAGAAACATGGACTCTTGGGCGTTTAAAGTTGACTTAAAATTTATATGCCTAGTATTTAACCAGGCTCTTTTAATAATACTTTAACTCAAATATATCACTGATGAATAAATAACAAACCAGAGTACGATAGAGACTAGTATTAAATCTTACTTGTAATTGCGCTTCAAGTATTGCAAGTTGAGTACGACCTTATACGAAGCTAGGTCATGACTAGACACTAGACCTTGGCAATAGAGTTTATTTCTAAATCAAGAGATTCTACTTCTTTTTGTGCATCTTGCAGCACCTTTCTTTTCTTTTGTTGGAGTGATTTCAATAAATCACCTGCCCTCTTCCTGGCTTTTGCTTCTTCTGAACCTTGTTCTTTCAGCTTTTGTTGTCAAGTGCCTCGCCCCACAAACTTCTAGCATTACGAAAAGCGTGTATCATTTTTTTTGATATTGTGACCTTATTTATTCCACCAGCTAAATTAACAGCGTCATAAACAATTCTTTGAGAAACAAGAGTCTTGGACAATTGATTTTCAACTACACATTCTTTGTTAATTGAAAACTCTCTTTCAACAAAGGCGTTGCCGTGAGAAAGAATAAAGATAGTTTTCAGAAAATCCATCAAGTCTTTCGCTTCTGGATTAGTAATGAAGATGACATTTTTCCAGAAGTGGTCAAGACGTTCGTTTGTTCTTGAATAAGATTTCAATAAATCTAGAACCAGTGGTTTTGAACACACATCTTGGAATTCCCGCTCAATTTTGTCAGCTACGTTGCCACCTAATAAATTGCTTTCAACGAACACTTCTAAGGTAGATCTCAAGCGTGACAAATATTGATTTCCTGTCAAAATGATAGCTGGATCACAAAACGTGATAGCTCTGGTGAACTTATATTTCAAAGGAGATTTAACTATCAAATTCGTGCAGAGTGTTTTTAACATCAATCTAGAGTTTTGTCTAAAAAGCAGCATTTCCTTGTCAGAGAAGTTGGATTTACGCAGTGTCGCACGAGTAAGGTGACCAAGGTCTATCTTTTTTGGCTCAATCAAATTGGCTTCTTTGGAAAGATCAATTTTTGCCAGACTAGATGAATTATTTGCCATAACATCTTTCTTTACGAACTTATTCATCACAGTAGCCAGCATTATTGTTAGCTCCGTGTGCAGGAATGGTGCCATCGGAGCATCGCATTGAAATTCTTTGAGGAAGGGCTCCAATAGAGTGGATATCGATACAAAAAATGCAAGTTTAGGTCCCATCATTGGATCATTCACCCCCTGAACAAGTGTTTCGTAACTCCCTGAATTGATTTTTTTTTGTCCTCCTCCGTCCCTTTCACAAACTGTCGCAAATTGGGTAAAATTTCCAACGCTACCTCGGCGACTTTCGCATTATACAGCCACCTTACAGCGCAGAATTTTAGAGGAAATTTTTTAGATCCAGAGTAGCGTGTGTAATCAGCTCTTCTAGCTGGCACATGTTTAAAAACATTGTAAATTGCTCTCATAAACTCGATAACACCCCATTTCGTAACTCTGACACTGTCTTTGAACGCGTTATTTACAGTATGAAGGCCACAGCTTCCTATATCCAGAAGCTTACAACTTTCAGGATTTTGTTGCAATTCATCTTTGAGATCACGGAGGAACTTGTGATTAACATTAGGACCATCCATACTTATCTGGATCAGATTTTTGAGGTCAAGATTAATCAATTCATCTTTAAAACCTTTGAGTAGATCTACTGCTCTAGTGTGTTCCAAAAAAGCTGATGAATAATACCTGGTAATTACCTCGTCTTGTTTAATGCTCCAGTACCGTATTGCTAAATCCATTTGCTGTGTCTGAGAGATTTTATTCAGCGATTCGTCGAAGAAAACAACAAATTTACCACTAGGCATAATCTCTTCGTCCAGAAGTTTATGGAAATAAGGAAAATAATTACCATTTTTACACGCCCCAGCT
This sequence comes from Euura lappo, assembly GCA_018257835.1. Classification (NCBI taxonomy): domain Eukaryota; kingdom Metazoa; phylum Arthropoda; class Insecta; order Hymenoptera; family Tenthredinidae; genus Euura; species Euura lappo. Next base: position 165,707 of record JAEUYN010000521.1, read on the forward strand.
TCATACCTGCCGCAATTGCACAATCCGGAAACATCAATTTCAAAACATCGGTGCTTTGACCCGCAGCTGACATTGAATTGTGCGTGAGAATCGCGCTGAAACACCAGATTATTTCGGCGCGTGTAACATCTTCTTGGGCCACGTAGTTATTCATGTTCTTCTGTCTTTGTGGCATCTTTGGGACCTCCTGCTTCTGGTACACTAATAGGGGTTGCAGCGATAGCCGCTGAAGTAGAAGTTTCCGAGGAACGTAACACTTTATCTGACGGGCGAGGTGGATCATCAATGTCCTGTATTACGCCGGTAGTATTTGCTGCAGATTTCGATTGCAGAATTTTCCCCACATCGAAATATTTGTTTTCACATCTTGCAGCTTGTTGATGTTTTTTTCCTTTCAGGTGACTATTGACGGCTTGTTTCCCCATGTTGCTGAGTGAAATACTGCGTTTGCACAATTTGCAATAAAATGAATATTTGTCATTTTGGCATTCGCTGATACACGCGAGGTCTACGTTTTGTAGCCAATTTTTGTTAAACGTCGTCTTTTTGCTTGATGAGCTCGGCATGATGATAATCTATCTGTCAAAAGGATATTATTACATACAATTTGTTCAGACTAAATACTACATTTATTTGCTGCGAGACTGGTACAACATCGACTGAATCCAACAAAGTTACAAAAAACATGACCAAATTGTGAACTTTTCGACACCCAATTCTGATTCGACTCACACGGCTCCTAAACCCAACCTAATCGACGCAGTCGGATAATTTGGACGGCTTACTCAGTTAAATACAGTATCAGGTTGTTACCAGTTATTCACAATATTGTCAAGGTATGGGTTAACAATTTGAAAAAGCACTTACCGATAATTTCTGCCACTCATACGACGTCAACGTAAGCCGACGCCACGCGCCACGCACACCGCGTCTGTTTACACGCGGGTATCAATTTTATTCGTATTAAAAACACATGGTCACTCGGGGTACCGACAACCGCTGTACGACGAACGTGTCCGTGCGCGACCGAACGTGCACGAAGGCAACCGAACGCGATCGAACATGACCGATCGCTACGTACGGTTCTGTGAATAAACAAACCGAAAGACCGCTGCTGCTGGTGATCGCTGCTGATGCTTGGGCACGTTTTAACGCGTTTTTCGTACAAAATTCCAGGATTCCGCTGAAATTCCCTGACATTTCCCTGACTTTTCCAGTATATTCAAAATTCCCTGACTTTTCCCGGTTTTCCAGGTTTTCCAGGTCTGTAACAACCCTGGTACATAACCTCAACGGGTTAAAAGCAGGATAGAATGTAATTTTAATTTGATCCATAACAGGTGATGATAGGAGACAGTCACGGAGGCCATCGTCTCACCAGTCCAGATCCAGATCTCCAAGCAGATCTTACAGGAGGTATTATGACTATGAGGATGCCGACTACTCTTACAGTGAGGAGGAGAACGACGGACGTCATTATAGGGAGGACAGGCTTTATCGACGTAGGCATGACTACAGCCAGGAACGCAGTCGTTCGGCTGCGTCTCACCCAACAGTAAGGGAGGAACAACAGTAGACAAGTTCGGAGAATCATTCAGAAGACCCACCTCATTAAAATGGTATTCCACCCCCCAACGAGACTGTCGCTCCGCAGACCAACCTACCACTTTCAATAGCAGTAGCGAAGGAAGGAAGAAGTCCTGGAAATATTTGGCGAGCGACGCGTACCGGATCGTGTGCTGGCACCAGCAATCAACAATCACCTAGCAGTGATGTGGGAAGATATCATTAAAAATGGTCTTTCTTCAGAAGAAAGGAAAATGACGTTGAAGAACTACCCTCCACCCGAAAATTGCGTTTTGATGGATGCTCCAAAACTGAATGTGGAGGTCAGGGCAGTATTGGATAACACAATTCGGAACAGAGATGAACGAATTATAGAAAAACAAGGAAAGATTGCAGCTTCACTTGCTGGTGTGGCGAAAACCATCCAGAAAGTACTGAAATCAAACCCTCCGGACAAAAAACTATATTTAGAACCACTCAATGGCGTTGCTAAATTACTCGCCGACCTGCAACATGACGAAACATCCATCCGCAAAAGCCTTATCCTACAAAATATTAAGGTATCGTTCAAGGACACCTTAAAAGACTCACCAACCGACCAGTGGCTGTTCGGGAACAGCCTGAAAGATTGAGGGCTGCCAAGGCCTTGCAACAATCGACAAATGACTTGAAGCAGGTAGCGAAACCACGATCTGAACAAGACAAAGCTCCAAAAAACTTCAAGGGCCCGTCTCACCGAACCCAGTACAGACCCAGAACAAACTGGAGGGGGGGCGGGTAAAGACAGTCGTACCATCAGTTGCACAGTCAAGGACAGAAACCGGCAAATCGAGGCAGGTACTACCATCAAAAACAGGCTCAATCGAGTGCGAAAACGAGAAAGTAGATGTGAGTATCTTTGCTGGAAGGTTGGCTCTCTTCAAACAGAGTTGGCTTAGTTTGACGTCGGACAAAACAATCCTGAGTTGGGTAACAGGGTATAAAATACCTTTCACGGCTCAAGTCAAACAACTGATACCACCTAGTGAACCTCACTGGTCCCATCAAGAAAGAATATTGATCCAAGAACAAATTGATATTTTATTGAGTAAGGGGGCCATAGAGATTTGTCAGTCAGAGATCAATCAGTTTATTTAAAAAATCTTTCTCGTACCAAAACCTGATGGATCATATCGTCTCATATTAAATCTGAAACAATTGAACGAGTTTATAGAAACTGAACATTTTAAACTTGAAGATGGTAAGACAATCAGACGAATTTTAACTCGTGGTTGCTTTATGGCATCTATTGATCTCAAGGATGCATATTACTTGATCAGAATAGCTGAAACAGACAGAAAGTATCTGAGATTCTTCTACAATGACGTTCTGTATCAATTCACTTGTCTACCTTTTGGACTCAATACAGCTCCATATACTTTTACAAAGATGATGAAACCAGTCATCGTGACTCTCAGAAAACAAGATTATTCGTCAGTAATATACCTAGATGTATGTATTGGTACTAGGAGACTTATATGAGAAATGTTTGAAGAATATTCAGGAAAGTTGTCGATTATTAGAGAGTTTAGGTTTCATCATCAATGAACAAAAAAGTCAGATGACTCCCTCTTCAAGGTGTAGATTTCTTGGGGTCATTTTTGACTCTGTTAAGATAACTATCGAACTACCAGAGGATAAGAACGTAGTATTAATTAAGAAAATTCAGAAATTTAGCAAAACGTCCAGATGTACCATCCGCGAATTCGCAGGACTAATAGGTTCCCTGGGATCCTGCTGTGAAACGCTGAAATATGGTTGGGTTCACATGAAAAACTTTGAAAGACAAAAGTTTCTCGCACTCAAAGAGAGTAGTGGTAATTTCGAAGCGCGTATGTCACTCTCAGAAGATTTACAATCAGATTTTGATTGGTGGAAGTTTTACATTAATGAGACGATATGTTCAATCAGGAATTTCAGACCAAGTATTGAAATCTTTTCAGATGCTTCGTGCTCTGGCTGGGGGACATATTGTCAGAACCAACGGACACATGGTCATTGGAACGAGGAGGAACAATCTTTTCACATTAACTACTTAGAGTTATTGTCAGCCTTATTTGGCCTCAAATGTTTTGCTGAAAACCTTAGAAATTGTGATGCGTTATTGAGAATCGATAACACAACTGCTATTGCTTACATTAACAAGATGGGTGGTATCCAGTACCCGAAACTTAGTGACCTAGCAAAACAGATCTGGCAATGGTGTGAACAAAGGAACATTTGGATCCTTCTATCATATATTCCATCTAAAGACAATGTTGAAGCCGATTTTGAATCTAGACGTCTTGAAGTCGAGACAGAATATTCATTATCAAATTCAGCTTTTCACCAAATAAGTCAGACATTTGGTGAACCCGCTATAGACTTGTTTGCAACAAGGACAAACGCGAAATGCGAGCGATATATTTCATGGATAAAAGACCCAGGGTCGATCACGGTAGATGCATTCACCATAGATTGGAGCGCATATTTTTTTTATGCTTTTCCTCCATTCTCTATTATCCTACAGGTTTTACAAAAAATTGAAAATGATGGGGTTGGAGGTATAGTTGTAGTCCCACATTGGCCAGCTCAGGCTTGGTTCCCTGTCTTTACGTCAATGCTTATCGCCGAACCAATTTACTTCAAGCCAAATATCAATCTTTTACATTCTCTGAATAGACAAACACACCCACTCTGGTCGAGGGTTACTCTGATTGCCGGTATGCTGTCCGTCAGGCACTGAAAAAGCGGAACATTTCGGACGATACAATCACCATCATGCTTTCTTCGCTATCGGAATCATCGCTCAGACAATATGACACCTGCTTGAAAAAATGGTGGAAATTTTGTCTACAATACAACGTTGATCCACTTAACTGCGACATATCTGAAGTCCACTTAACTGCGACATATCTGAAATTTCTTACGGAGGAGTTTGCAAAGGGAGCAGCTCATGGAACTCTTAATAGCTGCCTGTCAGCAATTAGCCTTCTACATGGACCAGAGGTTGGGGAAAACCCTCAAGTGAAGACATTTTTCAAAGGAACCGCCAAACTCCGACCTGGAAAACCTAAATACGAATCAACGTGGGATCCACAACTTGTTCTAAATGAAGTTGAACAATGGGGACCATATACCGAAATTTCACTAGAAAAGCTTACTTTCAAATTGGTCACATTGTTAGCTCTGATCACAGCACAGCGCATGCAGACGCTCGCCTTAATAGACATTCGGAATGTAGAGAAGTCTGAAGAACTGATAGAAATAAAAATTCCGGACAAGATAAAAACCTCCAAGCTGAACAGGACTCAACCGACACTAATAATTCCGTACTACCGTCAAGATAACGATATTTGCGCAGCGTCAACGCTAGAGACGTACATAAGCAGGACCAAAGGGCTACGTGGTTCGGAAACCCGATTATTTATAGCCATTAAGAAACCGCACAAGAAAGTATCTAGTCAAACTCTGAGTCGATGGATTAAGAACACTCTTCAAGCAAGTGGGGTTGACACAGAATTTTTTGATGCCTACAGTACTCGTCATGCCTCAACCTCATCGGCTAAAAGAAGTGGGGTCAGTATAGACGCCATTAAAAGAGCCGCGGGTTGGACAAAAAACTCGGGTACATTTGCGAGGTTCTACAACAGGAACATTATAAAAGACAAGGCTTCCTATGCTAAGGCTATCCTCGATAGATCAGTCAAATAATATTTTTGTATACTCGTCGAATATAATTGCATTTGTTACAACATATGACTAGTCATGGAATTTCTGCAATAATTAAAATTGCCGTAACAGACTTTCAACAACTACATTCTGATCTCGAGGAAGAGGTGCGTAATACAATTACATGATTAAACGAACTTACCTGTAAGTGAAGTTCTATCATAATTGTATGAAGCGCCTCTTCCGAAGAGATCAGTCCCACCCATCAAACTATTCCCTTTTCTAATGTTCAACGATATAAACATTAGAACCCCAAATGTTACGGCAACACTTTGAATAAATGAATAACGGAACGGAACGGATATGGAACCGGACCGGACCAAGAAATTTGAACTTTAAATATTGTGGCGACATCGGTGCTTAGTAGGGGCACTACATTCTGATCTCTTCGGAAGAGGCGCTTCATACAATTATGATAGAACTTCACTTACAGGTAAGTTCGTTTAATCATTCTATTTTTATGTATTAATTCTCTTACGTCTTCTTGTGAATTTTCTCGCTTTCTGGCCGATTTATGTGATAATTTATTGTAAAACTGGATTGCTATTGCTTTACTTAATATAGTAGGCTCTGCCTACCGTTTAAACTACTTATCCACGTGTCATTTACTGGAGAACCTACCCACTCTACCATACGTTTTGAGTACACTGCAGTTTAGCCGAGCAGTGCTTCTATTTTCTGTTATTGAACCTATCGTTTGTTGAGTAAGTTACCTACCGTTCTACCGTTCTACCGTTCTACCGTTTGCTTACGTTAGCTCTTGTTGAGTAATCTATCGTACGGCGGTACATCCGGTACCTGGCGCCCAACTCTTTCAGTTTGATACGTTAATTGGTAAAAAAGCTTTCTTATTGTTAACGGTGGACTGGGTTTTCTCAGGCTCAGTCTCATTTACCGTTACACCCAAAAAATGAAATAATAATTACAACACTTACCTTATTATGTCTGAGTAATGTAGATTTTGGTTCCTCATTGGTGTTGCGAAAACTTGTAGACCCGCATTCGCAAAAAAGCGCTCTTCCTGCTCCGGTCCCATCTTATCCCAATTTACGACCTGAATTTTAGGCCTACTTTCCGGCGTTGTTTCATACTGAGGAGCTCAGAAATAATTCTCTGCTTCATTAACGATGCCGAATCGACATCGGAATGACTTGATTTACTCATTTAATTTTTCTATGAGAGGCCGAGCATTCTGTCTTACTTGCAAAACGATACTCAACATCAAAATTCACGAAATCGGGCAATTCTTAACAGTTCTACGACTGATCACCATGGTATTTGAACTATGCTATGAACTTTCGATTCCAGCATGCAGTACTGTAAATAGTGTTAACTTGAAAAAATTCAAACCTGAATATTATGTTCACAGAATATTGCTATTGAATTTTGCTTCAAGTTTGCTGACATGCACGAGAAATATTTTCACAGGCATACAAACTCTGAAAGACGGTTTACTTTTGCCGATTGGAATGTAGAAAAAGTACCATCCTGTATAATCTGCAAATTAAAAATATCGTGTTGACTCGACCCGGTGTTCGGATACGCCCAACTCCTTCATGTAGAACGTTAATCGAACGTAGTTTGGGTAGAAATAACTTTGAAACGCCACCAGGAAAAGTAATTTATTGTCGAATTCAACTTTATTGATGTAGACTTCCTAGACTTCAGTCAATAGGGAGCCAGAAAACCGGGGGAACCGTATACTCAACTTACACTAATTGTAAAAGTGTACCATTTTGCGGTAAGTCAAATTCGCCCTAATTGTTGATGTAAGCTCAAAAATTCGCTGTATTCATATGCAGGGAAGGTGAATTCGACTTAACAATATCACACTATTATCTTTAACAACAACAATAACAACAGTCCCGTCGATAACAACACATTTAAAATCTCTGTTGCATTCGCTTATTCCAGAGTACATAAGTTATGGTTTCGTGTGACTTATTTATACCAGGAATCGTGCAGACGTTGCCTTTTTCATATGAATTCTCGCTATCTTCACACATTTCTAAATGATCTGTGTTTCTCTCAACTCTTTCGCAATATTCTTACTTTTCATGTCGAGAATGACATGGCCAGAATGTAGTTTTAACAGGACACGTTTCTGTCCAAGGCTCGTGAGACATGATGAATTCAACTGGTTTGATGTGTTGAAACGTGATAACGTTTAACAGTTAAACAACATGAATGATTCAAAATTTATCATGTAATTTTTGTGTAATTGACGTGACTTTTCCTGTTAACATGAAAGCAGGAATAGTGAACAGGTTTATCCAGTGATAGGTCGACAGAAATGGAATCTCTCAAAGTTACAGAAATATTTCATTGGACTTTCTGGGACAAGGAAAAGATTTAAAAGAATTCCGACTGTATACATAGATTCCATCACGGCAAGGTCAACGCTGCACGACTCGATCTTGGTGATATACATATAATCGCATCTATCATAATAGCCATCATTATACTTCATTACTTAGACATAACAAATTCCGTTGTAGAATTTTAGGTAATTATTCAAACTCCGTCCGTATCATTCATTCATCATCCTGGCCAATAAATTAATGTAAGTTTATAATCTCTTTTGCGTGGTGCTTGAATATAACATAGATACAGCATCATATCATCCGAATATACTAACTGTGATGCATCAATTTATGTTCTAACCAGTAGAAAAAACTCGAATCATTCCTACCGGAACTGAAAGATTAACAATATCAGTGTTTCATTCGATTTTAGTTGAAATTGACCATTTACGTGGACCAGTATTATTCCGAGCGCGAGGTTCTTCAATCCCATGGAAAAGTTGAAAAGAAGAAGCAAAAAATAATTCAAACTTCCAAGTTCATCCAGTTTACAAATCAAGAACCTCTTTAGAAGAGCATGTTACGTCCTCAAAGTACATTTTAGAATATTCCACAGTTTATCCTTAAGTCCTTAACGTATTTATGGTAATATTATTATGTGTCATTCATTTAAATTTAATATTTATTTAGTATAATACACATCAATTTTATCGGATAATATTTAATGATTTTTTCCTTCTTTTTAATTTGTTTAATACATGAATATTCAGTCGTTCATTCATACTCACGGCTTCCGCCTAATCAGTACACGTAAACAAGAACGTTCTTTTTTTACAAATCATTGAATTACTAGATATTGCATTGTTGGTGCCTAACTAAGTGCTTATGTCTTTTGTTTGACCCAGGTAAAAATAATTTATATACGATTATATATCCCTCCTTCAGTATTTTGTTATTATAGACGTATTTTGAATTTCAACTTATTTCTGCGTTATTTTATTAGACCTCCTCGTCATATACGTATTTTATATTGTTTATTGTTTTGGTAGACTCTATCGTTCGCTATCGTTACATTCTCAATTTTCGGATTCATCCGACTAAGCCAACCAAATTAATCCCAAATAAAGTCCCTGCCAAGGAGAGATTCTTACTCTATTTGAGTGTGCAAACCTTGGCGAAACCGAAAAAAAAACGACGAAAAGAATCAATTTTCTATTTCAATTCTTCGATTAAAAATTCCCTCGGCCCAGGTTTGAACCAGGACCTTTGCATTCGTACTGCGACGCCTTCTCTAATTAGAGAGCATCGAGGGTAGAGGCCAAAAAATTATTAATTTGATTCGCTTAGTCCGAAAAGTTAGGAAACTGAGGATGTAACGATAACGAACGATAGAGTCTATCAAAACGTGCGATACGAACGCGGCTGAAATTCTTGGTGAGACTGTCGTGGAACTGTGTTGTACCTCCTTGAAGTTCTACTGACTCGACCAGGTCGTTCTATTTTCAACATACTGATAATCATGCCGAGTGATAGAGTCTCACACTTTAACCTCCTTGAAGTTTTTACTCACAGACTCGGAGGCCTATGTTCGTAGGTATAGGAGCTTACCCTACCTATCCAGTCATACCCATTTTTCGTGAGTCAAAGACACAAACATTTTTTTTGGCAGAATTTGTGTTCACATGGAGCCCGGACTAGACACTTCATTGATTACGAAATATTTTCCTTGAGCACATTGCAAATTATCATTTCGTATATCCTATTATACAATTTTGAGTCTTATTTTTCGTGCATGATCATATAGAAACCATTTTTACCTGGATTATGTTTAGTTAAGTAGGTTTTATGTACAAATGTTGTCGATGGAGTAGAAGATACGACCCTCTCGTTGTCATCACAGGACTGTTTCCATCTCTGCGATTTCCGTCTCCGTTAATTCATCCTCCGAAATCCTGAATTGTGATAAATCGTTATTACTTTTAATTGAAATTGTATTGCCCCACCGACTCCAGGCTTCTACCATAGCTCGAATTTGATGTTTTAGCTCTTCGTATTAGGCCTCGCCCGACTCCGAAATTTCAAAAACATTGAAAGCTATGGCAACATAATATGTTCAGACGCTCCTCCGAATGAATGAGTATAAAAATGCATAAAATGTCACAACATTAGCAGACACAACTGCAGAAATCATGTGGGTAGTAGACCACATGATCAATCTACAGTCGCTCTAGGACCACCGGATTCAAGATTAAATTTCAGTTAGAGATTAAGTTTTATCTTTTACACAAAATAATCAAAGGATTGAATAAGTAGAAGCGAATAGGAACATGGAATAAGCAAAATAACATGAAGTAATTGTTGTAGAAGTATTGTAACGAAATATAACACCAAAGGTGGTGAATAAAACAGAAATGTAGGGGCGAATGCGCGGGGGTACCAGCACAGATAGCTGGTGCCACCACGCATAGCTGCTACCACGTCAGCGGATAGGCTGCTCGACGGGTCCTATTGTAACAAGGGGGGCGGGTCGGAATTCCAAAGGTTACCGCAATTCCAAAGCACCGTGAGCGTAAAATTCTGAGTTTTAAAATACAGAATTCAAATTTCCATAGAGTGAATTATAACAAAAGGTTGAGGATGTTGCCTTCTCCCAGTACAGCTAGCACTTTGAGACGTTTACGCTATGCAAGTTTACTGCCATTTATAGAAATATCGAAGTTGTCCTGGGAGCATATTGAAGGTGAAGGAGCAACCTGTGCCGTGTATTTTTCCGAATTTTGAAATTCTTCTTCAGTCTTGTAAAACCTCCTTATCTAGCGCAGTTGTTTCAGTTTTTGCATGTGGTGGCCAGCTTCATCTAAGCCGCACTTGCTTTGCATCCTCAGGTACCGGACCTCTAGCTTTTAGGGTTTCTTTGTTGTGACTGTTTGCCACGTTGGGAACTCTTTTGCTCTTGGGGTTATTTCCTCTGCATCTTTCACTGTTTTTTCGGTCCAGGCTGTATGCCCATCTGCTTGATCTGGACCGGCGTGCGATCGAGTCGCTTTTGTAATTTGCTATATATGCTCTAAGTCATTTTTTCAAATGATCCCGATTCTTAGTTACCATATGATATCACTTGTTTTGTATACATTTGCAATCCATATTCTTTGATTGATTCTCTTCCATTCAAATTCTACTTAACGCCTATACTAACTCTATCTATCTTTGTCTCACCCTGGGGGACTTGTCCTATGGGTATTGAACCGCAATTCTACGAAATACGCGGCACAAATCGACCCTTGACCGCCAATTCGAATTCAAAATCAATAAAAAAGAAGTGAGAACTTTGCGAAGTATCGATCTAGCAAAAAGGGGGTAGATCGAGGGGGAGATGACGCAAATCTAAACTGATACAGCAATTTTTGAATTCGAATTGATTCGGATTAAATTTCTTTTTCATCAATTCATTTTAATTCGAATTAATTCGTTCATTCTAAAGACGTTTCCAATAATTCACGTTAATTCAAGTTGATTCGCGAGATAATTCACATAGAATTCGTTTATACATCAGGTAATCCAGTATACATACATCCGCTGTGTCAAGCATAGCGCCGTAGGAATAGAGAACGAGACAGTACTACAGGGTAAAAGAGAGAGCCCTTCTCGCGTGGCTACGAAAGCAAAAGAGACACAAATTCGCTGCCCCCCACCTATCTCTCGCCTAGTGCTACTCCCGCTGCACCGCCGTGATGCCCCTTTCTGTGCCGCTTCCCCCACCCGGGCGACTCCGGAGAAACGGGACAGATATTTCAACGAAATTGGTACCCGATCGAGGCAACGCCGCTAAAGAAGTTCTCACTTCAAAAATCGTACATAAGACCAGCGAGAAAACTTGCATGCGCGGAAGCATACAATCGTAATTTTAATTTTGCCGCCTAGAGCCTGCAATCCCTGGCGTTTATTCCTAAAAAATAAAGAAAGAAAATAAAGAAAAAGAAAAACGAACACGAACCGGAACAGAACAAATGAAATACGAGACAGTCAAACAATAAACACACACAATTTGTAGAGTAATGTAACCCCTTTCAAGGCCGAAAGGCATATGAAATAAACGATTATAATATATAATAATCCGAGAGCTCAAAGTTCTGAACGTGCGGAATCCCAAAATTAATGTATTCGAAAACTAAAAATCGTGGAATACAAACAATTCGAATAATCTTTCTTCGTGTCAACGACACTATGTGTGCATGAATCTGGATTTTCGGATTTTTTGTCATTCCTCACTAAAATTGTCGGAATTTTGCGGTTCTTCAAATTGACTGCTCGGTATGTTGATCAGTTGTTCGCATATTTTTTTCGGTAGAATACCTTGCATGTTCAATGATTTCCGGATAACTATAATTTGGCATTTCGACCATCCCAGAATCTTGGCCGTCGGCTTCTTAAGGACGTTGCCTAGCGAGCTAGCGCCGGCTAGCTCATTCGGCTTCCCGCGTGAAAGTGAACGGGACAATGCGTAGCACCCTCCTCATCCAGTCAGCACCGCTTCCTGAGTCTGCTAGGATTTCTGCGAGTTCCCTACCGTCCCTCAGTTCGACCTTGCATTCCCTGAGCAGGTGTTCCAGCGTCTCTCTGCCCTGTCCGCATGTCCTACATTCCTTTTCTTCCTCCTCTCTCCAGTAGCTGGACCCTCTTTCCTCGTTACCGTATCTGAATCTTGCAATCATCTTCTGCTCTCTGCCCTTATGCTCGGTTTGTAGGTAGCGCGGTCTCTCTTGAGTTCTAGTCTCTTTGTATCTGGGGCAGTACTGGCTTTCTTCCATTTTAGCCCTCCTTTCCTCTTCCTGTTCCTTTGCGTCAATCACCAGTATCTTGTCTATCGTTCTGACCCCTGCTTCTCTTTCCAGTTCCATGCCTCTGCACCGTCCTCCCTGTTTTCGGTAGCAGCTCTCCCTGTCTTTTTCCCAGCCTGCCGTCTTCTCCTCTCTTTTCTTGTGTATTTCTTTCCAGCATTCCATAATTATTTTGTTCGTCCCGTGTCTTTTCGTTTTCTCCTCGTATCTGAGTGCTCTTTTCAGAGACTCTGTCCTGACCTTCTTGCTATTCGTTTCCTCTCTCACGATGTATGCTGGCGTGTTGTATTCCAAGCCTAATGTCCATCTTATGTACTTCACTTGCGTGCTCTCTATCTTTTCTTGTTCTCTCCATCCCCATACTTC